>CXYZ01012159.1:412369-552750 GCA_900006705.1 Sonneratia caseolaris
ATCATAATAATTAATTAATTTATTAAATAATATATTATATAATAAAAAACTACTACTAACTGTTAAATGCATCCAAGAAATTTTAAACTTAACTGACCGCATATTATTTTCAATTTATTGCTGTGCCCGTGGCGGTAGGAAAGGATGGAGCTTGACCGGTGGCAGAAGTAAACCAAGATTGCCTTGTCGGACAGGTATGACTTTGACACGTGTCGTCGGCAGCTTATCCTAGTGGGGCCCTTTGCCGCTTGGTCGGTCTTGGATCGGATCCTATGTTTTGACTTTTGACCATGAGGAGGAGTAATTCAAGGGAAAGAGAAAAAATAGGTGTGATCGGGAAAAAAAATTTTCCGATGGGATATTTGGTCGGATTATTGTCAAATTATAATACAATCTGATGTTTCATGGAAAAATCACAGCTTTATTATTGTTCTTCTTTCTTGAAATATGCTTCGGAAAGATTGTTCCGTTTGAGATGCAAAGGAAAGGGAATGTAGGACGGAAGAGCTAACCATATTTATGTGCAACTTAATATAATTGGAAGGAGACAAATGGTGCACTCGCCGGCGATGTCTAATCCGGTCTGGGTTGTGTCTTCGGAGAATTGTTGAAGGCGGGATAGTTTTGCCTCGGAATCCGAAGGTCGCCGGTCATCGGAGCTACTGTATCGTCCGACCCACCAAGTATGAGGTGTCGGTTCCCTTCGCCTCATGGACTCCTCGGCGCGGGCTTGCTTTTCTGGGAATCTTCGGCTGTCAGCTGCAGGAGGGGTGGCTTCGTTCTACCCAGCTGCGAGAACCAGAGGAGGAAACTCAGTTCCACCGCTGCCGTGACCCTATGCTCCGAACTGAAGGTGAACGCATCGTCTCCTGGCTGACTCTGTCGTTTCGATGCTCATACTATCTGTCACTTCGTTTTTTTGGTTAGCTGGATGCTCACTCTCTGTTTCCTTCTCGGGGCGGGATGTAGCAGGCGAGTGAAGAGCTCTTGGTGGTGGTGGGAGCAGGAGCTGCCGGGGTCTACGGAGCAATTAGGGCCAAGACGGTGGCACCTCACCTTAATGTGCTGGTTGTTGAGAAAGGGAAACCTTTGTCCAAGGTTTATTAGAAATCCTCTGTTCTTCCCGTTCAAAACTAATTTGGTATCCTAATGCAGACAAAAGATTATTATAATTTTATTTAATGCAAATTACTTTGGCAGGTTAAGATTTCTGGAGGTGGCCGGTGCAATGTTACTAATGGGCACTGTTCCGACAACATGGTGAGTGTGTTTGAGCTGGGGCTGATGTTTCTTGAAATATTTTGTTGTTGCTTGCTTTGCTAATGGCTAGTTCTGAGTTTAAGTGTCTCGAGCTTGAATTTGATCTCTTTTTAAAGGCAATTTCTGGATTGTGGGTGTTCGACTGCTAAATTGTGGCTTGTTGGGTCCCTGATTTCCTATAGTAATGAAGATAATAGGTTGTGGATCTGCAGTAATACAAGATTGATGCCTTAAGGAGATTGGTGACTAAAGAGTTTGATTAAATTGGCTACTCTGAGGTGAAGTTTGGTATGATAGTGCTTGCTGGGTCACAAAGCTACATTCCATTAATCATCTTTAAGTGCTAAAATTAATGTTCTTCTGATATTGACCTTGTTTTTGCTAAAAACAGGGAAAATGTTGTTCCATGGATGGGTAATGCGACTGCCTTTTTTTCCCCAATCACTTTTCCTCCCATTCAGAGTTTGTCTCCCATGTCCTGCAAGAAAAATCATGCAGCCAACCTGGACTAAAAAATTTTTGTTCACTAGGTCCACCATTAAAACTAACTTTCCTGAGAAAAGGATTTTTTTTTTCATACTTGTAGAATGCCCTCTTGTCATCAATTTTTCCTTAGGTTCTTAACAGCCAATCCGGTAATTTGAAGTGAGATCCAAGAGTCAGTTTGATGGGGAACTAGGTTCTAGACCAAGCTCTATCCTACGATTCCAAATTGAGACAATTTTTTATTTACCTCAATAGACTTTTTAGTCTTTCACCTTTTCCTTTTCATTTCACTTTTCAAGAAGAAGCTGCGTATATCTTACTTTAAATGGAACTGCATAGTGTAGATTTTGGCAGAACATTATCCCAGGGGTCACAGAGAATTGAGAGGATCATTTTTCAGCACACATGGCCCATCAGACACAATGGCCTGGTTCTCAGATCATGGTGTGAAACTGAAGGTTGTAAATTATGTGGTGCAGTAGTTCTCATTCTTTGTCTTACAAGCACAAATTGCTCATGGCTTTCTTCTGACAGACTGAAACTGATGGAAGGGTCTTCCCTGTCAGTGATAGTTCATCATCAGTAATCAATTGTCTTATGTCTGAAGCCAAGCAGAGAGGTGGTAAGTGGTTTTGTAATTATTACTGTGACTATTATAAGTGACAACAACTCTTTTAAAATGTGCATGGTCCCCATGAATTTTCATTGGAATCCTGCAACCGATCTATGAAAAAATTGACTTTGTGGTTCAGTATCAAATTGGGCGTGTAGGTTGTACTGGACCCCATTATTTCTAAGGTAATGTTGTCAGAGGTGATTGTGAACATAGCTTTTCAGTGAATACTTGTCTCAAAGACAAATTGAAAGTTAAAATCCATTCTCTATTTGTTATATATGCATAATTTTAATGAATTGGTATACCACTTTACAATAAAATCCTATTGATCTGGAAAGGTTCAAAAGATTAGCATATGATGTTTCAATGGTTGCTATTGCATAAAAGTCCATTCACCACCTGATGATGGGCTATAAGGCTTTCTTTAGTTTCCATACAGACTGGGAAAGTTGTGACAGCCACTTCCCCTACTCACCATGGGAAGTTTGTGCTCAAGATAGAGAAGCGTAGTATTGATTATGTAGAGAATGTTGCAGCAGATTATTTGCTGATTGCAAGTGGGAGCAGCAGACAGGTTGGTACTCATTTTAGCTTGCACAGTTGAGAATAACAGGCCTCCTCTTAAGTTTTTTTCACTTCCGTCCTAGTGGGTTCCATTTTATTAATTATTTAATGTTTTGTTTTGCTGCAGGGGTATCATTTAGCTACCCAGCTTGGTCATACTATTGTGGATCCAGTCCCAAGCTTATTTACTTTCAAAATTCAGGATTCACAGCTAGCAGAACTATCTGGGGTACTGTGAATCCTCCCAAATTTGAATTATTTTCTTTCTTTCTACCTTTTTTCTGGCTATTTAATTAATGACACTACTTTTTTAGCCTTTCCACTTGCATGTCAAGCTTAATTGCCATCTTTGTTTAATATATATGAGTAAGCGTGCCCAGCTGATAGCTGGATATTAGCACATTTTTACATGAAATTTATGTTCTCATGTTTAACAGTGCTAACTTTTTTTGTGCTTCTAATGTAGTTTTGTTATCTAAGACTGTCATGGTATTGTCCTTATTCATACAAATATTCCATGCTTTATGATTTTATATTCTTCCTTCTTGACTCTCAGGTCACCTTTCCAAAAGTGCGTGGGAGGCTGAAACTAGAAAATGTGCAGAGGCATATACCTCAGCTTACACAAGTATCCTCTCTCTCCCCCTTGAATTCTTGTGATGCCTGCAAGTTAAACAGTGATGACTCAAACTCATCTTTCAGGACGGACCCATGTTAGTGACACATTGGGGACTTAGTGGACCCATGATTCTTCGGTTATCTGCCTGGGGAGCTCGTCATTTATCTAGTGCATGTTATGAAGGTAGGGCTGGTCATAGAAAAATATTTATAACTAAAGATATATTTGGTTTGCCAAACATGTTTTTGTCTCAACAAGTGGACCTTATCTTGTATTTGGTTCCTTAGTTTTACTTCTTTTCTGACAATATGGTTCAATCTATGCAGGAACTCTTTTTGTAGATTTTTTACCAGAGACACATTTGGAAGTTGTTAAGGCTATCCTTATTCAGCACAAGCATCAATTTCTGGTAACATTGAGTTGCATTTTTCCTACGTATGCTAGCCTCATTTTCTGGTTCTGACACCATCTATTTGATAAATTTCTCAGAAGCAAAAGTTGTCCAACTCCTATCCTCCATCATTTGGCATTGTTAAGAGATTCTGGAAGTATATATTGGATCGTGCGGTAGGTAGGCCTTGATTTAATAATCAAATGATTGTTTTAGCCTTTTCATCATTATGCCCCATAATGTAACATTCTGAACCTGCAGGGCATTGATGCAGATACCTTATGGGCTTCTATCTCAAACAACTCTTTAACTGCGATAGGTTCTCTGTTGAAGCAGTGCATGTTTCAAGTGAGAGGAAAGGTGTGGATGCGCAGTTTAGGGATCGTTCACGTCTTTATTACATGTATCCTTGCTTTTTCTTAAAATGGAGTCTCTTTGTGTTTTTAGGGTCAATTTAAGGATGAGTTTGTCACCGCGGGGGGTGTTCCACTATCTGAGGTCTCTCTCTCTCTCTCTCTACCCGTCTTCCTTCCCTATTCTCTTGTCTGGTTGTACTGTAACTTTCCTTTATTTGTTCTCTGCAGATCTCATTGAGTACAATGCAGAGTAAGATACAGCCCCATCTATTTTTCGCAGGCGAGGTACTTTTACTTGGTTATCCTATTGATTATACTTCATCCTCTCAGTTCAGTGTGCTGTAAATAAAAGAATAGGGAGGTGCTGTACATATGTTGGATCACAAACCACTAACCGATCATGGCTTAATCTGTCTGCAGGTGCTAAATATTGATGGTGTCACTGGAGGTTTCAATTTTCAGGTACTTAAATAATCATTCGAACATTTTGGATTTTGTTATGATAGAGCTCGAATGTGGTAAATCCTTGAATACATGCTTGAGTCCTTGTGCTTGGGGGCAAGTTTCTGGCAGTCCTGGAGCGGGCCTGCAGTTAGATCATCATTTTAATATAGAGATTACTGGCATATGATGAGCTCAGAATAGGGAATTTTTGCCCTTAGCATTTCTTTTGACAAAATTGGCTTAATTGGCTCTGGAATCCTGATTGTGATGCTGAGGACCAGATGTTGCAGCAAAACAAACCTGAAGTTCCTGGGTATGCATGTGGCTTTAGGCAGAGGGAGGGATTCCATCCTCAACCAGTTAGTCTAAATGGATCCAATCAATGGCATTTGTAGCTCACTTTGGGCCACATGTGAATCCCATCAAATTTGATAACTCTGACTTTCCAATCTCGATGGAACTTTCTGTGGCTCCATTGTTTTGATCTTGCACCCTACCTGGGTTTATCATCTAGATATGTCTACTGTCGTTCTGGATATCTGGATAATAAACTCCCTTCATATTCTCGCTGGAAGGAGATGATACTCTCAGGGCCTCACATGGTGTTTGTCTGTTCAGAGTTATTTTCTGCCATAAGTTATTTGTTACCTAGCAATGACTGAGTATTATGTCTGCTGAGTTTTCTATAACCTGCAGCTATCTAACGCTCTAATGTCTATGTCCTTCAGAGTGCTTGGTCTGGCGGATATATTGCAGGCACGAGTGTCGGGCAACTTTCGGTTGAAGCTCTACAGGTGATAAAGGAAGTTGAATGTCAAGTATGAAACACTGCGTGGAAGAGATCACCCATCCCCCCGCTGCTGGGCCATCTCTCAGGTAATGAATGCACGAATAGGATGATATCTATGTAGCTGGAGAATTTCAAACTATATGATATTTCGCTGTGTGATGAAAAGTGAACAATAGGTTAAAGCTGAGTAGTTTTAGAGGCATTGTCCTGATGTGGCTTGTGGAGTGTTAGGATTTTCCCAGTTAACACACAGAGTGAAATGGTGGGGACTACGGTGAACCTCTGCATCTTCATTTACAAGTTCTGTTAACTGAGAAATTCTTACCTCATCCAGTCACTAAGGAAAGCAACAATCAGATTGTATTGAGCTAGGGAATGAGTGGTAATCACTCAAGTAAATACCGTAGTTGCCACTGACTAAAGTAATTCTATCACCATTCCACGAGATTGAGTCATCTAAAATTACCTGACTTTCAGCCGTTTCTGTCTTACCCGATCGACTCGACTCGGATGGAAGTGAGCTGATTACGGATGATCTCTTCTCCCTTGGAAATCTTGCTTCGTGCATCCTTTACCTAAATGTCT
Organism: Sonneratia caseolaris; assembly: GCA_900006705.1. Classification (NCBI taxonomy): domain Eukaryota; kingdom Viridiplantae; phylum Streptophyta; class Magnoliopsida; order Myrtales; family Lythraceae; genus Sonneratia; species Sonneratia caseolaris. The sequence continues at coordinate 418,481 of CXYZ01012159.1, forward strand.
TCTGTGCTCAAAATTTTTAATTATTTATCAGAGTCGGCAAGCACGATGGAGTGAGCTTGTGACAGATTTCGGGATGGTTTGGTATTTTCCCATGAAAATATATTTGGTCGAGAAAAATCCTTTTAAGCGTAAACATGCAGTATGGATTGCTTCCCTGATCAAACAACTGTCCCTGAGAGTTGAGGACGGTAGCAGAATCATCTTGCTCTCCCTGAGAACTGGATCAGAGCCATTGATTGCTCAATTTAGATTCATCTGCCACCATTCGTATCACCACGGGAAAGTACATGATATGTCATGTAATGCGGCTCACAGAAATGGCAGTTGGATCTGAATAAACAAATTCATTCAGTTAAAAAGCTTTATGCCCTGGAGAACAAGGTGCCCAGAAAATAAGGGAAAATCTTTTGGTAGAAGATAAGAGTCATGAACAAGTTCAGGTGGATCTACCTACAAGCTCTCCTTCCGATCTCTCAGATGAATAACTCAGTATTCAGTGTTTTTATTGGAAAGGAGCAGGAGCCCCCTGTTTTTTGTTTACAATAGCCATTGCCAAATACCTGGTGCCCATTCCGATGGGCATTTGATCATCGGGCCCTTCCCAGAATGGGGCCTCCCCCTCACCCACCAAACGCCAGTAGCCTGTCCTCAGACTTTCAGCTTGTTCATCAGTACAGTCCTGCAGCAATGCTTCCACCCTGAAGTTTATTCCAAGAGAGCCAAGAAGCTGGGACTGTGTGATTGGGCCGTGAACTGACACATGTTCTGTTAAGATGCACAAAAGTGGATTTATTATACTCAGGTATGCTTTTCTTAATATCTAGCCCATGAAACCAGGCAGTCTTTGTGGCCACAACACACTGAGTGAGGGCACACTAGGCTATATCTTTATATAATAGTCGAGTCAAAATGTAAAACAGGATAATTCAAACAAAGTTGGGCTACCTGAAACTTCCTCTGCAGAATTCTTTATGGCAGCAAAATCAACATATGCACTGAGGTCAGCAGAACCAGGATCATCAAGTATGTTGACAAACTTGTGCTTTCGAATTGCCTGCTCAATATGAGAGTCTTATATATCAATTGGAGGGCAAAAAGTTGAGAAAGATGAATCTAAAAATTCACTGAAAATAGCAAAACACAGACCTGCAGACTATCTGAGACAACTCCATTCAGACCATAATCAATTATAAGAGCCCCACCTCCATCTGAGCTTATTATCTTGGAAATTTGTTGAGTCAAGTCCATGGCCTTGGGGCAAACCTCAATTTGTTCCAATTTAGCAATTTCTTCAGGTGCAGCCCATTTGAAGCGTTTCAGAAGATAAAGATTTGCAGGTGTGGGCTGTGGAGAGAGGACAAATCGGAAACTGACAAGCAAAGTGAAGGAGTCCATCATATACTACACAAAGAACATTCTAGGCAAAGTGAGGGGAAAAGCCTGAGATATCATAAATTTCTTACGATGAATCTTCTTGAATGTCAACCATTTTTTCGCACCATCCACGAGAAGCTCTCTGCCAAAAATGTGAGGGTAGAATTCTCAAGCTAAGAACCATTCATACCAAGACATGGTACAAGAAAAGTGCTAGTGAATAGACCCCTTTTACAAATATAAGAGTGGAGCCCATGCAGGAGACTAAAGTATTTCAAGCAAAGAGGAGTATGTCCTGGCAATGTCCTTATGAACAGAGCGATTAAAAAAGGACACCCAGATCCACTGGTCACATGAACAAATTTTACACCTTTCCTATATGCAATAGCTTTTGGTTCATGCATTGACTCTATAGTTTTGCAGAAGTATATTTGCATAGATAATTTCAAACAACCAAAGGTGACATAGAAATAAAATACTAAAAATTCAAAAATAGAGAATTTTCTTATATATTTTGTATGCCAAGAAGAAAACATAAAGGATAAGCATCCAGTGAATCATGCTTTTTATTCTTGAAGCAGTCCCAGAAAGTGTAAAATGTCCAATGACAACCCTGGAACAACTAAGTTACCTGGAATTGATGCACTGGTAAAGCATCATAGAACTCATGTGCAATAATAATTGTTGGCACTGAATAAGCAAGAAGGGATAGTTAGGCACAGAATAAAGAGATTGATGATTTAAAGCTAACAGGGATATAGAAAATGCTTTCCGAATTTCATACTGATCAGATTATGCTATCATACAGTTCTCTATAATGACAAAGTATTCATTGTAAGATTTCTTTCATAGGCAAACGCTGGAGTTCTGGATCAGCAATGTACTCTTCACGGTATTGATTACCAATAATTTTAATTAAATTTGGAATGTCTTGAGGAAATCAGATAAATATAAATAGTTTATGAAATGTACAAATTATAGAAATAGAGAAGACAATATTCAACAAAAATTATTCCATATATAGCTAGATAACCATATTTTTCAATAGTTCTCTGTGAATAGAAGCCTATAACTGCTTGATCAACTTTCTATCACATACTGATGATGTATAAATCATGGTGAAAGCAAAATATAAAATGCACAGATGATTGATAAGAGCCAAATGGTACAAATATGTGTGTGTGTGTGTGTGTGTGTGTGTGTGCGTGTCTAGATCAATCAATCAGTCTATATTTGTATACTACAAGGCTTAAATAAAAATATTTTCTTTTATCATGTATAAACAATAAGGGAAGGCAAGATAGAGAAGTTCAGCAGAACTCCAGCCACTACTTAGGTGTGTAATGCTGGACCATTTATTTATCTCTATTTATGGAAAAGTAAGAGCACATACATCCAGACGGAACTTGCTCCAGTGCAGCATGCCATGACACAGGAGTTCCTGCCAAGGCACTGATCGATGTGTTTTCTGCATTCTCAGCAGTATTGTCTTTGTCAATGCATTTTAAGTTGTTCCACTGAAGTTTCTGTAATGCCGGACTACATTCCACCAAGTGTAAATGCAGTGACTCTGTAAAGTTCTTGAATTTGGACACACCCTACACCCAAAGCTACAAGATTACAACAATGTTCAGAGAGTTCCATCATATCAATGATTCAAGTAACCAGATTAAGAAAGAAGTAAAGATTAGTGCCTCTTAAATACAAAATTTTATGAAGTTAGTCTTGAACTCAATTGACAGTGGCATACACGAAGAAGATCAGCCATGAGAGTCCCTCGACCAGGTCCCAATTCAACAAGGTTTACATTTTTTGGTTGCCCCATCTGCTCCCACAGGCACATTGCCCATACACCAATCATCTGTGAATACATAAATGCCTTAGCACAGTCAAAAGAAGTTTAATCTGAAAAGAGACAATACCCTCACTATTTTTTTTTATCGTGAGGCAAGAAAGCACCTCAATTTTTAGACATTTTTCACCATGATGACATGCAGGGCAATCCATAAAATCCTAAGATGCAAGTAAAAGTAAGATAGTATTACCTCACCAAACATCTGGCTCACTTCAGGGGATGTTATGAAATCACCATGCGCTCCAAATACATCACGGTTGATGTAGAATCCAGCTTTGGGATTGGTCAGAACTTCCTCCATATACTCGGCAACTGAAATGGGTCCACCACGGAACTGAGAAACCAACAGTACCATCAACTTCCACTGACAGGCAGATCTCACACAAGATAATACATTGACTGAAGATTCCAATTCTGTCTCAATTCAACTGCTTATCTCAGGATTGACAAATGCCAAATCTATTAGATAGATGTCTATCAAGTTTTGAGCATTAAAACGTGATAGTGACTTCACGATAGGCTCCTTGCGCATAGAATGCATGTAAAAAAAAGATTGGCTGTCGGACTGACGTATGGGAAGTTCGCACAGACAATTTCACAGGCACGCCATCTCCAAACACAGAAGCATCATTTCCACTGAGTTTGTGGAAAGATAGATAGAATCAATAAAAGCACAATTGAAATATCAAACCTTGATTATTCCTTTGAGGTGATTGACGAGCTCGGAGTCTGAGGAGGGCTCGTGCGAGTGTTCTGCAACCCGAGAAACAAGATCAGCAAGCGCAACCCTGACAAGTCCCTGGATAACCGCTTACACAGAAAGGATCACAGTACCGGGAGGATTGTAAAGCCCTGAACGGTCGATGGAGACCGTCGAGTACGCGGCATCCTTAATCTCGTCTTCTGCCTGTTCGATGGACGTGCCCTGGGGAACCCCAGATGTAGAGAAGAAGAGGGGAGAGACACGAGAGAGCCACGGAAGCGGAGACGGGGATGGAGGAGGCACTCGGCTCCGGGAGCGGCCGAGGAAACCACTGGAGAGAGCTCGGCGGGGAGTGGACGTGAGCAGTAGCTTTCTCAGCATCCTGCTGTATGCTCTCCGTCTCAAGCTGGCCCTTTTCAGCAACAGCGTCCCGAACTCAAACAAACCTGAAAAGTTGGAGACTCTAGATAGTTTTTATTTCGAAAAGAGACCCGAAAGTATTGAGAAACAACACATTAGTCCCTATACTTTCACTCCTTTTCCTTTTAACCACTGCTGGCAATTTTACGTCCATTTACCATAAAAAAGATTCTCAACTGAATTAGGTCTTTTCAGTAATGTATCTGTGGATGTTGATGACAATAAGGTGACACTTGTCCCTGACTATTTAGCTGTAAGATTGGTTGAAGTTAACAGTTTGATTAACCCTCAATCCGTTGAAGTTGATCGGTGGCCGTGGCCCCCCCTCGTACGTACGTACCTACCTATTCTTAGGTAAACAGGACATCAACAACGTGCCCTCCTCGGGAAAGCTATAAATTTCCAGGCCTCGATGCCCTCGGGAGCTCATCTTTCCAAGTAAAATCCTCCAGCTCCGAGCCAGAGGAACAGATGAAGACGAAAGCCTAGTCAAGTGTTTCTCCTGTTGGGGTTCGAGTTGCTGGGTCTTGGCGAGTTCTGATCTATTTGGAAAAAAAAAAAAAAGAGGCATCGCGGGAGAGCTCCGATAGCAGTATCGACCAGAGTTTAGCCATCACCTAGCGTACTTGAGCTGCGGGAAGCTTTCGTCTCGGGGTATATCATTTGGCGTCGGAGTTGAAGTCATCCTCGACTCGGCAAGACTCGAAATAGCGTTGCTGGTTGTCATCTGAAAGAAGAATGGAGGCGAAGAGGCTGTCGATCTGGATGCTCGCTGCGTGCTTGACGGTCCTGGTGCCGGGCCTCTGGGCGGACCAGGCAAACTTCGTGTTCGACGACTACTGGAAGCAGAAAGCCGAGGAAGCCAAGAAGTCCGCCTTCGAGGCCTTCGATCCCAACCCTGAGGAAGTTGCTGATGGCTTGAATTATCATGTCGACAGGTGGGCTCATCAATCTTGATTCCATCTCATCTTCTCCTTTAGTCAAGGATCCTCGGGTGGTCATTCCCGAAAATTTTTGGTTCGATGATTTTGTTACGTACGTAATCTGGACGCAGGGCTCTCGAGGGGACGAACTCCACGAGAAGGCAGTTGGGGAAGTACACCGGGCCGTGTGTCGCCAAGAACCCAATCGACCGGTGCTGGAGGTGCAAGAAGAACTGGGCGACTAAGCGCAAGAGACTGGCAAAATGCGCGCTGGGCTTCGGCAAGAAGACCACTGGGGGAGCCAAGGGGAGGTACTACATCGTGTACGATGCATCCGACAGGGATCTCTTGAACCCGAAGCCCGGGACTCTCCGTCATGCGGTGGTCCAGAAGGAGCCACTGTGGATCATATTCGCCAGGAGCATGATAATCAACCTGCAGCAGGAGCTGCTGATCGCCAGTGACAAGACAATCGACGGCCGGGGAGCAAACGTCCACATCGCCTACGGAGCCGGCCTCACCATCCAGTTTGTGAGGAACGTGATCATCCACGGATTGCACATCCACAACATCCGCAGCAAAAGCGGAGGCTACATCAGGGATTCCATTGAGCATGCCGGCATCAGGATGAGGAGCGATGGAGATGGCATCACTATCTTCGGGTCCTCGTTAGTCTGGCTCGATCACTTATCCATGAGGCTGTGCGCCGATGGCCTCATCGACGTGACCGAGGGCTCCACGGCCATCACCATTTCCAGTTGCCACTTCACCCATCATATGGATGTAGAATTCTTCATCTTCATCTTCATCTTCATCTTCACTTCCCGCTGATGATGATAATAGATGATGGGAATTCTGACATATATGAGTTGGACACGTTGCGCAGGTGATGCTCTTGGGTGCGCACGACCAGAATGACATGGATAAGATAATGCAAGTGACGGTCGCATTCAACCACTTCGGGAAAGGACTAGAACAGAGGATGCCGAGATGCCGGTGGGGATTCTTCCACGTTGTTAACAACGACTATACACACTGGATGATGTATGCCATCGGAGGTAGCTCGCAGCCAACCATCCTCAGCCAGGGCAACCGGTTCATTGCTCCGAACAACGAAACAGCCAAGCAGGTAATAATACTTTGGAGAGTCTTGAGAAACTGAGAAACTGGTGTCTCCTGCTTCTTGTCATTTCTCGCTATGAAAACGAGCAAGCATCCTTCACAACACAGCTCCTTCAAAGAAAACACTGGAAACTGTTCGAAACATTCACAGACGTAAGGGACGACAAGTTTATTTTTTATTTTTTCTAGAAGTAGTAATGTCCGCTCAGTATCACTTCCCGGCCGGGTAACCGTGGTGCTCTCTTTGTTCCCCAATATTGCAGGTGACACACAGGGAGAAAACTCTACCGGAAATATGGAGGCATTGGACATGGAGATCGGAGGGGGACCTGATGATGAATGGAGCGTTCTTCATAGAGTCCGGGCCTCCTATCCGACGCACGCCCAAGAGGAAGTACATAATCAAGCCCAAGCCAGCCGCTGCCGTCTCGATGATGACACGGTTTGCCGGCGCTCTTAAATGCAGGCCGAATCGGAAATGCTAAAAAAAGAAAAAACTTAGGTTACATCGAAAGGACAGTTGATTACGAGAAGGGCGGGGGGAGTAACAACTAAAGAGAAAGAGATGAGTGTGTCTACCATTCTTATGAAGGAGGATAATTGGATGTCCTGATGAGTTAACATTCCAAGTTAATTACATTGAATGCTTTATATACACACCAAAGAGCTATCCATTCTTGTCTCTTATTATCTGTATACATGAAAAGTGTGGAGCACAATGTAAGCTTGAAAAAAACACATGCAAATAGAGAACTGGTCCTTTGCCCTTTTACTAGGGTTACCCACACAAGCGTTTATAGTTGATTGGCGGAATCCAACGTGATATTTACGAGTTTAAAATGAATCCCCCATTCACTAAGAGCTCAGGCCTTGTCTCTCCTCCTCCATGCTACTTTTGTCATCAGTGACAGAGAGGAAGCAGCTGCAAGGGGCAGCACCGGAAGGATGACAATATTACTATTAGCCCTTTTCTCCCTGCGAAGTGGTTGGAACCAGTTAACTCTGATGAAGATGATATCATCAGTTATCTTACCATTGCTGCGGTACATGAGATTCAAGGTAGAGAGTAGCTAGAGTATATAGTGGACACATTAGAGGGAATTAAGGGGGCAAGGGAAGAAGATAAGAGCCGCGGGCGGCCCATCTACCCGATCTGCCAAGATGCTAAATGTGCTTGAGACACAGCTTCCGGAGAGTTTGATTTAGTTGTTAAAGTGCGGTTTTAAAATCGGATCTAGCTTGCCACTGTATAGTGACTGAGAAGGCTTACTATGGAGAGCTGCAAGTGAGGCTGCTTATCTCAGTTTTGGTCACATGGGAGGTGTATTATACTCGTAATAAGAGTTAGAAATCATGTCTCTCATGAACATGAAACGGAAAAGAAAAATCATGATTATGAGAATTTTACCAACCTCATCATAAACTGACTTGACTTGAAGGTAAATTAGTCGGGTTGATAATTCACCTCCTAGATATAAGATAATGCACATTAAAACTAAACTGAATTGAGTTACAAAACGAAAAAAAGCTGGAAGTGAGCAATCTTATTAATTCAAGACTAAACTTTCCGAGTAAAAATACATCTGTCCTCAAGTTCTGATTTTACATGCGCCAGAAATTGACCCTTCCAAGGGTCATCCTCATCGCCAGCATTATCATCAAAACTGCTTCCTCTTATTCCTGACAAGCTCATCCCGATTTGTGTACACACAAACTAATGCAACAACACATACCGCGTAAACTGAAACCATGGCCCACGGAAAAGGTGGGTCGTTGAAACAGATGAGAGAAGCCTCCAGTTCCTGTGATGCATGATAAACGATGAAGTGGACCCCGTAGAGATCATGATCAGATGATCTCAAGTAGTACAAAGCGAGCTCGAAGTCGAAGTGTGATATAGCTGAGACCGCCTTGTCAAGCTTGTACTTAAACAAGTTCAACCTCTGCACAAACTCAAAGTATTGGTTATGCTTCAGTAGATTTCTCTCCCCACCATGAGCAGCCACGGTCTCAAGAACATCAACAGCACTTGATATACTATAATTTAGCGATGTCAGCAACACATTTCTTCGGGCTGCATCCTTCTGCACAAATGTCAGGGTTGAGATCTCTGAGAATGGCCCAAATGGAGTCTGCCCCACACTCCAAGAGTAATCGACTAAAGTACCATTATGCCGCTGGCTCCACATTACATGAGTAGGGGACACACCCCACATACTCTGCAGTACCGAGCCCACCAGTGGCCGCTCAAGCTCCCTCGTCTGAGTAAATAAATGACGCCCGTTACAGCTATAATCGCTCACAGTTTGGGTGTTCTTTGTTCTAACAGCAATCACCATGTCTTTGAAAGAAACTGGTTGGTGGTACTGATCAAGCAACAGGGTTGTGCTGTAATCCAAATCGAACACATACACTGGGAGAACCCTCCCGAAATCTTCTTCCTCTGGGATCTCTGCAACCATCCGGAACTCCTCAGCCGAATCAGACAGTATTTGGTGTAACCTCTTTGAATCTAGATACTCACTCACAATTAAAGTATAGTTATCGAAGAAGAACCTGGTTGTGTATGAATTGGTCGACTTCGAAATTGCAAAGGAACAAATTGAACACTCTTTATAGCTCACAGAGTAAGGCTTAAACCTCAGCGACTGATCTCCCAGTAGCAACGCCCCCTCGTTGACCTCATCCATGAAGACTTTCTCTATGTTCTTCCAATCCAACCCATTCAAGTCTCGGCTTTCTCCACCATATATATGAACGAGCTGAACAATCAACGAGCTCTCAAACGGGACAGGAATTCGCAAGGGAGGGACGATCAACAACTCGTAGGCACTCCAGACAAGAGATGCCACATCCGCAAGGATAGCCTCGTGGGACTTGGGCCGTCCATGGAGGGCTGCTAGGGGATGGAACTCACCTCGGGGCAGAATGCCGTCACCTGAAAGGGAGGGCCCATAGTCGACCGGTCCTGCACGCAAGTCAACCCAGATGTACCGCTCCTTACCCGTCCCGATGATGCCGGAGCACTTAGTGAACCCGGGAGAGGAGTCACCCGGGGTGTAGGAGTAAGCGTAGGGCTTAGGCTGACGGCCAAGATCCAGGAAGTAGATGTAAACGCCCTCGACAGGCTTCTGCCTCTCGAAGTCGTGCCTGATGATCTCGTCGACTGATGAGTGCGGGATTGGAAGGAGGGAGGCCACAAGGGAAGACGGGGTTTTGGCAATCTCTGCCTCAAGAGCCTCGGAGAGAGTGGAGGCGAGGGATGGAGCGTGGGAGACGTCGAGGTATGGGGAGTGGCTGAGGGAGAGGCGGTGGGACTGGGAGGTGAAGGGGTAGATGACGTGGAAGTGGTGGGAGGGAAGAGAGGCGGCGGAGAGGAAGGCAGAGAGGTGGGACTCGGAATTGGAGGGGAAGGCGGGGCCAACGAGGCGGACATGGACGGGGAAAGAGAGGGTGAAGGAGTGGAGGGAGGCGATCAGGGAGGAGGACGGAGAAGGAGAAGGGTGGAGGCGGAAGAGGGAGGATTTGAGGAATGAGGGCAGGGAGAGAAATGAGTCGTTGGTGGCTTGAGGGTCGCCGCGGTACTGGTTGCCGAGGAAGGTGTCGAGGCCGAAGATCGGGGCGGCGGAGGTGGCGGCAGAGAAGAGGATGGGGAGTGCGAGTAGAAGGGAGACTACTTCGGGCGGAGGCATTTCGCAGGGGTGGGGGTTATGCAACACAACTGGTCGCAGTGCGGGGGTGAGTGATGGTGAAGAAGCTACAAAGTGGGAGTAATGGCATTAATGACAGCACCTGCGGTGGTGGCGCCGCCGGAGAGAGTTTGGGTGCCAGAATTGGCGGTGGCCCGTGGGACCGTGGCGTGGGGTTCAATCAGATCGATTTAGAAGATTCTGCTTACTCACCAATTTCGAACAGGATTTTCCTTAGAATAATCATTACACGTCTCCCAAGATAGAACATTTTTTTGGGTATATTTTATATATATTTCTCAATTTGATGATATTCTCTCGCGACCTGGGAGTTGATTCATCAGTAGTTGTGGAAGTTAAAAGTAGTCGTAGTCGCCCAGCGGCTTCCAAATCCTGAGTTGAGTTGGGCAATGCTCTGCCAATCCCGCCTGTTTCTGAATGTGGGAAGCTGATCACAGTGATAGATCCCATGTACTCCGCCCTGAATTATGAGCTCTGGACCGCCCACCGTCTGATGCAGAGATATTCTTGTCTCGACAAGACAGAAAGCAGAGGGATTTGTCGTCGTCTTTCCCTCCCCTAAACAGTGCAATCATTTAATCCTGTGCACCTCTCGGTCAAACCAGCTGGCGATCACGAGTGAAGTCTTATCTTCCCTGAGAGACCAGTCAACTCCGTGCCTCGATGAGTTTGGTGCTGTTAACATTATCATCTAATCCAAGAACAACGAGATCTAATGCGGTGATATTTTTTTATTTAATAATTTAAAGAATATAAATTTAATTTTTATAATATTTTATTTCTTATTTATCTGATCCCATCCTATAATAATAATAAACAAAAATCATTCAACTCTCTCCCTTTCTTTCTATCTTCAATCAATTGAAGGCCCATCATTCTGTCTCCACTCCCACTCCTATAAAATAGCAATCCATTTTTAAGCACAAGGGCGCAGAGCCATTGAGGAACACCTCTCAGCTCCCCCATATAGCTATTAGATCATTGTGCTCTTCTTCTTCCTCTTCTCCCCATATAGCCATTGTCAATTGATCCTCAGAAAATGGCCCGAGTCTCCACTTTTTGTGTCTCCTTCTTCTTCTTCTTCTCCATCTCCTTCTTAATTACCGCATTAGCCAAGCAAGACGGTGATGAGATCGGGGTGTACGAGCTCAAGAAAGGAAATATGTCGATGAAAGTGACCAACTGGGGCGCCACCATTATGTCCGTTGTTTTGCCTGACAAGAACGGTCAGTGCCAATGAACAAAAACGCAAGCTAGTCTCTTCATTCCTCCGGTCAGTGGCTGATTTTCTCTTCTTCGTCGTGCTTTCTTTTTATCCATTCGCCAGGAAAGCTAGATGATGTGGTTCTTGGGTTCGATTCCGCCAGGGAGTATAAGGTAAGATGCGAATCCTTTGTTGGTCTCCTAAATGAATCGTGTAGCTAAAACTCCTAGGCTTTTCTGTTCCGGACCTTCTGGTTGCACTCCATCGGTTTTGCTGCGTTGTATTCTTCAAACAGCTTAAGCTTTTTAAAAAGGATTGATTTCTCTGTAGATCACCCATTTATCAACAATCTCTACCTGTCCAGCTTCTTGGAGATCCATCGACAAATATTACTATTTTCATTTTCTGTCTCATAGTTAAAGGAAAAGGAGGACAAGGAAAACATGGGCATTGTTTCTTATTTCCTTTTTACACATGGAGGATTGGGCATCTCTCATCTGACTCTTTACTAAAGGAAAATTGCTGATATTAGATGATAAATAGGGCTCGGGAATCATGCCTTAGGGGTGGTGGAGGCTTTCCATTGCTGGGATAATGTGGACACATATGATTGATTGAATATGGACAAGATTAGCTGTACTCTTTTGTCCTTGGAGTCCATTTGCTGTCTATCTTAATCAAGGGCCCCTCTCGTGACTAGAGACGTTAAGGAGACTGGTTTGGTCTGAAACGGGTTGATTTGGTAAAAAACCGGCTCCTTAAAATCCGGAACTGATCCATCAAAATAGTTAATGGTACATTACTCTTATGATATAGAAAGACTCGAGTTACTTTGGGTCCGTAGTCGGAAGGGTCGCAAACAGAATAGCAAATGCAGAGTTCACTTTCAACGGGACCCGATACAAACTTATCCCGAATGAAGGCAAAAACATGCTCCATGGTACATAGTCTGCATCCATCCAACTCCATTTTTCCTCATGTTGAAATTCATTTGAATGATCTTGGATTCGGATCTACATTTGGTTAACAATTGGATTTTGTGGACAACCAGGTGGTCCTAAAGGATTCAGTGATGTTTCCTGGAAAGTTAGCAGGTATCAGAAAGATGGTCGGACTCCTCACATCGTCTTAAAGTATCTGAGCAAGGACGGTGAAGAAGGTCTGGTTGAACTACTGTTTCCATCTTATAGTCTGGTTCGTCAAATTTATCAGAGCATAATCACTGCATCTGACCGGCGAAAGTGTTTACTATTTGCTCGATGCACTTCAACTCGAGGAAACGGCTAAGTTCAACCGGCCGCCCCTTCTAATCCCGGAAGGCATCTCACGAGCATAGTGTAGGGAAAAGTCTGATGATCGGTTTGATATCCTAACCCGAAAACCCTTGCAATGTGGCAGGCTTTCCCGGTAGCCTACGAGTCACTGTCTCCTACTCTCTCGCGGGTGACGACGAACTGAGCGTGTCCATGCGGGCTAAGGCGATAAACAAGGCGACCCCCGTGAACTTGGCCCAGCACACGTACTGGAACCTGGGCGGTCACTGCAGCGGCGACATTCTGTCGGAAGAGATCCGAATCTTCGCGTCCCACATCACCCCCGTCGACTCCCATCTGATCCCGACCGGGCAGATCGCTTCCGTCAAGAGGACCCCATACGATTTCCGGCAGCCCCACACGATTGGGTCCCAGATCACGACACTGCCGAAGGGCTTCGACATCAACTACGTCCTCGACAGGGCTAAGGGAAGCAAGTCCTTGCAGAAGGCAGCAGTCGTTTACGACCAGAGATCGGGACGGGTGATGGAGCTGTCCACGAACCAGCCCGGGGTGCAGCTCTACACAGGGAACATGATCAAGGACGTCGAGGGGAAAGGAGGGTGCGTCTATAAGGCTCACGCGGGTCTGTGCTTGGAGACCCAGAAGTTCCCCGACTCGGTGAATCACCCGAACTTCCCGTCCGAGATAGTTAATCCGGGAGAGACTTACAACCACTTGATGCTCTTCAAGTTTTCGATCAAGCCATAGACAAGTACAGTCGACTGGACGCTTGGGACCCCGGAGTCAGGGAGGGACTCAGGAAGTTAAAGAGTAGCTCATTTGGTTAGGCTTCTGAAGTTGGATCCAGAGAGAGAACTATAAGCCGTGGGAGTGCTTACCGTCTCTGTAGTTTCTTGTCTTCCGTCTTGTTTGGGAGACCTTTTCCAGCCCCCTCTCTTATCCTGCTAGTGGCAAGAGAAAGTGAGGGCTCTTTCATGATTATCGGCTCGATGAATAATCTCGTTTATTTTGATGATTAATTGAGATAGATAGCTGTCCACAATACATGCATCGTGGAAGAAAAGCACCATTTTCATTGATGTAGTCAGATACCAACCCACAAATAGCCAGTTCAAGTTAATCTGGTGTCCGATATGGCCCGATAATCTCCGCTCCGAGCCGGTCCAACCAGATAACAACTCGGCCAGGACCGGGTTTTTTTTACCGTGTCGGTTCGGAATCGGACTTTCGGGCAGGACCCAGAATTACCACTCCTTGCCTTTTCGCTTCGCCTCTATGCTACAGTACAGACCCCGGGAGCAAAGCGCAACGATGGCTGCTCCTGCTCTGCTGTCTCCTACTTGTGCTTCTCCGGCCAGAGTTTTCCGACATCTACCCTGCCTCGCTACCAAGTCAGGTTGTGTCCTCTCTCTTTCCCGGACTCTTTTTCAGAAATCGTATCTTCCGCTTGTCATTTTTTCCTTGTTAATCTCACTCATCTGCGCAGAGAAATGGAATAACTGCAGATTGAGATCTTCGGAACTTAGTTGGATAAGTGCCCGACTGCCCAAGTACCCTCTAGCGACAATGTGTTCTAAGGAGACGTCGTTGTCTCCGGACACGTTTGAGGGGAGGAAGAAGGTCTGGATATGGACGGAGAACAAGCAGGTGATGACGGCTGCTGTAGAAAGGGGGTGGAACACTTTCCTGTTTTCATGCCCAGAACTTGCCGATGATTGGTCTTGTGAGCTCATCAAAACCCATAATTTCTTCTCTAATTGTTTTAGGCTGTTCTTTTACGAGAAATCATTAGATGCTTGCGGGTTCATTCTCGTTCTTTTACGAGACTTCATTAGGTTAATCTGGAACTTGTTATGCTGCCGGAGACCGTTGGTCAAATTATTTGAAAAGCTTCTGCTGATATGGCGGTTGAAACTAGCTCAAAATGTAGTAGTTAATTGTACTGGAAGTTAAACAAATGTGGTCAACACATAAATGCCCGGTTTTGCAATTGATCTGAAGTCTAACTTACTAATATGTGCTCCGGTGCGAAAAGTACCTAATCATCTAAAAGCATAAGTTAGTAGTGGCGATGGAAGCTTGGTATTATTTATTATTTGATGAGTGGAGACTTTCTAGTGTTCATGGTGGGCGTACCTTGTTTTGAACTAATTTCCTTATTTACTGGCACTTGATAACACTAGTTTATGCAGATCATCAAAACTATATTTTAGGGGCTCTTAATTTGTCATTAATTTTAGTACCTTTCAGACCAGATTTTTTGTGGAAAAACATTAGAGGTTGTTCTATGCCCTGAACTTGTTTAAAGCTAATTCTTTGAGAATGAGCTTCGTTGTGCACTTTGACGGAGGATTTGGTAGTATCAGAACTTCCAGTGCAATTTTGTCTGAAAGTTTCAGGATAAGATGCCATGCTTTGTGCAGCCATTGCAATGATAAAACCCCTTTTTATCAAAGACGGAGATGTTCTCGATGATGATGAAAGGAGGGTTGCCACAATCATTGGGATTTCAACTCCAGAAGAATTAGCAAGGCTCCGTCCTGAGGACGGGCAGCCACAGAACATTGTCTTAGACTTGCTAGATTGGCAGGTAAGATTTTATCCTTTAGATTCTTTCAGGACATGTTTTGGAATATTTTCTCTTGTGATATGTAATATACAATACCAGCATTACCTTAACAGGTGCATGTGGAGAGTTTAAACTGGGATTATTTACTGGCAGCCTAGCTTCTCATTTAACCCCTGATTTGCCTTCTTTAATTTATGGCAGGTAATTCCTGCAGAAAATCTTGTTGCTACATTTCAAGGAAGTAAGAAGACAGTGCTTGCCATTTCAAGAACCCCATCAGAAGCACGAGCCTTCCTCGAGGTAGTATTTCTGCAATATATGCTCTGAAAAAGCATGAAGTCTTAAAATCACATTAAAAATACAAATATCGCACCACTTATTTGCTTTCCGATCTTTGTTTTATTATCATATTCTCAGTCTGGCTTTTCAGTGAACTCACAATTTGCCTTGTACTCAGGCCCTAGAACAAGGTCTTGGTGGAGTTGTTCTAAAGGCTCAAGATGTTGAGGCTGTAATAGATCTGAAGGTGATTTATGTTTATATATGCCGGAAATTCGGGAGTTATTTTTCTTCTGACCTCATGTTGAAAATATCAGGGCTACTTTGACAGCAGAGATGAAGTGAGGAACCGATTGAGCCTAACCAAGGCTTCCATAACTAAGATTTCTACAGCTGGGATGGGTGATCGAGTTTGTGTTGATCTCTGCAGCCTCATGAGACGTGGTGAAGGACTTCTGGTTTGGTTTATGATTTGTTGTTCTTGTGTTTTCAGATTTTGTAGTTGGTCAATGATCTTCTTTATCCTTCATTCACATGAATGAATTCTCTTAGTAGGTTGGATCCTTTGCTAGAGGACTCTTCCTGGTTCATTCGGAGTGCTTGGAATCTAATTACATCTCCAGCAGACCATTCCGGGTCAATGCAGTATGTCTGCACTCCTAATCCAAATTGATTTTCTGTAGATGAGAATATTCTCATCTTGTGTTGGATTATATGTATCAAATATTGAAGTGCTTTCCGTTTCTATATCTAGGGACCTGTGCATTCCTATGTGGCTGTTCCAGGAGGAAGAACTTGCTACCTTTCTGAACTAAAGGCAGGCAAAGAGGTGATGGTTGTTGATCATGAAGGATTTCAAAGAACAGCCATTGTTGGACGTGTGAAGATAGAGACTCGACCATTAATACTGGTGGAGGCAAAGGTCTGTGATAATAGATAGGAAAAACTGCATTTCTTCGTTGGAACAATAAAAAATATCTAAACTCTGTTAATTTGAGGGATTTGTTTTCTTCTTGGCTTCAAAAATGCAAAATCAGTTAGGGTGTTCTTTATTGAGTGGAAAATTTAATGTGCTGCCTTTCCACTTATCTAAAACAGTAAAGGCACATCCCATGGAGTTGATTACATGAAAGTTGAAATTTGAGAGGAATCAGCAGGTGCATAGAAACTGGTTTTCTTTAGAACTTCTTAGGGGCTCGAACTAATACAATTGATAACGAAAATGGAGAAGAAAGAAGGACCAGAGATAGTTGGAAAGTTGACAAAATTATGCCGTGGATGGGGTCTAAAAGTATCTTTGCCTTCTTTTCCAATTTTCCATAAGAAGGAAATCTGCTCCACAATGTCCACATCATGTGAGACGAATGGTGTTTGTTTAACTTCAAATATTTCGTTTCTCTGTTCTTGTTCATTCAGTATCTTGTGGAATGTTTATGACCTGCAGGTCGATTCCTCGGATAGTCACGGTGTTTACAGCATTTTCCTGCAAAATGCGGAAACGGTTGCATTAATATCCCCATCCCACCAAGGTCCTCAAAAATCTTGCCTTTTGTTTTCCTGAAATATTCTGAATCTCTTCACTACTCCTCGAGTTGCTTCTGATAATCACCCACCCTTTGTCTTTCAGGAAATGGGATGCGTGGAACAGCAATTCCTGTGACCTCCCTGAAGGTCGGGGACGAAGTTTTGTTGAGAATACAAGGAGGAGCCCGTCACACCGGTATAGAGATTGAAGAATTTATTCTGGAGAACTGAACTGTGAAAATAAAAAAGAGGAGCTAACTGTTGGTTCAGGAAGATGCTGCAAATATACATGCAAGTTTGACTGTGATGTGGGTAGTGGTAATTCATCGCATTCCCTGTCTATTTTCTCAGAATTTTAATTTGATTCCATGTCTGTCTATTCAATTATTCGTCATTTATATTGCAATGAACCACTACACGTAACCTTAGCAAAGCTTTTGTAATGTTCTCCAATACATAGATTGTAACACGGGATCATCTAGGAATCCCTGAGTCGACCATAATGTTTGAGAAGTGCATGAAGTGGATTTGTGGGGGTCGGTTTGCATCATCACCTACAAATCATATGAAGAAGATTGAAGGTGAACATCTAACACGTTTTAGAAGTTGAGCTAAATTGCTTAAGGAGCTTCTTCGTCTAACGTTTCTTAGACTAAAGACAGGAATGATCTGTGAAAGCAACCCCTTACGGTACCCAAAATGTATGTGAGTCCACAATGGAATAAGTCCCCCACAATCACCTGCTTTTTTCATCGTATATATAGGATCATGAAATCCCAGACCAACTTTCAACGTTAGAGCATACATAATTGTGTACCACCCAACATTTGGAAACATTTGTATACATGCATCTATGCATATATATTGGATTATTTGTATACATAATTGTGTACCACCCAAAATGTTCTTAAAGGAAAAAGGTATCTGATCGACAAAATTGTCCATACCTTATCTTCGGTCAGATCTAATTGGATTTTTTTTCCCTCCCTTTCTCCAGAACCTAAAGAACGGGAGAGAAAGAGAGAGAGAGAGAGAGAGAGAGAGAATGTGTGAGAATATTAAAATGTGAGGGCGTTGAGATCATCAGGATGGACGGAGGAGGTCATAGACGGAGAATCGGTCGTTGTCTTCTGCCTGCAATCTTTGACTTAGAAATATGAACACCAGAAAGTTCTCCACCCCTCTTTTACTCTCATTGGCCATTCTCGAGTTCTCCGACCTCTGAGCTGAGGGTGGCGCTTCTTCCTCTGTATCTTGTTACGTCCTCTCGAGGGAGCATTCACTAGTTCATTTCGTTCCTCGCCCGTAATATCACGGGCTGTTTACTGAGATCACCCGGCAGAGTCAATTCCTTTGTCGTCTTCTTCCCCGCAAAAATCTCCCAACCGGGTCTTCTTATTCTCTTCTGTGGCCGTTTCCGAAAGTTGAGAGCAGAAGGCCCGCGCCTCTGTGAGTCAGGTCGATCACAGAGCTGTTCATCATTGGGCACGTCGTCCGAATCTCCCACTCCGTTAAAGCTTTGCCCTTTCGGTCGGCCTGATCAAAACCCAGATTTTATTTTGTTCTCATCATTCTGTTCTATCAGATTCAATGGTGATCGGAGGAGTTTGGATTTGATTCGTCCATCTTCTTTGATCTTTCTGTGTTTTAAGACTTTGATATTTGAAAATATACATTTTTTTAATAGATTAGATTAGGCTTAAAATTTCCCAAGATCCAGCTCTTACAGCTCGGTCGGAATGTTTGTTCATGGTCTGACCCAAATCTCCCAGTAGTCCATAGACCCTACATTCATTCACTGAGTAGTTCGTGTGAGTGGCCACGTCCTCTGCTGTTAATTGATCTTCTGCCGTAACCACTTTTGCATTCTCCTGTAATCGGGGGATTGTGTTCTGAGTTGAGCTGACCGATCCATGGGCTGTGCTAACTCGAAGCAGAGGCGGCGATGCCGGCACTGCCAGGTCCCCTACTCGCCGGTCCACTGGAGCTCCTCAATGAATAACGAGCCCTGCCAACATCCCAGGGAACATGAGAGCCACCATTTTGTGGCTCTCAAGTCGACTACACTAGGCTCTCTTAAACTTGAAGATGCATATCGGGAGGATATCATTCATTTCGAGAAGGAACTGATTGGTAAGAATGGTGGCATTGGAGATGATCAAACGGTTTGCAATGGGAATGGCGAGGAGTTGTTCAGGATCGGACTGATTGAAGCCAAGACTTGGTCCCACATGATCGGAGGGAAAATTCCGAAGCCCACCCCAAAGACTCCAATCGCCACTCCTCCCGATGAGCCCGAGACGATCAACACCTGGGAGCTAATGGAAGGTCTTGAAGATGTCACTCCCTCTAGGTCGCCTGGTAACCATATTAGAAGCTTCTCCTACGATGTTGTGAGGAGCTCAAGCTGGGATCATGATGCACCCTGGGATCAGCCGAAGTTGAGGTTCATGGAAAACAGGGCTGAGGAGGACCAGCCAAAGCAGCAATCGATGTGGTTCCAAATGACAGAAGATGATGGCTTGAAGTCTAATGGGTTCGTCCCAGAATTCGATCCTGAAGTAATCTCAAACTTGAGGAGGTCATTTGAGGAGCTCTCTCCCAGTCATCCCTTCCATTTACGCCCATTGAGCAGTCAGGAGATTCCATCGGATGTCAAGTCCGAGAGACTACACATTAATGAGAAGGTGATCGTCTATTTCACAAGCCTCCGAGGGGTTAGGAGGACATATGAGGACTGCTGCCATGTCCTCATGATCCTAAAAGGGATCGGCGTCCGAGTCGACGAGAGGGACGTTTCAATGCATTCAGGGTTCAAGGAAGAGCTCAAAGAGCTACTAGGTGAAGGTTTGAGCCAGGGCAGCGGGTATGGGTTGCCCAGGGTCTTTGTGGGCAAGAATTACATCGGGGGAGCCGAAGAGATCCAGAGAATGCACGAGGAAGGGAAGCTCGAGAAGTTGCTCAAGAACTGCACGGGAGCAAATATCGATGGCAACAGTTGTGAGGCTTGCGGGGACATTAGGTTCATTCCATGTGAGACCTGTTCAGGTAGCCGTAAAATACTCTGTGACCACGATTCGGAAGGCGAAGAAGAAGAGGAAGAAGAAGAAGGACAAGAAGGCGAGTTCGAATTTCAGCGATGCCCTGACTGCAATGAAAATGGGCTCATCCGGTGCCCGATATGCTGCGACTGATCCTGGTTATGCCGTCATGAGTCAAATATTTTGTTCTTCTCACTGTTTTGTCGAGAGTTTTTGCGGTAAAAGATGAGGCGTTTTGGTCTTTGTTACGAGTTCTTTATAGTTTGCTTAAGGATGTTTCCTGCAGGAAGGCCATTGCAGAAGATCATACTATACTAATAATCAGTGAGCTGTGAGATGGAACTTATGCCTCGAAGCTTTCTGTGAGGCACAAGCTGTAGACTCTTATTATGTGGAGATACGAGAGTGCTGATGATTATGACTGCTATAATACCAAACCTCTGAGAATTAGAAGTACGCTTCTCCAGCAGAACTTGCAGGCAGCAGCATATAAATTCCTTCTCCCTACCACTTTTGCTGTCTGTCAAGATGAAGCCTTGGCATCCGCATCAAGAGGAAGGCAGCACGCTATCAGTAAACCTGTGGCCGAGTTGTTCGAAAGTGGCCTCAGCTAAAAATCGAACTGAAAAGTGACCATGGCACTTTCAGAACAGCCTTTAAAATTTACATTTCCCCCCCGGCCCTTGGCAAGTGGCAAGGCCATCATTCATCGACAAGAATACCAAAAATTTCAATTATTTTTCTAATTTGAACGAGTCAGTAATTAATAAAAGCAAGTAGCCCTCCGGTTGCACGGCAGAGAAGCTGCCGAATTTGACTCCAGCAGTCGGATTGTATATTCATCAATCACGGGCCGGGGGAAGGTGGGGTGGTGGGGGTTGTGGGGGTGGTCCACCCGCTCCCGGCTGCCGGAAATTTCAAGATCTTCCTTTACGGAGTAATTAATACAGGCATCTGACCTAGGTTGGGCCCCCAACAATCTTTGTCAGCCTCGCAGTTTCGTTAAGAGAAGAACGCCTCGGAGAATTCCAAGTATTTGACCAGATTGGTTCATACCCATGGAATGAATAATGGCCCACATTGATTCTCGGTTTTGCAGAGAGACGACTCGGAGGTCCCGGACGCTCCTTCGCCCTTCGTGGAGACTGGGATTCCCTTCTTCTCCGTTTTCTTTTCGCCCGCCCTAAACGCATGTAAAGCTACTATTCAATTTTCACCTACTCCATCTTAGGTCTTTTTGAAACTCCTCTGTAAAAGGGATCAGTACGGTAGTTGTTGGGCCTTAAGCCCATTGGGCCGACCAGCCCGCCTACTCACCCCTCTCCTATTCATTTTCACCCATTCTCCTCGATCCAAACAGTATCCCCTAGGAGCTGGCTGAATATCGAGATGGTTTTTCCCGACATATACTTCGCATTTGGAGAGAAGAATTCTCTGATATCTGAAAGTCTTATCTGAATCCCACACTGTAAAAGCTAAAAAGAACTGTCTTTCACTGGACAAACAGGACAAGAATGCTCGTTCTCAACACTGTCTCGTCCGGCAAGGGGCAAGTGAAAATTGAAAATGGTGCAGGAGAGATCAAATGGGTGGGGGGTTGCAGTGACCGGTTCCGCATGATTCGATTACTTTCAGGTATCGTGATAATAATGTTCATATTTGATGTCCCAAACTTTAACTTCAGAGAGACATCTATCTTGTTCGATTCGAAATGCTACAAGTGTTTTCAAAAGATGTCGATTGACCATAAACCAAAATAACAATAAATTTCTGTTGTTAAAAGTGCGGTTCGGACCGTTTTAAAATTGGCCTAAAACTATTTGACTTGATTATGGTTCAACCCGTTTTTTTAATGGGCCGATCCGATTACGAGTTACAGTTCGAGTAAACATGAATAGGCCCAGAACTATTTACAAACGTGCCAGACCGATTTGACCCATGAATTGTCCATCTTTTTAATTTTTTTTAATTGTAGACTAACCTTACAAAATGCAACCGTTGATTTGCAAGATTTTAAGTTGTCTAGGCCGGTTTTCAACGGATCCGAGTCGGTTTCTAAACGGGTCCGAGCCAGTTTAGTAGGGGTAATAGTCCGGACCGGTTATGGTTTAAAAGATCCATATTTCTGGAATGGCCCGTAACTGCCCCCAACCCAATAAGAATGGTTACGTGTCAGGTTGGAGTAGGCCGGGCCAGTTCCGGATTTGGATGATCCGATTACGGGTCATCCCGGTCCGTTTAACATGTCTAACTAAAATGACAAATGGTGCCTTCATGCGATAGCATCGCTCTTAATTCCGAGGATAAGGATTTTAAGGCTACAATTTTATCAATAAAACTTTGTGTAATGCATACCCTTTTATTTTTCTTTCCAGTATTGACCACGCAATATCATAGAAATTGGCTATTACAAACTTAACTTATTGACCCACCCACCACACTGTCCGGACGAATAATCAAATGAAGTCGGTCAACAAATGGACACCAGTGAAGTCTCCATATGATGATAATTATTCATTAAAACTTCTTTCCATTGAGCTAATTAACTATAAAGCCGATCGGCATTTGCCCGTTCATCCCTTCCCTGCCGACAAACCCTAAGGTTCAATGAAGTACGCTTCTCATACTCAACCTTATAATAAATATGCTCAAAAACTGAGACCTGATCCTAGTAGGATCCAGTACTCAAGTGTTCGATGTGTATATGTGTATGCTGTGGGATGATTCGATTTATTAATTGAATGAGAACGTAATGTTGGGGAAAGCTGCATCTTAAACCAGTTGTCTGGATCCGCTTCTGATTTGACATATAAATATACACACAGATCTATCAGCACACAAAGAAGCCCTATGATTTTGCTGATGCAAGAAGATATCAATCCCTCTTTTAGATTTTCATTATACTTGTGTATATATATATATATATCATCACCTACTACGTACCTACCGGCAAAACCCGTTATGTCGGCTCGAAGAGAGTGACCGCGTCCGTGTATCATATAAGACTTTCTGAGATGCAGACTCTATCCTGTGTAAAATCGGATTCAAAGTCCGTCCAGGCTCCATCCTCCTGATCCTGACTCAATACCTGTGATGGAAGAGATGAGATGCGCTGGCAACCGTTAGGTGTAGTCGCCACATGATCGTCTGGAAATTGAGGAGTCAGATGGGACGAATGGCTTTTGGACTAGAGTCGAACAAGAAGGGTGTATATTTCACACACCATAATACGCGATCTCGTTGAGTCTTCGGGTCTCCAAGCTCGTTTGGAACTCTCGTTGGTGGCAGCAAGCAGGAATGGCGATGATCACCCAAAAATTCATGAGATCCTACACAAATTTCGAATTCCCGCAGGGTAGCTGACCTTATCAGCAATGCAAACATTACGCCACGTGTAAAATTCATCGTCAATCTTTAATCGTGGCCCAAGTTTTACTTGCAATTTTTTTTTCCCGATGTACCACTTGATGACCAGGTGTCGAGGATACCAAGATACCCTCGTCCTTTATTATCAACAACATCGATATAAAAATTAAAATTAAAATTAAAAAGCATTTTTTAGAAAACAAAAATTGCACTAAACGTTGTCTTGGAGTGGCAAATAGTACACGGGTTGGACGCTGCAGCAGCCATCACACACGTTCACACACGCACGCGTGGATATAAATCCTCGAGATGCAACGACTATATATAAATTTTATGTATTTATATTGAAAAATAAGAAGAAAATATGGGAGACAATACACTGATTAGTCATTCCTCGAATACTTTAGATAGAGGAAACCTGGTGACGAGTATTTGCATATAATTAAGACGATAACCAGAGGGGCCTATTGCGTAATTAAGCTCCTGACAATGGCGGCCTCTGCACTATCAGCATCAATGGTAGACAACAGCTGGGAGAGCCACTCGCTCAGATCGTCCACTTCTCTGTGCAACCTCCTTATGTGGCTGCAGATCTCTTGCAACGCTTTCGAAGCTGAGACCTATATAAATTAACATCGTAATCTTATAGACAATTTCACCAACGGGTACAGGATTAGCAGATCACTTATTAACGGGGTATATTGACATTGTTTACATGAACAAATAAATCTCTAGCCCGGATATTTTCTTTCATTTTCATGTGTGGCTTCAGTTGGTTCCTGTAAGCTCACAGTAAATGGTGATAGAATGTTTGGACGTTGTCATTTTTACGAGGAGGGTTTAGCAGACAGCAGGCTGTTTTTGTCTCAACAAGCATGCATGTCTGTCAAGAAATGCAGGTGGCAGTCAACACTGGACTGTGACAACTTATTCGATTGCAAGCAAGATCCATGAGCCTTAAAAAAAAGGATAATACAGACTGAGTAAAAGTTTTAATTCGAACTTGATTGATTTTAGGTTCAAAATTACAATTTTCATGATCATGACTATAATTAATGATGTCTTTCTTGGGAAAAAAGAAAAGAAAAGAAAGGAACATGTACGGTTTGTGATTGCATAGCGTTATTGCAAGAATTTTCGAAAGCTAAAACATATTTTACCGAAGCTCTTTCACTCTTCTTGGTTTCACATTACACACGCATTGCAGAAAGAGATCGAGAGAGACTTAGGTACGTACTTTGTTGGAGCGCCGTTCGCAGGTTTCGGGGAGGACTTCACGTAGCTTCGAGACGAGGCTGGCAATCTGATCGTCGCCGATCCCTGACGATGACCTGGATGACTTATGCCTCGAACGCCAAGATCTTCTGCTGCTAGACATCGTCCCGGTCTAGGTCTGTCTCTGGAACGACGAAATGATGTCAACGATGGCAGGGGCGACGGAGATCCAGGGGGACGTGTCCGGTTTTCGAAGACAAATCATATGCTTATGAAGAAGGAGACGAAGCAGAAGGGAGAAAGGGGGAGACAATAAGAGGGGAGAGAGATGGTTGGGGGTGCAAGGCATCGTCCGGCATATATGTAAATCGGAGAAAGTGACAGTAGAGAGATGCACAAGAACTGGGCCACGTTGAAAATGGACGCGTCAGAGAGAGAGCACTAGCAGATTTTTTAACGAATTGGGTGTTGGATATTTGAGAGAGCAAGTGCATTGAAGAGTCGACGACTAGGCTAGGCTGGGTTATCGACCGGCCGATAGTATCAATATACTACTACTGATCACGACGAACAGATGGGCCTGTTGCACGTCCATCAAAGTTTTACCTAATAGATAAAATGGAGATGTATATGTTTAATGCTTTAGGAGTGTTGTCTTCTGAGTATTCCATATCACAAGGGAAACTATAATTATGATTACAATTTCAAGTACGCCAAGACTCTCTTAAATTATTAAATTAAAATAAAATATTTTGATTTTGTGAAATTTAGTAAGTATAAATAAATAACAGTAAAATTGACGGTATTACAAAATTTTAACTACTGATATGAAGTTAATTATAATGAATATACAATTCAATACTGTAATTTTATCATGAGGACAGACACCACCTTAGATCAACTTGGGATCCACAGTACACAAGTTGCAACTTGCCAGATTTGTTGGTAATTCTATACGTGATTTAATGTTTCAAGACCACCCAAACGATCATCAAACCTCTCCCATTAACAACACCATAAGAGAGGTAACAAAGGTTAATTTTACACGCGGCACGCGTATAATCTATCTTCCCTAGTTGGGCGCTTGCATGCTCGAAGCTACTAGCTGGATGGTGAATTCTTCGAAAGATGAATCGATTCCATTCGTTAGGGCAGACGGGTGTGGAATTGCCTGATGATTTGAGCAATGATTAAGCATAGCCCATGCGTACGCTAGTTGGGGGGTCCATACTCGATGGTCGGTCAAGTGGGTTTCAAGAGAAATCTGCGTGTTCTTGAGGTAACAACGTAGGCACTCCGTCTGTGTGCCCCTCGATGCACAAGGCCATGTGATCATCAGCTGGGGACACTGGCTAGTCTTTCGATTCCTAATAGAAACTTAATCACAGCGGTGTTTTCACACTGCGGCCATAGAGCTCAACCGAGTAAACCAACTGCATCGTGTGGTAACGCAGTTAGGAAGCTAGCTCTTCGGTGTGACACGTAGAGAGATGAGGGGTTCCCGATGAAATTCGTGGGGGCTTAATTTGAAGTTGGTATATCAAGAAGAAGATAGGTAAACATTCTCATATATATATATATATGTATGTATGTATAGTTGGGTGGCTCATTCACAGAGAAACTCAACCAGAGAAGAATCATCAGTTTTGAAGTTCAGTCACTTTCTGCATTATTTTGGTAGAGGATAGTCATTAGATGTGATACTCTTTCACGTGTATATATATATATATGAGCTAAGACTCATTGCAATAATCATTGGAGGCTTGTAGCAATAATATATTGGCTCATGAGGATGTACGGCAATTGATAATTAGGGGATAGCCGTCTGCCGCGAGAGGCTGATACTTTGCATATTTCAAATCATGTCGGCACCAAAAACTTCCACTCAAATCCATATAATATAACTAAATACATAATAGTAATAATAATAATATTATTATTATTATTATTTAAAATGTGAAATAATAATTACATATAATATGAGTCGGTTCGTTCTCTTTTTATAATTTTAAAAACTTATATTTATATCTTATAAATGAAAAAATTATAATAGAGAATTTGAGCATAGTTGATTTCTTTGCATTGAGTTTGGACATGTTTAAGGAAGAGTTTATTCTTCTTAAATCCATAAGTACATCATAATCACATGAATTTAGATAAACTCATTTATAAACATGCGTATAAACTATCTTACTAAAAGTCATACATGCAGAGAAAAGAGAATCGAAGACTGCTCACTATTTCATCTACCCTCCATATAGTGATGTAAAATGGGACGGTTTGGGCTATTCAAAATGGGTCATGAACCGTTTGTTTCAGTTACAATTTCGGCTCATTAAATTTAACATGCTAGGCCGGTTATGATTCATGGCTCGAGAACTTCCAAACCTCCCTGTAACTGTAACAAAGTGGCCTTATTTCACATTTCGAATCATGAACGGTGACCCATAATTTGTTTCCCCAAAATTTTCAATTTGTAATAAATTTAAAGATCCTAATAAAAAAGGTCAAATCGGCATGGTTCATTAGAGTCCTAGTCTGGTTTCTTGGTGGTTCCAAACCAATTAAGGCCGGTATTGTGCCAGTTTCATGAGATAAGTGGGTCGGGCAGGTTTCAGCTCTACGGGTCTATTTCCTTGACCCGGCTAGGATCTGTCCATCAGCCTGCACAAGACCGGTTCCTGTAGGACGGTTCGGAACAGTCTAGGCTAGTCCTGATTTCTTGCTGTCTAGTTCCAGGCCGAACCGGTTCAACTTAACATCTCTGCCTCTACGTCTGCTTCCCTCCTACTCCGCTTTCAATGTTCTCGATAATTTTCTTTAATTTCACTGACTAATTTATTGTCATACGTATGAACATTGACTTTAAAATTTATTATTATCTCCACAGTTGTTCTTTTCTTATACATATATATATATATACCTGTGCCAAAAAATGCTATAAGTGTATGACAATGATCCTTCGTTTTTTGGAAATTATGGCGGTTTCTTTAAAAGTGGAAAAGAGAAATTAAGAGTGCTTATCCCTCTCCAGCTGTTTGATGCGTGAGTTTATCACTTATTATTTTAGGTTTAGGCGTCAGTTCAAATAATTGGCCCAGAGATAGACCACGTGATAAAAAGGAAGAGGCAGTGATCCTACAACGTCGAGCATATGTACGTACGTACATCTCGTCCACTCGCACCAATCATTGCGCTCGAATATTGTACTATTATTATTGTTACGGTCATCATCATTGAGAAAGAAAATTGAAACCTATTGATGGGCCGCTCGGCTGGTCGACGAGGAATCGTGTACATGTTCTGCGTACATGCCTAGTACATATGGTCAATGATTGGAAGGAAACTCCTATAGAAAATGCGACGCTTATGAGAAGTTTCATCTATTTCTTGCCAAGCGTGCATCATCACATGCATTGGGTTTTTATCATACATCCACATAGCCATCAGTGGAATGTTTCTGGTATAGACCTCGAGTTCAGGTGATGTGATTATGGCATCGATCCCAACTGCGGGCATGGAGCGCAGCTTACAGTCAACTACATCATCTCCAGCGGTTAATTGGTGGAATCGTCAACCCTGCCGAGAGATCAGGTTGAGCCGACCGAGATGGGTCATAAATAATCATAGCAATCCAAAACTTTGGAGGGGGAAGGGTTCACCCGACACGTAACTCCATAGAAGCACCCATTTCTTCTAAGTAGAGGGGATCGATGTTTTTCTTCTCTCCCCCTTCCATTCTCTACATGCTATCAATATATCTACTTTAGTATTGGAGAGTTGATATGGGTCACAATGCCTAAATTTGACTCTCTTTTTTTTTTTTTGTAGGTATTAGAGACTCTCATGACCTTGAAGTAACCTAAGTTCGACCAGGATCAGAGCACCTCACCAGACCCAGACTCACATATATCCGAACCGTGATGAGATATTCTCATCAAGAAACACGGAAATTGAATTTGGATGTGAGCCCCAAAGGGTGGGGCTCAACGATGGTGAGGTTTCACGAATGTGTTCGGATGGAAAATCGACATCTCATGGAAGAAAGAAAATGCAGGATACGAGACTGCAGGATTTTCCACACTACATGCAGTTTGGAAACGGAAATTGACCCCTCTCTAGACGTGTCGTTTCAATCGGATAGCCCTTTTTTTTTTCTGCCGAGGGATCCACTTCTCTTTTCCATGAACAAACTAGATTACACGATCGCCGTTATATAAAACAACATGTACTAAAATCATATAAGAAACTGAAACGTGTCTAAAGAATTCCATTACAATGCCTATGCGTATCACTGAACAATTATGTAATAACGACAGCCATCTAGGGTTTTGGATGATTCTGCTCACTGAAATAGTGTCGGCTTCTTTTCCTGAACATATTTCACACACACACACACACACACACATATATATATATATATATATATGAGTTTTCATCTTTTCGTAAACAGCATAACTATTTATAATTTGAATAATTTTATTTTTTAATGAAACGATGTTCGAATATGGACCGTTCATTACTTAATGGGATTTCCAAACACTAGGTAATGCTCGTCTTTGCATTCGACTTTGAAATTGTTGATGTAATAATTGTCGATCAGCAGATAGAGGGTTCACCAACCTTGACCATTGCGGTTCAAAACAATTCAATCCAAGACCATTTCAGTTGGTCACTAGCGGCTATAGCTTTGTTGTTAGAAACTAGTATTGTTAAAAGTACGGTTTGGGCCGATTCAAAATGTGCCTGGAACCTTTTGACCCAGTTATGGTTCGGTCCATTTACTTAATGGGCCGGTGTAATTATGGGTTGCGTTTCATACAAATATGAATCAGCCCAAAACCGTTTATAAATGGGCTGGTTAATGGTGCGGGCCGGTTTGTCCAGTAAACTGTTCATCTTTTTAATTTTTTAAAGAAATTATTTTAAATGAATTTTTTTAATTTTTTTTAAATTTAAATTGATCTAACAAAATTCGATTGTTAATTTACAGGATTTTTGGCGGTCCAGGCTGGTTACAATTTTGGGCCAGTTTCTAAATGGTTCATGACCGGTTCAGCAGGGTAACGGTCCGTGCCGGTTATAGTTCAATGGGTCCATATTTTGGAGTTGGCCCATAACCGCCCCAAACCCACTAAGAACGGTTACGGGCCAGTTTTGAGTTTGGACGGTCCGGTTCCAGTCTAATTATGGGTCATCCCAGCCCGTTTAACATCTCTATTAGAAACTAAGATAGAATATCTCGGTCCCAACTTATCGGATACCAGAGTCCTAGCTATTTGTACGTTCTTCGACTCAGTTTTCTCATGAGCATGTTTTTTGATCGGATTTTTTGGGAAATATCTCCTTCCTCTCCTTCTGTTTCCGATGATCTTGCGGTTGACAAAGATGTTGATGTTGTCTGACGTCCAGGCTCTGCTCCATGAGCCCTCATTCGATATACGTTCGGCGGTCATAAGTATGAAGTACGTAGCAACCCCCCCGGTGCCTCCCTAACTTTCATCTGGCGCTCACAATTGGCGCTCATGAGAGTTGCTGTGGTTGATTTTCTTAGCATCATTTTTCAGCCCAGCGGTTCCAAGCCGGTGTATTCCACACACCTCTGTCTTATTTTGATTCGAGGGAATTCATAATTAATTTCATCCTCATAAGAAATCTTTATTTTTCTCCTTTCCTTATACCCAATTGTTCTAAATCGATGGCCATCTACAAGCACCTCCTGTAACCCGAACTTGTAATTAATAGCGGTGTTTCAAATGTTCAAAATTTCTAGCAGGACTGAGTCAGATCTCTGCTTCTATTCGGTTTGGGAGATCAAAGACTAAATTTTTTTTCCATTTTATCTCAGAAGAAATGACGCGTGTAGAATTGATTGTTGCAGTTAAATTAATTAGTCGGCTAACCATTTCATATAAAATTACAATTCAATCAATGAATTTCCCTGGTTTAGTCTGGTTAACCGGTCATACCAAGTAATTCATTGAACTTCTCCTCGACAGATAAAACCGTGCTGTCGGAGAACCGGTTCGAACAGTCCAGTTATATTTTGTCCACTCGATTTGGAGATCAACCGTGTCAGTTTGGTCTTTCGATTTTTCTGAACACCCCTCATAATTAACCCTTTTTTTAATACCTATGGAAGATGCAACAGGTAACCACCACTAACTAGAATTCAGCAGAAGGGATGATGGGCTAGGCTAAGGAAGTGGACCAGTTGACTATGGGCCTGGTCTAGGCCCATTTTCCACGGCCTGCAATTCCAATGTCAGAACGACTCAAATTGTCAATTTCTACTTCTCCCCCCTCTCTCTCTTTTTCCTCAGCAGAGCTCGTGCTTCTGGAAGGATTAACAAGAAGAAGAGAGCAAGCATTCTACTGATCAGGAATTAAGACCGTTTTGTTTCAAGTTTCAAGGTGAATCCACTGAGGACGGTCACTTGAAATGATGTTGGAGATTTAGAAATTTCAGACCCATTTTTCCCACCATCTGCTATCTGCCATTCTCTTCTCTCTCTCTCTCTCTCTTGTAGGGATAAAAGACAACAAATGTGCGCGATGGTTTTTTTTTTTTAATAATTATGGGCAATGGGGTCGGGCTGAGCTTTCATTTACAAGACTGACTCGTGACTGGAAGAGTCAACAATAACGGGCTCTGGCATCTGCTGTTGCCATCCATCCGAAGTGACAAACATGACAGAAACGGGTCAGAGGAACCCTACAAAATCTGACAGCGAATACGATGACCTCTCAACCCCTCCACCGCACACCTTCCCATTGTTCTTCTCGCAATAATTTCTTCTTTTTATTTTTAATAAGGTGATGGGCACACCCATATTGTGTAGGTAAGATTTAAATTTATGATGTCTTTATCGCATATTAATTGATATACCACTGAATCATATGATGTGCATGTGTCTTTTTAACTCTGGATATTCACCATGTGACTGATTCATCACGTGCTGTTGTTAGTATTGATAGAGGGAATCTGTGCCCCAGCAAAAGCAGGGTCCTGGCTTGTTTTTGGTGGGGGGCAATTATTATTCATCCTGCTGATGTTTTTCTTTCTCAAGATTACCCACATGATGGATGCATGAGTGTGGCTCAACTTTATGGAAGCCAAGCCTGCTGGGATAGAAAGTGATCGTACATTGCACGAATAATTCTATCTGAAAACACCCAAGCTCCAGAATTTTGAAAAAAAAAACCAGCTAATCTCCGTGTATGAGACTGACCGAATGGACTTTCATCAAGAGGTTGAAGTAAGTGGATCAGGATTGTAACTCCACCTCATTCAATTTGAGGGTTTTCATTATGCTAGATCATTGCAACTAGTAAAAGCCGGTAACCGATATTTACCCTAGGAAATGGAAGTCCCAAAGCACAGGGTGCTGAGGATGAACAAAATGATTCCTTCCAATGATGATCGATTTGCATGCCTATATCCCTGACAATACACTAGGAAGGTGTTGCTTGACGATTTCTTCTTTTCTTTTTAATTGATAAGATTCAGATGGGAAAAATCTAAACCAATCTATTACTTTGTGTGGAAGTTGTTGATCTCTTCCATCTGCACACAAACTTTCAAATTATTTGCTGTCAAGTAAACAATATAGACTGCATGTGACGACAGAAACAGTTCCTTACTATATTTCTTCGGCTTGATTTTTTTTTTCCTTTTTCCGCAGACCCTTTTCTCATGTTTCACTTTCCGCCTCGTCTCTTTCCTCTCTATCTAACAGTCTGTAAAAGGGCAGGACTCCACCGGGGACAATCAACACCTTGGACCCATTTAGAACTGTGCTATGGAGCCACTGACCTCAACAAAGTACGCACAGACACACGCAGAAACACATGGCGGTGAGCTTTTTCAAATGTGATGGAAGAAAGCTAGCAGAAAAGTACATGTCCTCCTCCTCTGTGCCAGTGCCCACTGCAATAATTGCATCACATTTCTGCAGTCCCCACTGAACTTCTCCATTGGTGCACAGTGACGGAAAGTGTTGGTGCATGCCTGTTGCTCCTTTACTGATCAAAATCCTATGATCCGATCTCCTCTTTCCTTTTTTTCTATTTTTTCTTTGGTGAATTAATCCGATCTCTTCTGATCAGAAGCAAGTGTCCGTCAAGAAACTACTCCACTGGCTCCCGCTCTTACGTGACGACGACACTAGACGGGTGATGCAATAGCACTAAACGGATGTTGGTTTTACCAGCTGCAGTACCATTAATCTTTGTTAGGAGGCAAGTAATTTAGAGGGTTAGGGCCACCATATAAAATTAATATATGAAGTTTTTGGCCACTGATACTGTGCGGGAACGGGACGATCATGTCCATTTCTCCAACACAGTACCTTCTTAGCTTTAAAGCAGCTTTCTTTCGTCTTCCTCATCTTCTTCTTCTTGTTCTGACCGTTAACATCTCCTTTCCTTTTTTCTCTCCTTGATGATTCAGCCCATCTGGACAGATGAATGAGATCTTCGCATTTCAATAATACAAGGGGTCCGTACATCTGCGTTTTCGTGGCTGTCCGATTATGTCTGTCTTTTCCATTGTAAGGGAGCAGTGATAAATCTAAGAATTGAGTTCAAAGAACGCCATATTCAAAGTTAAGACAGGAAAAAAAAGGGTAAATGGAAAGAATATGAGAAAGCAGGAGGTAATATGAAATCTAAGTAGACCCTATGATACTTCTCAATCATATAAATACATCATGCATAAGATTCAAGCACTCAAAATCTCATATGTATCAGGCTGTCTCAACTAATCCATTACATCGTTTCATATTTTTTTTCTTCAAATTGAACTATTGAAAAAATTCAAAACAATATCCTCACAACTGTCTTGCTATGCATATATATATATATATATATATTTGAATTGACATGTGCCAGTACAAATTGGCAATGGAACTGTGAAGTTCATAACATATTATAACCATTTCAGCATTTCCCCTCAGTATATCTACAACAGTCTATCAGAAGAAGCAAAGACACAGGACCAATGCGACAAAAGCATGGTTACCACCCAGCATCAACATGGCTGGTCGCTACAATTAAAAAGCCAAAAGAAAAAAATACAAACAAAAAGTAAAGAGAAAAAAAAAAGAGATACAGAGAAATCTTTCATGGGTGATGGAGCTGTAGCTGCAGTAGTCTCGAGTAGGCCCCGTCAGGCCGGCTCACTAGTTCGGAATGGCTTCCATGTTCCACGATCCGCCCGTCCTGGACCACCCCGATGCTGTCGACCCCTCTGATGGTCGAAAGGCGGTGGGCAACGAGGACGGTGGTCCTCCCCCTCATGAGCCGCTCGAGCGCTTCCTGGAGGACACACTCCGACTCGGCATCCAGTGCACTTGTGGCCTCGTCCAATAGGAGGATCGCCGGGTCCTTGAGCACTGCCCGTGCGATTGCGATCCTCTGCTTCTGACCCCCGGAGAGCTGAACCCCTCTCTCCCCCACCAGAGTCTTGTATCCGTCCGGCAGCCCACTGACAAAGGCGTGGACGTTGGCGGCTCGGGCTGCCTCGATCACCTCAGCCTCGGTCGCCCCCTCCTTTCCATATGCGATGTTGTCAAAGATGCTCGCTGCGAACAGTGCCGGCTCCTGCTGGACCAGGCCGATCTTGAGCCGGAGGGACTTGAGGTTTAACCTCCGGATGTCCTTCCCATCGATCATGACTTTCCCGGCGATTGGCTCGTAGAAACGCTCGATCAGTGCTATCACTGAGCTCTTGCCCGACCCACTTGCCCCCACCAGGGCCTGACTGTGCCCGGCTCGTATCCTCAGGTTAAAGTCCTTGAACACAATAACATCCGGCCGTGAAGGGTAAGCAAACTCCACATGCCTGAGTTCAATCTCCCCGCGGACAGACCCGACGGTCTCTGCCTCGGGATCATCTGGATCAATTCTCGTGTGGCTGTCCAAGATCGAGAAAACCGACCCCACTGCCTCCCCGCCCCTGATGATCTCGGGGGCCAGGCTCACGGTCTCGGCAACCGAGTTAGCAGTGATCACCAAGACCACGAAGACCTTGATCACCTTCGAGAAGGTCGAAGCACCTTTGCTCACGAGGTGGGCCCCGTACCACAAGATCAGGGCCTCGGATGCATACAGAGCCAGCTGAGAGAGACCAAAGAGGAGACCCGAAGTTTGGCTCCGGCGAAGGCTTCTCATCTGTGGGACCCGGAGCTCAAGCGAGAACAGCGAGAGGATCTTGTTCTGGGCGTTGAAGGCCGCTACCGTCCTGATGTTGCTCACTCCTTCACCTGCTATCATGCTTGTCTTTGCGTGCGCCTTGGCCGTATCCCCAGCAAAGCCCTTGAGTGATAGTTGCTGAATAAACATGCAGCAAATGACCAGATTAGTTACCGCGGCTCGGAAATATGCTGTAGTGTTCATTCACATGCTCCCCAAATTATTTACAGTGATAGTCCAGTATTGTATGCATTCGGCATTGTTTTCATTTCGA
This sequence comes from Sonneratia caseolaris, assembly GCA_900006705.1. NCBI lineage: Eukaryota > Viridiplantae > Streptophyta > Magnoliopsida > Myrtales > Lythraceae > Sonneratia > Sonneratia caseolaris. The sequence goes on from CXYZ01012159.1 coordinate 453,531, forward strand.
CAGAATTTACGTCCTGATGAGCCATGATGGGAGCTTCTGACCTGAATCAGAATAGTTCACAGAAGGACAGCAAAATGGTGGAGCCAGCCCTAATTCTAACCTGGAAGGACCATTTGGGAATCTCCAGGGAAAAGGACTAATATTCATTAGATATATTGCAGGTTTGTTGTCCTTGGAAATGAGCTTTCAAATTTACGGTGTACCAGCCACATATTGTCCATGAGAAACAACAGCCAAGCACTGCAACTGGTACTGCAAACATGATGTCCACATTACCCAAGAACAATAAGCCAAGGACGACATCATTGAATGACTCAAACGGTCTGATGGCTCGTGAAAGAAAACCGAGTACTCCCCGGTTTCTCATACTCCTTTCTCGGAAAAAAAAACAAATATTATCTCCACGAACATAAAACTGTCTTTGCTTATGAAAGAAAGATGGCAACTCCATGATGGCCCCTACAACATATTTGAGCACCAGGTGAACGTGGAGTCTAGTTATGAATTAAGTTGCAGGGTTTTCCTCTTTTGACCGTAACACGAGCCATGCCGGGCCAGGACATGCCCGTTTGAATGATATAAGAGATTCATCAGGACAGTTTACACTGGGTCTACTACTATAACAGGACTCCAGACCCAGAAGAAAATTATAATAAAACCCATAACTTTCTTGAAATTCCAATGACAAAATCAGCAAAACAAGAAAAGGGCCACAAGCCTCGATAAAGAAGCTGACTTACAGAAAGTAGCAGAAAGGTTAACCAATAATCAAGGTTGCCTAAAAGGGGTACATTGCAAAGAGAATCTTTCCCCCCATTTTGTTTATCCTTCACTGCAATTTTCAGACCTTAATAATATATATTTTGAAAACTATATATATATATATAATGGAAACAAGAGCAGAGGTATTGGATTTATAGGTGATTTCTTCTATAAGGGCCAATGCTTCGAAGTAAGAGAGGGCAGAGCACGTGAAGTGCACTGATCTATTCTGAATCCACGTCCTTGTTCCTCTGCTCCTTGTCGTTTAATAGTAAAAACTCAGTGAACGTTAGATTCCCCATAGTTTTTTTCTTCTTCTTTTGAATCTTAAATGCAAAAAGTTAAAAAAAAGTTATTTTCCTCGAGATAAAAAAATTCAGAGAGTTCAGACAGGACACATCCAGGCCACATTTACAGTTTCGAATTTTTTATTATGGAGATCTGTAATGCTTGAAGTGGATAGAAAGAAGAGGATTTAGGAGGACAAGAGAACTCCCATTGACCATAATCCAACCCTCCCAATCTTAATTTTAGGTTGATGACAAGATTATTATTATTATCAAATATCCTTTATTTCTCAAGTTCTGCTGTTCTTGGATTTGAGTTGAATGATACTTGGAATTCATTTTCCAACCATCTCTTTTCTACTTCCAATGTTGTCTGGGTTTGAAGGATCTAACTGCCTCACAATTTAAGAACCATGAGCTTGAGGGTTTCATGTTTGATTCATTGGTACCCATAAAGAAGAAGAGAATATAGAAGATATTACTATATAACAAGGAGCTCAATAAAAGGAGCACGTGCTAAAGGGTCAAGCAAGATTTTAGATAGGCTAAATTACTCGAGTAATTTACTTATTTATGTACTGCTAATGTTTGAATAACCTGCATTTTCATTTTAATAAATTTATTTATATTTTAATATTGCCCATATCTGAACTATTTAGCAGTTTATGTCATAGGGTTTTAAGTGGGGAGAAGCATACCTGAGCAAAGTTGGCAAGGACCAGGAGAGGGAAGGTGCCAAGGATGAGAAGGGAGACCCGCCACTCGATGATAAAGGCAACAATGAAGGAAGTGAGGAGGGAGGTCATGTTCTGCAGTATCACCGAGATCCGGTCAGCAATGGCAGACTTTACATCCGCTGCGTCTGTGGCCAACCGAGCCGCCACCAGGCTCGAATTGTGCTCCTCCTCATCGAACCATCCCACTTCATTCCTCAGTATAGCTGCAAAAGATGACATTCAGAAAATCAAAATGTTTATCTCGATAGAGGCAAAAAAACCCATAATTCTTTTTAGTGCCAATGCATTGACAACGGGCCATTTTGTCATTTTATGGCTGTTCAGAATGCGAGAGATAAGCTGGCAGACTTAAGTGGTTGGTCGCATAAGCTCGCCTCTGCTCATGAGCTTTAAACCTTTAGATGGGTCGAACAAGTAAATCCTAGACGTGCTACATCATTAAACTCAAGGAAAACGTTCCAGAAGTTGAAGTAATCTTACCTGCTAGCATCATTCTCCTTACTCTAGTGGTGAGATTCTCCCCCATGATGCTGAAGAAGTAATGCTGAATCAAATAAGCCACAACAGCATAAAGCCCTGCCCCAATGTAGATGAACACGTACTCCTTCGTCTTCCTCTCCATGGATGCATAGTTTCTGTAGTAGAAAACCTCAATCATGTTGCTCATCACAATGGCAAAGGTGGGACCAATAAACCCCGATAGGACTGAACCCACCGCCCCCATGATAGAGTAGGGCCATTCAGGGGCATTCAGCTTGATAAGCCTGAAGAAGTAGCCATCAGGTGCCGGATTCTTCCTATCTGTCTCAGCATTAGAGATCATCTCAAGTCGACCATCAGCACCTGTGCTATACGAGTAGCTCAAGTTCCTCAAGCTACCCGACCTAAGGCTCAGTGATTTTGTGGATAAAGAATGGCTCAACCTTGAGGATCGTGATCTTCGGGTAGACGGGTTCGAGAAATCTCTTTTACCAACCATTTCTTGGAATTTAATGAGTGATGCATAAGCTCCAGCCTTGGCGATTAGTTCATCATGCGTTCCAGTCTCAACAACCTGGCCCTGCTGTATGACAGCAATGGAGTCAACATTCCGGATTGTAGAAAGGCGGTGTGCTACCACCACGGTTGTCCTCCCAACCATCAAACGGTCGAGAGCCTCCTGAACTATGCTCTCAGACCCTGCATCTAGAGCACTTGTTGCCTCGTCAAGGAGGAGGATCTTTGGGTTCTTTAGCATTGCCCTTGCAATGGCAATTCTCTGCTTCTGGCCCCCAGAAAGCTGGACTCCCCGCTCTCCAACCTGTAAATTTAATTCACGAGACACTCAACATGAAATTGGCCCTCATTTGCTCCTGAATTTTTTGATCAACCAACGACCATTTACAATTCCAGTCATTTGATATATCTAACCTGAGTGTTATAGCCATTAGGGAGCAACGTAATGAAGCTGTGGGCATTGGCTGCAGAAGCAGCTGCTTCTACTTCAGCTAAGGTAGCATCAGGCTTCCCATAGAGTATGTTCTCAAGAATCGTGGTTGCAAAGAGAGCTGGTTCTTGATTCACAAGGCCAATCTGATCCCTTAGCCATCTAAGCTGCAGAGTTCTAATGTCCACATTGTCCAGCAAAACTTGCCCTGTTCACAAGAATGGATATTTCAGAACTAGAACATTGCTTTGTAGTTTTAACCATCGTCAAAGTTATTGAAATTCTCCCTTGCACTTACCTTGATTAGGATCATAGAATCTCTCAATGAGAGATACAACCGTACTTTTTCCTGAACCGCTCCCACCAACAACGGCAACAGTTTTTCCAGCAGGGAAGAAGATTGAGAAATTTCGGAAGATAATTACATCTGGTCTTGATGGGTAACTGAAGGTTACATCCTTAAACTCTATGTTCCCATCGATCTCGGGCAGGCATTTCCCATCCGAGGATTCCTGAGTTATTGTGGGCCTCTGTTTTATAATCTCCATCAGCTTATATCCAGCTGCTTTGCCTTTGCTAAATGCCCCGAGATTAGAAAACGATTGACCCAAACTCCTGCAACCACCAATCCAAAAACAATAAAAAAAAATGCACACACCTGAACAAGTTTTCTTATAAAAGAATATAAAGAATCTTTTCTAAATGGATTTTCCAGGAGAACATGAAACTGGGGATTTTATCCCAAGGAAATCAAAGAAACTTCCGGTTGTAGTTTGAGATCTTACATGCCACCAACAATGGCGGAGAAAATAGCTGTGAACGCTTTGCCTCCATCAGTCTGTCCGTTCCTGATGAAAACACCAGCATACCAGAAAACAAGGGCCCATGACATGCAAGCGATCCCATACGTACATCCCAGCCCCAGCCCCTTGGCCATGCCGGCCTTGTACCCGAGCTTGAGTGTGTTTTGAATTGCATCGGAATAAGAATTCAGGGCCTTGCTCTCACCAACATACGAGTAAACAGTCCGAACTTGTGCAATTGCCTATAAGGTCATCAAAATCAGCAGCAGCAAATCATTACCAAGTAACCAGTGAGCCATGTGATTAGAACTATGAAAATCAGTAACTTGACTACAACACAATCAAGATCTCAAAGCTGGATCAGTATTTTAAAGGATTATCCCATATTTAATCAGAAACAAGAGGTCAAAATCATCATTGGTTCCCAGATTTAAAAAGGGTAGGAAATCGAATGGAAAATCGATGGAAGAGGCAGCTTTTAGTGATTGACATATATACAAAACATACCAGACAAAGTTAAGTTTAACCTCATTAGCATATATTTCTGTTATATATTCTTCAGCCACTGCACTAGAGATGAGGAAACTTCATTTCACCTGCTCGGCAATTATTCCCGCGTTGGCATAAGATTCCCTGCTTTTTGATGTTAGGCCAGTGAGAGTATAAGCATAAAGCCCACCAGCAAAAGCGATGCCCGGAATCACAGCCACACTGAGCAACGCCAACCTCCAGGCTGCCACAAATCCTACCACTAACCCGGCAAGGAAAGTAGACAGGTAGTGAATGAAATTTCCAACCTGTTCAAAGAAACATATTAGAAACAGAGCACTGCATGCCTGATTCTCATCAGCCAAGTGCACAGTCAAAAAAGTCCAAGATCCAGATATAAGGGCGCCACGAACAAACAGAAAGCTTTAATTACAATTTGCCCCAAAGGATTGCTCTCTGTCTCATTCTGCTATCTGCAGTTTTAAACCCAGTCTAGATATGAATAACAAATCTACAAGAAATAGAGCCCCATTTGGAATATTTGTAAGAAAAAAATTGCACATTCGGAAGACACACACTATTGGATATAACCCAGAGAAGGAATTCACCAGATCTGTCGACTCAATGTGTAAAGCTGCAAATCTACACTTTTTTGGCCTAAAGCTGCACCGTGCATCGCAGAGTTACTGGATTTATTACCAATTCTTGTCAAAATTTAGACCTCCGACAAACGGGTTGGCTTTAGAAACTGAAAGTTGGATATGTTACTAGGCTAATGTGTGAACAGTAGGAGACAGATGAGAAGCAAGTGTAGCCAGGGGCCAAAATGAAAAGGAAAGTGAAGTTTAAATAAAAGGCGACCTGAAATTAAACCTAACAGGATACCATAGCTCCTGAGCCGAAATACGTGATCTCATTAAAGAACCGCCAACGACCCAAATGAGGATTTTGACCACTTATCTTCCTCCCCACACTTAGATTCCAAATTCTGGCCTTGCCCCGTACAATAAATTGAAGAAGAAGACGAACAGGATGTAGACGAAATAAAAAAAGAAAAGCAGAGAAACAGAGAGAGTGACAGAAAGAAGAGAAGTGGGGAAGAGAGAGAGAGAGAGAGAGAGAGGACCTTCTCACTAATGGCGTCCTGTACAAGGAGGGTGTCCGTGGAGACGCTGAAGACAATGTCGCCGGTCCTGGCGTCGGTGTCAAAGAATCCCACGTCTTGCTTCAGCACCGCTTCCAAGTACTTCTTCCTCAACGTGCTCGCTTGCCTTTCCCCAGTGTACATCCAACAAGCAATCTCTGCGTTCCAAGAAAAGAATTAAAAATCCTTAACCTTTAGTCCAAGAACATGGAATGTAACGGATTTTGTCCCTAGAAAGCACAAATTCGATGTACTTGATTCCGGGACCATCAGACCGGGTTTCCCCTCTATGGGATTATTTAAGTGACTGATCCAAAAAGCTTCAAGCTCTGATCGTATTTATTTCGTTTTCCACCCGTTGCCTCGTCTCATCAACGGTAAGTGCAGTTGAATGGGTCGGTTGCTCGTAAATGAAGGAAAGTGTAGAACAATAATTGAATGAATGAATCAGTGCATAGGCTCACCCGCATAGGAAGATAAGCACACGATAAGTCCAAGGTACACAAAGTACAGAGCATACTGCACCATTAGCAGCAAAGAGCAAGGGAAAGTGTTAGTGAAAGATCTGAGATCCTATATGGGGCGGTTCAATTCATCGATATGAAAGTCTGTAGACCTTGGAGACTTCATCAGTCATCTTCTTCAAATCAGACTGGTTCTTTCCGAATCCATTGACCATCTCACCGAATAGGAGGAAGAAGACGGGCATTGAGGAGCCGTGGATGATGGCTCCTATGCTCCCGGAGATCATTAACAGCCAGTCCAGCTTGTCCGCGAAGGAGAAGAGCTGGTAGAAGGGCAAGCTCTGGTCCTTCTTCTTCTCTGCTTCAGGCAAGGGCTTGTTGCTGTTGCTGTTGGGCTCCGTTGGTTCTGCCATTTTTACCAGCTCTCCGGGCTATGCCTTTTGTCAGTGGAAGTAGAGAGGGAAGGCGAAGGTATTGTTCAGGGTAAGAAGAGGCTCCGGTGATTCAAGAATGGGGATCATCCATAGGCCTTCCTCCCCATTCAAGGAAAGATCTGAACTTGAGAGTCTTATCAGCTTCGAGAGAGGAAAAAAGCAGAGCAGAGGAATAGAGAAGGAGAAGAAGAAGAAGAAGGAGAAGAAGAAGAGGACTTACAGTCAAAAGTAGAGGAAATAAGCCTGAAGGAAGAGAATGGCATGAAGCTACTTTAATAGAGAGGCCGAGAAGACATTAGCCGGGGAAATGAACATTTTTTTTATTGGGTATTTATTCATGAAAATCACGAGAAATATTAAATATTATTAAAAAAATTCATCCGAAAATTAATTATAATCTTAAAAATTTTAAACATTTTACATTCAAAGAATTTATCTATAACATTACAAAATTTTAATATATATAACTTTAAATTATAATTATCATAATTCATGATGTAAAATGAGTACCCGTTGGGATAATAATATTATATAAATTGATGTGATAAAAAGAGAGAGAGAGAGAGAGAGAAATGATCCGGGTTGAAGGGAATCTGGTTACTGGGTTCTGCGTGTCCTACATGGTCATTGTGGGGGGGTGGGGGGGCGTTTCCTTGAGTTCTGAGCCGTTCGATTTTCTTTTATTAATTCTCATTATGTCCTTTTCTTCTGTTTATTAATTTATTCGAGTACTGAGTAAAATGTCAATGAAAAAATAGGGAATGGAAGGCAGTCTTACGGGGTTGACACACACACAGCCAGTGTTCCTCTTGTTCCTGAGCGGATGACCAATTGGCTCCCAAGAGAAAAGTGAATTGCATCGGTGGTTCAGTGACACTATCCTCTGATGATCGACGGCAGAACATCGATCCTTCACGTTATATTTGGGATTGTATGATGCGAGTCATGGGCGAACACACCGTTCGATCCTCGTTCGGGGATTCGAACCGTCAAACCGGAGGAATCAGACTCGACTCCAACCAACGTTGAAGTGTGCAGTTGCCTGAGCTAGCAGGAGGAAGGGTGGAAGACTTTTGCTGGGAGAGGGGTGAAAGAATTGGGTGGGCGGGGTGACACTTGAGAGTTGAGGGACAGAGAGAGAGGATGTATGATTGCTTTGGAGTGTCATGCCAAGCTATACTAATCAACAGTTTTGATTTCTTTTGGATCGATGCCATCTTTTTCTATGATTTGCCCTACGAGAATTGATTGCTCTTTTTTGCTTATTTTGTTCTCCTTTCAATGATTCTGTTCCTCGGGGATGAAAGAAAAAAAAAACCCTGAAGATAAAAAAACCGAACTGAACCGGCTTGAAAAAAAGGGCCTTTTTTTGGGGTCAATTTGAAATTCGGGTGACTTTTTATTCCTAAGAAAACCGACCAGGGAAAGTTGGACCCCGAACCAAAAAATCCGGCAGGCTCAACCCACTTGATTTTTATTCTTATATTTAATAATTTATTTAATTTATCACTACAAATTTAAAAAGAATTTGACCCCCAAAATTAATGTACTTAAATATATTTTGCATCACTTTTCAATTTTTCTTTTTTATGTAGTGTCGAGAAGGTTTGTTATTTAAAAATTGAGCCGATAGCGAGTGATCTTTTATTCTCCTAAATGGTTTTCGTATGATTTTTTACCATTGAAAAAACCGGACAAAAAATATCAGGTCCCGACAACTTGATGAAAAATCCATCCAACCCGGACCACTTACACTCTCATAGCTACAAAAGTGAACCGGGAATAACTCAGTGGTTTTCATAAATGGAGAAGATAGACGTAGACTCTTCAATTCGGGTCATATCAAGTGGTCTAGTGCAAAAAATATATAATTAATTTATATTTTAAAATGAGTTTTTATATTATAAAAGTTATGGATTAATATAAATTTTGTATTAATTTAAGAAAATATTAAAATAAATATTGAAATATAATTAATAAATTTAAAAAAATTCTCATAATTTTTTATTATAAATATTATTATCATTATTCGGACTAATACCATTTTTTGAGAGGCCTAGCCGGATGCACCGGCACCGTGCCCCAATTGATTCAGGAGATTTCTGGTTTTTTTTTTAATCTTAGAAGAATTTGTGAGAAGAGAATTTTATTTTATGAAATTGAGTGGTGAGAAATCGAACCCAGAGGAGTTTGCTTTTGGGGACATGTCAAAAGGCCCTTTTATTCGATAGCGATAATGCGCACTGTGATTATTGCACATGATGGATGGTAGGCAGTGCCAAGCAATTTTGTTTAATCGGACCAGTGTAGTATTATTCTATGATCACACGTAATTATCACAAGATACGGAGCTGAACGATAAACGTAGTCGAGAATTTGAAGGATTTCGATGAGCGAAATTTCCTGTGACTCACTTATCCTTCTTCATTATTATTTCTGGAAAGTAGAAAAGGAGCTCATATTCAGCATCCTATGAACATATCCAATCAACTCCACTCTTGCAATTCCTATTTTATTTATGCTACATGTCTGATATCGTTTCTAGTATACAGTAAATTTAATTAATCATAAGCTATTGTTCACTTGGGGGGGAAAAAACAAAGAGGAAGCGGGCAAACGGAAGTGACCGTGGCCAGACATGCCTGACGAAAAATATGCTGATTGAGGCTCATCAGGGCATTCAATGTTCCATTCGCGCTGCTCTAATCCGAAGGGTTGGATCCGAACTTCGGGGCCCCACTGAGATTGCTAGTATGACCGTGATTTGGATAGAGCAGAGCAAATACAAGTGCTACGGTATTCGAGTTAGAGGAGCACATGTCGGGTTGATGTCGACTTGAAGCACCGAGCAATCGATGATGCCGGTAGGTAGGTGGGGGTGGCTTCTACGTCCATAGTTGTCGTTCAAATTGAATGGTAGACCTCCGTATATAAACATTAGCTCGAACATAGCCATCGATTTAGACAAGCAACAGATGGTGGCCCAGGCATACGTGCGCTTGTGTATCTGCAGAAGAAGAGCAGTGAACTCTCACATCCTGGGAGGGGGCAAGCGTCCGCACGATCCCTTCCAAGAGAGAATCGCTTCATGGGTGGGTGTTTGACTGGTTGACAGAAAATGTCACTTCATCAATGGATTTAGAAGTCACGTACGAGGTGAGATAATTCGTGGCGTAGGCCGCCCACATGCTGGTATTACTTTCACGGTCGTCAAGATAGATAGCGAGTTATCTTGAATAAAAGAGGCCTCCCCACGACTGGTCTTTTATCGTCTTATGAGACTATCCATATGCATGCTTTCATTTATCCACAACATCTTTTCCTGCGTTGAAAATGGTCGAATAAGGGGTCGAATAAGGGGTTGAATCGGCGTTAAGCCTATCCAAAGGCAGTCGAACAACCGTGTCCTTCGTCACATCCTCTCCACAGTACTGTATCTCATATACCAACTACCAAAACCAGTGAGAAAACCAAATTCAATCTTAAAAAGGATGGAAAAAGATTAATTCCACTTGTCGATTATTTGTCGATTGAAGTTGTGCAAGATTATTGCCCTACCACCCCAACAAACCCCCCCAAAAAAAAAGTTGTGGAACAGCTAGGATCATAATATATAAACAGATTATATAATATATATATATATATATATACACATGTATATAAAGAAACAGCTTATTTTGACCAGCACGAGGCCCACAGCACGTGTAGTGTTAATGCTTCTACACTTTCGATAGTCATCCTAATTTAAAATGGGCAGTAGAACGATTTTTCTATATACGTGGCAGTGTGTGTGAGTGCGCGCGCGCATCTGTTGCCAGGAGAGAGTTTGCCTTTTCCTTGCTCTTGATAACTGTGTTAATCCATTAATTACTCAAAATGAATATACATGCAAGTTTATGCACAGAGGATTGCATCTGACAGCCACAAATTGCAGACATTTGGTCTAATAATTAGTCAATCTATGTCCAGAAGCAATTCTAAGTTTCAAAAGGCCATGAATTGAGGATGAAATGGCACTCGGCCTGTAAGGGCGATCGATATTTGGTAGCTTGGTAGCAATTCTTTCTTTTATTGAATTTGTCGATAAAACTATGAAACTGGCTGGGATAAACAAATCCCCATCTGAGTTACCAAAGATAATGTGAACCGTAGCTATAAAGTGTCCGGCTTATCAGGCTCTCTCCATGAAAGCCATAAAAAGGAAGCGTCAAGGAAGCTCCTTTTTTCTATACAGCAACAACATCCAGACCACAGCCATTGATCACTGATTAGAATAATCGAGCATGATTCCTAAGATGCCCCAAGTCTGATCACGACTGTCTCTTAGAAGAAGGAAGCGGTCTGTCAGTCCATTGACACCGAGCTGCACTCACTGTTTCTCTTGGGCCCCCGATGGCCCTTAATTAAGGTTATTAAGGTAAGGGCACTTTCCCCTACGAGAGTATATGCTCGTTGATATAGCGAGCGATTGGGTCCCGATAGGGTACTGCACCACCTGAAATTCGATTCGTAATGACACAGATTAACCAACGAACTAAGTAAGGGGCTGGTCCCTGTCTCTCTGAACTCCTGGTATTCAATTTCTTTGAGACGATTCGAGCTGGTGATTGGAGATAACTAGCTAGATCGAGATTAATTAAGTAAAAGAGTAATTGACAAGTATGAACTGAGACCGTCGAATTGATTAATCCCAAGTGAAGTGGCCTTGGGTTATGATGTAACCACTTTTGGGGACATCAGATCTGCCATGATCATGAGCAAGTACGCAGAGCCTCAGCTCATCTTGGACTGTATGTATGCATATAAATATAAATATAGATATGATAGTACACTTTGCATGTGACACAATTTCTGGCAATTTGGAAATTCGGCTGCTTTCTGAATTTACATTAAATTAAGAAAGAGGCGCTGGTTCGGTCAGTACGGCCCGCGACGTAAAATCAATAGAAATTCTTCTGATTTTGATATTTCTTGTTGATCCTATCCCTCTTGTACTCGTCTCTTGAACGAGGGCCAGAGATACCACATTGAAGTGATCGCCCATCCATCGGTGGATCTTTGTGAAATGGTTCAATTCTCTTTACACAAAGTGGCGTAAGCGTGCTGCTGCCTCTACTTCTTAGCAAATATTGTGTCGCACCACTGATTTATCGTGCTTCGTGTCGCAATTTTGTTAGACCGGAAATGGCAGGAGGTCGGATCGTGGTTTGTCGATATCACAGACACCAATTTTCGGAGCAAAAGATCAAATTGAACTTCAATTGGGATCGGTCCATAAGTTAAAAGATGATTATGTAAAAAAAAATGAAGCATAATCAATTCGATGGAATATGTTCAAAATAATAATGGTAATTTAGAGGCTTTAGAAATATTACTAAATGAAAATAATTAGTGTCTAAGTGTGCATATCTTGGCACATTCCACCTAATCCATATAGTCATCCTCTGGCAGATCAGCGGAACCTGAAATCCCTCATCATTCCCACTTTTCGGCAGTCCAACTCGAAATAATTATCACAACATGGTCTTGAGTAGCAACTAGAACATATGATCATGCCAACGCATAAAAATCAGTATGATTTTCACCGTACGGTGGTCCGAGACCGGCTCGATGAATTTCCTTTTAAGTATTCTCTGCCGGGGAAAAGATTGATGACGATGTTCTTAATCTCTGTCATCTGTACGATGTTCTCAAAAACAAGAAAGAAAGCTACCCCTTCTTCTCCTTCCATGTATGGAGACATTTTGATGCTGAGTTTCATCAATGATCACCAGCTTGACCATTGAGTGTACTTTGTTCACGCTAGAACAATTATGCTGCGCAACTTTTTTAATCAATCGAGTGTGCTTCATACAATTTAAAATCTTGATATCTCATGAAATCATCTCCATCATTAGTGAGATGCGCCCCTGCAGAGATTTATATATCTGACGTGATATAAACCGGAAATGTGATGCAACATATTCACCGTCAGTCTCACACGGTACAAGGACCTAGCTATTTGGGAAAGCAGATTACAGGCTTGGCCAATGGTGAAGCCATGGATCGACAGATAATCGGCATATGGGTACCTTAGGGTCCGGTTCAATTTTGAGAAGACATTGAAGGGAAGATTCAGTTGAAGAATCGGGGTGGTTTTTTCTGCCGATTCTTAGAAGAACCGTCCTATCCACCGTTTGGTGGGTTGTGAGCCTCTTCGATACAGTGCTCGTTTCTTCATTCATTGAAATTATCTTCTTTTAAGATACGATGGAATTTAATTGAAAATTTTATAACAAGAGAGTTGGCAGAGAATCACTGACAGAGCGATATCAAACAAGATAGAATTGTCCAAACGAGTATGTCTAGGCCTCTAGCCATTATGTGTTACTTTAACCAGACGGCTGAACCTCCTCCTTAAACCAAAGCCCGGACCCTAGGCCTGTGCCAATAATATATATTGTGAAATCCGACGTGATATTTGACCTACTTCCCCATGGCGAAAGAGGACAAAAGCATGAAACCCTAAACGACGTTGTAACCCGACAAAAAGGAGGGGGAAGTTTCGCTTGTTTTATGGGGTTCATCGGAAGAAACCCTAAAAAGCCTCGTCTACTTTTCCGGCTTCAATTTCACGATGACGAAATAATGCCGTAGAGGCAGTCACGAGTTCTCGTACGTAGACGGTTCCCCGCGCAGCTAGTTCAGGGCAACTCAGAGTTGGCACTTCTTACCGGGAAGCTAATGGGGTTCTAGATAGTTTGGCTCATCATGATGCTGGAGACTCGTGCATGGATTTTGCTTGGTCCCTTCCGCGGTTCTCCCGACCAAAATGGGCAGTAATTCCCCTGGGATGACTTTGACTGAGGCCAGTATTTAACGCAGATTCGAGGTTTATCCCAAGAAAGAGGTATTGCAGAACTTATTCGGGGTAAAGGAGCTGGGTATCCAACTAGAATGATGTGGGATAAGCATCCATGTCGAGCCCGACTTTCACCGGCTCCATTGTTCTCATCATCTCACACATTGTATAGTAGATACATATACAAGCATCATGTATGTAAGAATATAAATCAGTTAGATATTCTTACATCCCATGAACGTATATCGTAATAGCTCCGGCCTAGCAGATCAACGACCAATCCTAGTCATTCCAATACATTATTACAAACTAACAATCTTAATTAGTACCAGAGAAAGTGGCAAATCAAGCCTCGGATTATCACAACTCAGACACCTTGCAACGGCACAATCCTGGAAGATACGCTGGTGTTTCGATTTCCTCCCAAATTCACTAATGCCATTGTTGAAATGCCAGTCAAACTCTTTCCGAAAGCAATTTCATTCGAGTCAAAGTTCTGGCTCTCCTCGAATCCATGAGGCTTTCATCCAGGCGAGGCAGGACTTATCCATCAGGTTTAGTGACCCTCATCACCGTAATTGGGCCATGGGCCGAATGAGGCCCAAAATTAAAATTTGGGCTTTCAAAGTCGTCTTCTTCCCTGTGGACATGTTTGAACCGTGCCCTAATTTGATCTGCAAACCCCGACTTACTGACCGGTTGACCACGAAGCCGCCAATTTCAACAACCTTAAACCTCCTCAGAACCCCGGCTCTGTGCTTGCGTTGTACCCGGAACTTCACCGTTTCCTCCAAATCCCGTTCCTCCTCATGGGCAAAGCGCGTTCAATTTGATGCCCTGAACTTTGATCTCAACCCTGATAATGTCTGCGAAATGGCGTGCTCTTCAGCATCGCCATCGCTACACTTACAGCTCAGTCGTCTTCCCGGACCCGTATATCGAATCCCTAGTCAAATTCCCGGACACCAAGTTCTATTCAGAATTGAGGGAGCTCGGCAGACTCAATTCAACTTACTCCCAGGTCGAACACATGAAGAGAGTGGCAAATTCTTTCTCCGAGCTTCTGCTGAAGGGTGATGTTTCGTCAGGTTCAGATTCTGATGCCATCCGTCTCTACCTGGAGATCATGTTCTTTGAGAACTCGCTCCCTTTGCACAGGACTCTGATCTCTGCTCTCGCTAAGGCACGGAATTTCCAGTGTTTGATTAGTGATTGTTTTAAGACATTATGTAAGGAGTACGGAGGTGGGAGTGATGGTAATTGTGACAAGGGGAAGCGCTTCTGTGTTTCACGTGCTGCACTGTCAATCATGGGCATGCCGAAGTTGGGGTTCTTGATTGAGGTAATAGGCCATTGTGCAGTTTTAGTTGCTTGGGATGCAGTTAATGGCCTAAACGGCGTAATTTCAGATGCAATTGATTCTGTCAGGACTTCACCACTTGTGATGGAGCAGTGCCAGGAGGCATTGTCGTGCTTGTATTACTTGGTCCAAAAGTTCCCCTCAAGATTTATAGATTTGAGTGATGGGACTAAAAATGTACTCAAGGCAGTCGTTGATGTTGTTTTGAGGATATTGAGGCTATCTTCGTTTTCCCGAGATTGTTTTGTAGCAGCAGGGGTGAGCTTTTGTGCCTCTCTGCAGGTTTCTCTCAGCTCGCAAGAACTTGGGTTGTTTATAATGGAAGGTATTTTTGGTAAGACCAACAATTCTTTTAGCACTAGTTGCAGTATTGAACTAACGGAAGTTGTCCTGAAAGTTCCATACAGAGGGGAATTGTTGAAGGAGATTTTTGATTTACCTGTTCTGAGTCGGCTTTGCTTGCTTAGAGGGATACTAACTGCTGTCTCGAGGAATGTACTTAATATGCCCTTTTATGACTCTGAGAAAGCAATTAGCACAGCTCTCTATGATTGTATTTTGCCTGAGCTATGCGACTACTGTGAGAACCCAACTGACAGCCATTTCAACTTTCATGCATTGACTGTGATGCAAATTTGTTTGCAGCAGATTAAGACCTCAATCCTTTCAAATATAACTATCGAATTAGAGGGTTATATTCCAATACGAGAGGAAATGGGCACCAGAATTCTGAGAATAATATGGAATAACTTGGAAGATCCACTTAGTCAGACTGTCAAACAAGTTCATTTGACATTAGATCTCTTCTTGGACATCCAATCCACCCTCTACTGTAATGAAGGCAGTGAGAAGATAAAGTCATTCCTGAGGAAGATTGCTTCAGACCTTCTACACTTAGGGGCCCATTGCAAGGGGAGATATGTCCCTTTAGCTTTATTAACAAAGAGATTAGGGGCAAGAACAATGCTAGAGATGAGCCCAGACCTAGTATTTCAGACAATACGGGCTTACATTGATGATGACGTTTGTTGTGCTGCCACTTCATTTTTAAAGTGTTTCATTGAGTGTCTGCGAGATGAGTATTGGAAGAGTGATGGAATTGAGGGAGGTTACCTGCTTTATAGACAGCATTGTTTGCCCCCATTACTTGGCAGTCTTGCCTCTGGAGTCTCAAAGCTTCGGACAAATTTGAACACTTATGCTTTGCCTGCGTTACTTGAGATTGACATGGACAGTATCTTTCCTATGCTTGATTTTGTGTCAGTCAAGCCTATTGAGTATGAAAATGGGCTCTCCCACACAGAGCTAAATGGGATAAACATGGAACTGAAACTTGAGCAGAAAGTTGCAGCATTGGTGTCTTTGCTTAAAGTGTCACGAACACTAGCATTAATTGAGGGAGACATTGATTACTTTGAGAATCATTATGCTCTTATTTGCATTAAGGGGATAAAGATGAAGTTTCCTGTTAAATGGCTTGCACTGGCACTGACTCATGTTAATGAGTCACTTCGTGTAGATACTGCTGAGTTTCTCTTCCTGAACCCGAAGACCTCAAGCCTTCCATCCCATTTAGAGCTGACTCTAATGAAGGAAGCGATACCATTGAACATGCGGTCTTCTTCCACGGCTTTTCAGATGAAATGGGGAAGCCTATTCCGCAAGTTCTTCTCTCGCGTCCGAACGTCTTTGGAGAGGCAACTCAAGCAGCATTCATGGAAGCCTCTTATGAATGGTGAGGAAGCAAGCCTTTCAAGTAAGGTCGAGGAAACCCTGGTTGGTAGAGCAAATGATCTCTTTCGCTTCATGAGGTGGCTGAGCTGCTTTCTTTTCTTTTCATGCTATCCTTGTGCTCCCTATAAGAGGAAGATAATGGCCATGGAGCTCATACAGATAATGATTGACGTTTGGCCCATAGTTCCTTCTTCCTCTAGAAGTGGTGATCTCTCACAGGAGAGCTCTATCTGTCCTTACAATGAAGGAATTTCTTCACCCGATTCAACTTTCTTATTGGTCGGTTCGATAATTGATAGCTGGGACAGGCTCAGACAAAGCTCCTTCTCAATACTGCTCTGCTTTCCAACCCCACTTCCTGGGCTGTCAAGTGAAGAAATGATTGAGAAATTAATCAACTGGGCCAAGAGGCTTGTCTGCAGCCCACGGGTGAGGGAGAGTGACGCTGGAGCTCTGACCCTACGGCTCATCTTTAGAAAATATGTGGTTGAGCTCGGGTGGCCAGTCAATGCATCTGTAAAGGTAGCATGTCAAATAAGAAAGCCAGTCCGTAGTCCGGTGGTGACTTACTTAAGGTCACTCATTGATTGGTTGGAGTTTTCTGTGGTTGAGGGAGAGAAGGATCTCTCTCAGGCATGCCAAAAGAGCTTTGTTCATGGTGTGCTTCTCACTCTAAGGTACACTTTTGAGGAAATGGACTGGAATTCTGAGCAAGTGTTACTTAACATTTCAGATATGAAACTTTTGCTGGAGAAACTCCTCAATCTTGTGTTGAGGGTGACTTCTCTAGCGCTGTGGGTGGTCTCAGCTGATGCATGGTTTCTGCCTGAGGAAGGTGACATAGAGGACATGATTTGTGAAGACAGTTTGATATTGGATGTTACAGAGGAGGACGAGGTGAATGATTCGGTAAATTCTTTGGAGATGGTAGATAACTCCAGAATGGGGGGGAACGTTAAAACATCAGAGCAAATTGTAATGGTTGGTTGCTGGCTTGCGATGAAAGAGGTACTTTTGCATTCTGCCCATTTTTAGTCTTAACTTCATTGATATGATTTCTGTTTCCATAACCCTTGTATATTCATGGGTACTTGAGCGGTAACATTCATGGAACTTTATCATAAAATCTACATACTCTTTCAGATGTCAAAGTTTGTTTATGTTGTGCAGCTATACAATTTCAGATGGAGTTTAAGCATTAAAAATGAAAATTCTTTTGTGGCTTGATGAGTTACTTGATCAAGTAATGTAGCAGAGGTTTCTTGATGGTTTCCTTTATATCGGTGGTTCTAGTGTGAAATAAATGCTTCTAAGTTTTGAGCTCTTAAAATATCTGTTTATTTTAGTTGACATAAACTGTACTGATGTCTCTGCCTCTATACTTGCAGGTGAGTCTTCTGCTCGGTACGATTATCAGGAAAATTCCTTTACCATGCAGTGCTGTGTCAGAGTCTACAGAACCTGGTAATGCTTCTGGTTCGGTGCTTGATCTGAAGCAACTCGAAAGTATGGGAAACCACTTTTTGGAAGTCCTCCTGAAAATGAAGCATAATGGTGCAATTGATAAGACAAGAGCTGGTTTTACTGCACTATGCAACCGTTTGCTCTGTTCAGATGATCCAAGGTATTTAATGTTCTCAATTATTCTATGCTAGATAGTTTCTTTTCTCTTTAACTCTTGATGTATTAAATGTTTGTTTACTTTCTTCAGACTATGTAAACTGCCAGAATCATGGATGGACCAATTAATGAATCGGACCATTGTGAAAGGACAAGTGGTTGATGATCTGTTGAGAAGAAGTGCTGGAATTCCTGCTGCGTTCATTGCTCTTTTCCTCTCAGAGCCCGTGGGAGTTCCAAAGAAGCTCCTTCCACGAGCCCTAGGATGGCTCATTGATGTAGCCAATTGGACGCTTCATGATTCAAATGCATCCAAACGAACTATTGGCTGCTCATTCTCAACAGTTACCCTTGACTCTGATCCTGATGGAAAAATCTCGAAGGTTCGTGATGAGGGCGTTATACCAACAGTTCATGCTTTCAATGTTCTTAGAACTGCTTTCAATGACACAAATCTAGCTGCTGATACTTCTGGCTTTGCTGCTGAGGCCCTGATTTCTTCTATTCGAGCATTCTCTTCTCCATATTGGGAGGTCAGGAACAGTGCTTGCCTGGCGTACACTGCACTTGTTCGGAGAATGATTGGTTTCCTAAATGTGCATAAACGAGAATCTGCTAGGCGTGCTTTAACGGGTCTTGAATTTTTTCATAGGTATTGATTTTATTTAAGTGCACTTTGCTTATAATCAGAGCTTCTGAAATGATAAAATCTGGTATTGCTTGATTGACTTGACCTTTGCATTGTATTTGACACTAACTTACAAAAACGTTTCTTTGAAAATACAACATATGCATCAAATTCAAAATATAGCCAATGTCGATGCCATTTTATTGGATTTCTGTTTGATTGTGAAGAGAATCTAGCAATATCCTATCTTATGAATTTTCTTCCTGATTAAAAGCCATGGCTCCAGTGGATCATAAAAAAGAAAAAAAATTAATCAAGTTTTATTTCAAATGTCCCAAGGGACAATTCCAATGTATACCTAATCCTTTAGATAGATGAAGTCCTTATCATTGATAAATAATTAAATCCTCCTTAGGTTTAACTGTACCCTTTTCTGCTAAGGACATATTGTGTATGGCTGAGTATTTGTTTTCCATGTGCGATACATGACATGTTTGTTAACTTATGGTGATTGATTGATGAACAAATCCAACTTAAATAAATTTAAATAAACCCATTTCCTTCTTGGACATATTCTGGTTGGCTGAGTATTCTTTTCCTTGTGCAATGTGTCATTCTTTCCTTAACTAATCGTGATAATTTCTGTCTTTGAAGGTACCCCTCACTGCATTCCTTCTTATTTGATGAACTTAAAGTTGCAACAGAGTCTCTCAGTGATGAATCCTCTAGAAGTGTTGAATCGAACCTCGTGAAACTTGTACACCCAAGCCTCTGCCCCATGCTGATCCTCCTGTCTCGTCTCAAGCCCTCCTCTTTGGCAAGTGAGACAGGAGATGAGCTTGACCCATTCCTCTTCATGCCTTTCATTAAACGTTGCTCCACGCAGTCAAATATGAGGATCCGCATCCTTGCCTCCCGGGCCCTAACAGGTCTTGTATCCAATGAGAAATTGTCGGTTGTTCTCCTCAACATTGCCATGGAGCTGTCTCAATTAAACTCTTCGAGGTTGTCTCAGCCCATCTCTTTGAACTCAGTTCATGGCATTGTGCTACAGTTGGGTGCACTTTTAGACACAAACTTGAGAAACCTTGGAGATTCGGGGAAGAAGGATCGTATATTAGGGGATTTGATTGGAGTTCTTGTGAAGTGTTCATGGATAGGAAATCACAGAAGGTGCATGTGTCCTGTTCTCAATGCTTCTTTCTTGAAGGCTATTGATCACATGTTGAATATTTCCCGAACTTGCCCAGTTGGTCTAAACTTCTTTATCATTCGTAATCTGCTTCTGGAGCTTTCTGCAGAACCCTTGGACCCCTTGTTTGGGGCCCCACAATATGATCTAACCATGTCAGCACTGCAAGAACAGTCAGCAGCATCATATTTCAGCTGTTTTCTTCAAGCATCTGATGAATTAGCTGATAAGAATCCTTTGGGCCTGTCTGTGGTGGGTATGAGTAGTAGTGCATCTACTATGCCTGAGGAAAAGCTAGTCCAATGCCTGTCTGATTCATCATATGAAGTTCGGCTTGCTACATTGAAATGGATATTCAAGTTGTTAAAAACAGCAGAATCCAATCAAGATACCTATGATTTCCAAGAATGGGCAAAACTCTACCTCCACAAGACTTTGATGGACCGGGTAACCTTGGAGAAGAACCATAGATGCCAGTATTACATTCTCAGGATCTTCTTTGCGTGGAACTTGGTTCAGTTCAGAAAAGAATACTATGATTCTGATTTTGTTGGCTCGATGAATTGCGATGGCGTGCTTCAGCTCTGGGATAAGTTTTCTTGCCTCTACAATTCTGCAAGACACGTAAAGACTCGAGAGACAATCATTCGCTGCCTTGGCATTTGCATGAAGAAAATTTCTGGGTTATTTATGGCATCCCTTGATTCAAGAGAGTGGGGGACACAATCTCAACTTTATGAATGTATCTCTTTCTTTTCTGCTCTCATTAAGCGGCATGGCGACCCATCTGAGCCTGTAAATATTCGCAAGGCTACAGCAGAGGCAATTATTGCATCAAGTCTTCTTGAACAAGCAGTGATTGTTGGCCCTTCAGTTAGCAATCACAGGATACACACTGAAAACCATCCCCCATCTGAGCCTTATGAAGTTCGTGACATGTTTTCCCATCAAGTGCTCCGCATGTGGTTCGTATGTATAACGCTGCTTGAGGATGAAGATGATATTATTAGACAAAACTTGGCTGAGGATGTCCAGAAGTGTTTTAGTTCCGTTGCAGGAATCATCCCAACTCAGGTGGAGAAAGTGATCGAGCTGAGTTTCGAGCATCTCTCCTCTGCATTTGGTCCGTGGATTGAATATTTTGACTACCTTGCCCATTGGGTGTTAGAAATTTCTAACTATGAAGTCTCTGAAGGGGATCTGGTGAGGCGTGTTTTTGACAAAGAAATTGATAACCACCACGAGGAGAAGCTCCTGATATGTCAGATCTGCTGTTCCCACATGGAGAGAATCTCAGCCTCAAATTCTTGGAATGCCCATTTTTCCGCCAAGGCCAGGATCGAGGATTATTTATTGAACTTGAGGTCAAAATTCCGTGATCAGTTGACTTCATTTGCTCGGGACCATATTGATAGAGAGAGCACAGCAGATTGGATAGGGGGAGTGGGGAACCACAAGGATGCATTCTTGCCACTATATGGGAACATGCTCGGCCTCTATGCCCTCACGAGCTGCATTCTTCAAAGTGAAGATCGACATGCTGATCTAAGACTCAGACTGCAGTCTGATGCAGTAGAGCTTGGGGGATCAATTGCCCCATTCCTCAGGAACCCAATGGTCCTGATTCTGTACTTGTCCTTGATTAAGAAGCTGCATGAGGAAAACGGCGGTGAAACTGTAGACCTCTCGACCGTCCCGGGAATTAAGGCTGAGGGACTGAGTTGGGATGGTTTTGATCCATATTTTCTTCTTGGATAGTGGAGATTAGTGCCACTGCAGGAAATCATATTAATCAGCCGATTGATGGCGGGAGGGTCTTCACTGGAACAGATATAAGCTGTAAATTTATATTTTTATCTGTTGTGCATTATGTGCTGCAGCTGATTCTCGAGCATGACGAAATTTTTTGGGGGGTAATCCTTGTTCCTTTGTCGAGTCATTTTGGCATTTTGCATCTTTAGATTGGATGATGATGTGGATATATCTGAAATTTTTCGAGCTTATTCCATAGCTATAGAAAATCACCAAGTTGGGTTGGGTTGGTGAGGAGCAAGAGACTGCACCTAATTATATTTCCTTTCCACTTCATAATCTACATTAAAAATCGCCCCCCATTGACTTGTATGACCAGTCTCTTGGATTTTTGTTAGTGTTCCTCGTGAAACTCGAGTCAAAATCCCCTCTGGAGCTCTTTATTAAAAATGAGTGTCAAAATTACGGCTCAAGATGGCATTTCCTGTCGCACCAATGGAGAAAAAAAGATAGTATTGTAAACTTGACATTTTTCTGATGAGATCCAGAAGCATGCAGGGCCCTATCTTCATTTCAGTTTCAGTGCTTCCTAGATGGAAGTAGCTTCTGTTCCTCGGTCTCGAATCCATCCTCCTGCTGCAAAAGTTAAGGTATAAACTTGAAGTATGCAGAAGAGGCTCTTTGATTCTATTATAGTTAGGTGGAGATAAAAAAAATGTGGCAGTGTCGAGGCTTTTTTACCTTACGAGGAAATTTGTGTTTTGCAAGCAATTCGTTTTCACGAGCACTGGACGTTTGACGGCAGCTGGCCGGCTGGGAGAGGGCGACTTCGTGGCGGAGGCGGCGGCGGCGGCAGGTGAGTTTTGTCTTTATTTTCAAAGCCTTTTGTGCTCGCAACGTCAAAAGTTATTTCTTTAATCCCTCCTCCTTACTTACTAACCCAAGTTTTCTATTTTACTTCTTTTACTGTGTTGTCTTTCGTCTTATCGTCCATCGATCGAGATCAAATCTTATGTGTAGGCTCGCTCATTTTAGCTCTCTCATCACGGGTACTGTTTTGTTTTGATGGTACTGATTTCGGTGTGGGGGATCAAGAAGCTCTTAATGTGATTCTCACTAGTAGAGTAGAGTACGTAGAATACATCCATATCCATATTGAGCAATGAACACTTAATCAGTAGTGGCATGTACTTTCTTGGACGTAACCTGTGCCAATGTGATGTGATAGCTAGCTAGCTAGTTAATATATATAGTTTTTGAACCATCTTAATTGTGAGTATCCTTACAGGTACGAGTTTCCCTGTGGTTACTTTTCTCTGCCTCTCTCACTCTCACTTGGCAAACGGTGAAAAGGAGGATCAAATTTCGTCATTGTCTTCTTGAGAGAGCAAGCACCCGGAGCAGTTTCTTCCTTCAAAGAAAGCAAAAGAAGCAACGATGAAGAGGGTTGTGCTAGTGAAGAGAGCAGCGACCGATTCGGCATCTTCACCGCCACCATCCTCCTCGGCTACGGCCACCGTGAGATATGCAGAGTGCCAGAGGAACCGTGCAGCGAGCACCGGAGGGCGCGAAATCGATGGTTGCAGGGCTTTCTCGGCCAGTCCCTCAGGATCGAACTCGTTCACCTGTGCTTCCTGTGGTTGCCACCGGAGCTTCCACAGGAAGGTGGTGGAGCGGTACTAGGCAGTGGTGTGCTCTTCGTCTTATGGACTGAGAATGTGTGAAGCTTGTCTTACGATTTTGCCATGAAGCTTCTTTCAATATTTTGTTGTGCTGCTGCTGCGCGTGATTACTTAACATCGAAATCAAGAATCTGAGATGAACTCTGTCGATTTCGCTGACTATCTCACAGGTACAGCAGATGGTTCAGTTGAGCTTTCTGGATGATAGGACCTGACCTAGCTTCGGTTCCTCGAGCTCTTCCTCGTTCTTGGATTCCCTCATGTGATCAACTTTTCGCAGCCTGAGGTAGTTAATGATATGTTTCTGCTGACCCATAATTATCAATCGTCTACATGATTAGTACTTTTTTGACGGGCCCCCCCATCGGGGTTAATTGAATCGTGTGTGGTTCACTGTTTGATTAAGACCCACTTTCTCAGCCCGTGTTTAAAGGCCCACAAATCGATTCGTGCTGGTTGCTATGTTTGAAAGCATGCTCTTTAGTACGTACTCAAAAGCTAATTAAAGCATGGACCGAAAGAGCACACATGCTGCTATCAACCCGCGGAATGAAGAAAATTCACAATCGGTACGACTTTGCTCGTTAGCGGGATGATCGAGTCGACCAGCCAAGAACCCTTGAATTTTTAGATTACGGACGGCGACTTGGTCGGCCAATCGATGAGATTATCTGTTGACGAGCTCCTAAGAATGACAAGTTGCTCCGACAAGAGATCCTAGGTGTACGAGGACGATTGACGACCTACCGAGGGGCTGATCCCTTTCGATCTATAAAATTTTCCACTGGCCACGGAGTCTGGTCTCTCCATTGGCAAGACGCTTCGGCTAGGGCAAGATCAGCCAGCCGGCTGCATCTAACTCGACCATGCGTCCAGACAGGGCCAGCACTGGATCTCTGAAGCTTAATCTCGGCCAACAAAAGCCGAGGGGCTATTGCGACCGGTCCCTCCACCCCACCACTAGCAATAGGCCATTTCTGCTGGACCACTTCACGACTGGAAGTCTAACAGATCTACAGTGAGTCAACACATTAGACTATGATTTCAACAAGCCCCTAAGTGGTGCTAACAATAACATCTCGGTCGAGAATTCACAAGCATAGGTAAAAAATGGATTAGTCATGATTACGTGAGTTTGAGATATGATGTGGACACGATGGAAATATAATGACATTAGTGTTTTTTTATTATTATTACATGTGACGTCAAAATGGAAAGGTAATTAGCCTTGCTCTTGCAATTAATTAATATAACTAATAATTTTCTTGGAGATCTCAGTATATATATATATATACGTATCTATATGTATTGTACGAATTTACTCGAGAAAGAAGTCAATTCAAATGGAAGCTAGCAAGCTATAGCAAAATAAATTCCTATGGTTGATCAAGGATGTCTCTTGCACTCATCCCGTTGTCCATGGAGATAATCATGATTGATTTACAGCTGAAACAACTTCTTGATCTTAAACACCTAAAGGAGCAAACCGGAGAGGGAAAAAAATCATAGGAAATAAACGATAAGTGATTAATTAGTACTTTTATGTGATAACTCAGCTGACTGCTCTCCAACCCTAACCCTAATGATTATTTATAAGCCAGAGGATAGAGTTTTAATGAGAAAAGATGCTGATCTCAAGAAGACGATGATGAACCGTTAGTTAGTCCCCTGGTAAGGAGGATCGCTTTGAGTGATTCTCGCCACCCGGGTTGCTCCGAACACCGGCATCGCTAGCTCCACTCCCTCCGCCGCCGCCGCCATCAACTAACGTTATTTTGGCCAGTTTCTCTCCGCCCAAAGGTGTTCTTGTTATTGTGCATCCAAACTTTAAGCACGTTCCTGTCGACCCCGACTTCACCGCAGAACTCTTGAATTAGATCGTCGTCCCTTTTCTGGATCTTCCATCCGACTCGCTCCGCAAAATCGAACATCCTCTCCTTCTGGGTCTGGCTGAATTTCGTCCTGAACCGCTTCCCTCTTCTTGGGTCCGGGCTGATCATGGCGGTCGGATGAGCCGGAGGAGGCGGGTGCATGACCGAGGAGAGAGCAAGGAGCATGTGGGGCGCGTAGGAGGAGGAGATCGGGCTTCGGGGTGGAGGGGGAAGGTGGCGGTGGTGGGGATGATACTCAATCGCGCGGGTGGCGGAAGGTGGCGGTAGGCGACGAGGCGAGCTCTCTCCTGGATCGCGGCGGTGGAAGTTGCGGTGGCAGCCGCAGGCGGCGCACTTGAGAGAGGTCGGGTCAGCGTCGGTGGCGGAGGGAGAAGGCGTGAACTCCCCGCACCCATCGAGGGCGTGGCAGCCGAGGCTGGCAGCGTGGTTCTTGAGGCACTCGCGGTAGGACACCACAGGCGCATGAGCCGCCTGCTGGCGGTCGCGCTTGAGGACACCATTTGAGAAGGGTGCAACCGGCTTCCCGGGCTGGATCCGTGCCGGCATGTCATGTTTGGGAGGCTTGGAGGTATCAGCTGCAGTGGAAGTTACCTCCATGGCTCAAAGTCAAACATCTAGCTATGGACCTAAGAGAGAGAGAGAGAGATGACCATAACTAACGAAACCTGGAGATCAAAGGGAAGGCCTTACTAGAAATTTCAGGGTTTTTAATTTCCTTCACACCCCATCAAAGATATAGCAGGAGCACAGAGGAAGAGAGGATGTGAAGGTGATGTAGAAGGAAGGAGATGAAGATGCTGACGAAAGAACGCTCAGTAATGAAATCTGAGGTTCTCGACCTTGGCACCTTCCCATGGTTAAGTAAATATTACTCGATCCACATGAATTCAATGAAAATTGAGGGGGTAAGCACCCGAATTAAATATATTTATTAAAGAATAATTTTTTTTTAATTTTAATTTTTCTTCCTCTTCAAATTTAAATATAATACCATTTTAAAATAAATATACATATATCACTTGCCTTTTCTGCTCGTGTCATTTTGCATCATAAATTTGCCCCACTGGCCACTAGCCACTAGCAAGCAAACCGCACTCGCCACCTTCGCGTCATTTATTGCAAATCCTCAGGGTTTGGTTCGAAGATTTTCTACCCGTCTCACAGAGTACATACAGATCTTACCCTTGCCATGTAACATGTAACTTGACACAAACTATATGTTAACAAGATCGATCGTCGCATCGATCAATGAAGATCCCACGTAAATAGAAAGGTAGGCAACGCTATGATGGTTCATGTAAAGCTAGTGCATAAATGCATAAATTTTGATTAATTTATCTAGGATAAATAATCACTAGAGTAAAAATGGGTCACCTGCAATTTTCAGACAACGACAGTTGACCCCAATTTTTTTTGCCAAGTCGCACTGCTGGCGGACGGGACCATTTTGCCATTACGAAGATGCTGTGCCACCACCCCGCACCGTATTAACTGTCCCCCATTCGCGCGGTCCATATTACCCTCCGCCGGGAGTGGCCAATTAGGCCAGACCTAGGGGCACAAGAGTCATTACGTTGGTCATTCACGCGCCTTCGACGTGTCAAAAAAGAGAGGTTTTTTTTTTTTATCGGTTGAAACAATCCGCCTGTAGTCAATGGTGACCGTGTCGGGCTGAGCGAATTTTGAGACGTTGAATGGGAATTTTGTCTCGGGGAACTTCCGGGAAATTGCTAGGGGACCCTCCAAACTGTGGTGAATTGATGAATTAGTCCTTGTAATTTTTTTTTCTTGGATGCATCGTTATACTTTCTTATATATAATGTGCATGTGTTCATCACAAATTACGTGTCGAACGCAGGCAGGGCGTCGACTGTGTGGGTTCTTTAAGTCGAAGAAGCCGTCAAGGGAATAAGTTCAGAGGGGGGAATATATGCCAAATCGTGAAAGTTGGAGGGGCTTTCCTTTCCGAGTAGACTGGCTGGGTTGCGCTTGACCCGCTAGACGACATCGTTTCGAGTATGCATTTATGTCTCTTCTCCCAGCAGTCATCGGTCACCCTCCGACAAGCGGGCGCCACCAGGCACCAGTCGGACAATAATGTATCGTTCGGACCAAACCGCCCTCGTCTTTTTGCGGTAATCCACGCCACGAGATTGACTCACTGCAGGGAGCAAGGGTAAAATGGTCAATTCATCTATCACCACAGATGTCACGATTATTATTATTATTATTATCTCAAGGCGAGAAGCGAAGCTGTGGCACCGACATGCCGCAGCTGCTAGCTGCCATGTCGGCTTACTAACTAACTAAACATTACAGGGATGAAATTCAGCTGCTCAAAGTAAACGAGACATTCCTGAGTGTGAACCAAAATGTGCCATTAACTTGGACCATAAATTCCGAGAAGTGCAATGATGCTTAAAAAACATCAAAAGATACAACAAGGAGGAACAAGTTAATATATTTGGGATACATATTGTCGTGGACCACACCTTATGACGGATGCCTCCATGCTTCATGGACCATGCACTAATTTTTTACATAGAATGGACAACCCAAACATGCTAAATTCTGATGCTCGATGGTAGGCCCGAATTTCAAGATTTTAAAAGTTTTTTTTTCTCCTAAATGAAGCCAGTTTCATAGCAGGGGAAATTCACTGTGACGATATTGAAATTTAGGGAGTGCAATCACTCCACTGATGACGTTGTCTCTTCTTCTTCTTTTTTTCGAAAGAATGTCAAGATCTTTCTTGTGTTCTCACTAGCATGAGCATGACGCGGCACAGATTGGAAGTGATGGGGGTGGCTGGGGCTGCCACCGACATCGTGCTCCACTTGTACTATGAGACGCGCTCTACTTCATCGTCCACCATCACTGGAGCTGCGGGAATCGCCCGGAGCTCGAATCTGGTCATCGCCACTGAACTGAAAGCATGTTTCCAAATAATAATAATAATAATAATAATAATAGCCCTTTATATAAGCTCGGAGCGATTAGGAGACCGATGGATGTACGGTAGGTGGAAAGGCTCGCCTCGCCGGAGTTGCTCCGGAGTGGCTGAGAGAGTGTAGCCTGGTTCACGTGGCTGCATTTGAATCCAACCGTCAGATATCTAGGAGAGCAGCATATTACATGTGCATATGCGTACATGGAATAAGCTATAGTATTTTATTGTTCTAGCTAGGATTGTCGTGTATAGCATGTCGTGTAATGAAATTTATTTCAAAGAAAAATTCATAATATTCCCTGCCGGGAAAGAGACTGCTTTTAAGATTGACCCAGTTCTTGGTACATTTACCTATGAATCAGAAACTGTCAAGAGAAATGCATATGCATTCCCTGCCGGCAAACTGAACAAGGACACTCATGCATTATATAGGAATGAAAACATCAAGTGTCTTATGTGTTTAAGATGCTTAAGCTCTACAAGAGTTTAGATCGAGAATCGAACAAGTCTTGGTTCGATGCTCGTTGACAGAATATATTGTTGCCACCCTTCTATGTATTCTTCTTGCATCCTGATATGGAATTCATGGGTTACGAGCAGGTTGATCTTGCTCCTACTCGATCGAACTGGAAACATAAAATGAAAATTAGCCGCATTTCAGTACCTCAATGGTGGCTTTGCACTCACAGGGAGCCTCCGCTTTGGCAAGGAAGTCTTCCTCGTGGCAGATCCTACACTCAGCTTTTGTCATCCCCATCAGCTCTTTGCCTTTCCCCCCACACACGATGAAGAGGACGATCCGACGGCCTTCTTGTTGGTTGCAGCGACTCTCTTCCTTCGTACGGCATCGGCGTGCTGCCTCCTCCACATCTCCTCCCGGCGTTGTAGTCCGAACCAGACAGCCATATCGGAGAGAGCAGAGCGGACAGCACACATCTTTTGCTTGTCATGTCTAGGCGTAAGTCCGTTGATGTCTTCCTCCTTATACAGAAAATCACGTGCGTAGAAGACCGACAAGACAAGTTGAAATCAAGACTCTGTTTGAGAGGAAGACAACGAACGACCCCGCAAATGACAACTTGTACGTGGGGAACCCTAAATGAGCTCCATAAGAATCCGGAATCAAAGGGTTGCCAACACCTAAGGGAAAAGCAACTCAACCAATTCACCTCCTCATTCCCTCCTGGGCCCCGGTTTTATCTACATTAATTATATCTTTTTCTCCTTTCATACCATTGGAATTCTTATTTCAAAATTCTTAATATCAGTATTTATATATTAATTGTGGATCATAAAGTATATAATACGCCGGTGCAGTTTTACTTATCTCATACATATATATATATATATGTATATATATATAATTATCCGTTTGCACGGTTAAGTTAGCACTCCCGGATTTCAATGGGTGGAAGTTGCAAATTTGCCATTGTCATTAGAAAAAATTTTATTTTTTTATATTTTTGGTTGCATACCCAACTGAAGGTAGAGCGATAATAAAATAGTATCCTTCTTAAACCTATTTCCATGCATGCCTTAGAAGTGTCCTTGTTTCGATAATATTCCCCCTCTTGCATCCCAATAAAGACAGGATTTAACAGGGAAAAAATTATCTTTTATAAAAAGAAAATTCGTCAGAAACATTCGACATTCGGATGGAACTTCATGCAATTTGATCAACCCGAGCATGTATATGAAGTAGTATTAGTAGAAGAAGAAATAATTAAGCAAGATTTTGATAATAAGCTTTGGTGGGGGAAACACAACCTTGTCGAAGGTGAGCAAAGGCTTTTGCTGCAGTTGGGGTTAGATTTTTATCAATGTTGCAATTGATGAATGAATGATGACCGAATACTTCTGATGGTGACCAAGACAAGGAGAACAGATAAAAGTGAACATATTCAGTAAAAAAAAGCTTTTTAATTTGTGCTCAGTAAGTGTTTTTCTTTTTAATTTTCAAATTGAAGATATTAAAAAACGAATTAGATATATAGTAGTTCTGAAACCAGAATCTGTCTCCAAGTTGTCGGCTCAAGAACTATATGCAGCACCGAAGAGAAGGCAAGAAGGCCTAGAAGAGAGGAATTCTTCCAATCAAATGATTCATTATAGGCTAATAAAAAAAAAAAGGCTCGCCTGCTGATGTCCCATCCATCAATCGCACCAGAGGCCACACTATAAAATAAAATCAATATTTCTAAAGAAAAACAGGTTGGACGGGCAGTACAATAAATCAATCACCTCACCCGGTAGCATATGCGGTATGTTGAATCATACTGGCATGGCCAAAAGGAGCTCCCCTCTCCTCTTGATCGGAAAAAAAAATGAAAAAGCTAATCGTTCATATAGAGGGTACTCTACTTTCGTGATCAAATGCTAGACAGGAATGGTTAGAGAAGGGGCCAGCAAATCCCTTTGAGAGACGGTGCTCGACCAGAAATGGACCCTTTGAGGAACCAATCGGACTGTTACCATTCCTAACAATTTCCATGCAGTCGTCACGAATGCTACCATCTGGGACTGAAGGAGACTCGCTGGACCTGAGACACTGCCTCTTGGAATTTATCATTGCTTCTGGGCTCAGCAAGTGATGGCAAGCATTTGAGGATTTGTTCTCATCTATTTTGAGCACATCAACCAGCCTCCTCTTTAGACCAGGTAAGCTCTTCAGTCCTGAGACAAAAACCATAGCCATCATAGCACAGTAAATATTGTACTGAACAAACAGAAAATCAGATTGGTCGGTTGCCATTTACCAGGAAGAGAATCGTCATGACCCTCACTGTCATGCGACTCCAAATCATCACACGCACAATGCAAGTTAGAATTGTTTCTCGAGCCCAAGATCCTGTTTAACATGGGAATCACAAATCTTCCATGTCTCAGAATCCAATAATTCTTTCATGAAAATTTTATAGTAGAAATGTAAACATCTCCCAACTCCTGCTGAATTTTCAGCAACTATGTACATCAAGACGTAGAGTATTTTATAAGTTGTCAAGATTATTTCCAACCTGTACATGTGTTCCACAAAATCATCTATCAGAACAGGCCATGCACCTGAAAAACCAAAGAGAATCTCGAATAAAGCTCCCTCTTCATGATAAGTAATAGGAGATATCGGGTGGCTACCTCAATTTTTATAGACAGAACCTTGAGATTCAAATACCTTGAGGATCATATCCTTCGAGAGTTTCATGGACACATTGGCTAAAAGCTAGGACTTGCTGCCAAGTGTCCTCTGAGATGTTGTATCGCTGATTCCTCTGAAAATATTCAGTAGTTTAGACTTCCATATGTAGTTGAAGTTCCATCAAGAAAGAAAATGTATAACTGTAGCAGAATAAATAAATAATCTTTCTGGAATAGGGTAAAAAAAATACTTTGATTTTTAGATTTAATGCCTTTCACAGTTTTAATACAAATATATACCTCAACAAAATCGCACCACTGGTTAAGAAGGCGAAATCTCCCAGCCAAAATCAGCCTCCAGGCAGCAACAGCTTTGCTGACAGCTGTAAACAGTTCCACACAGAAATATCAAAATAAAATGTACCATCTTACACTAAGTATGGATACAGAACTAGAAGACTTACTGATATTCTTTTGACCCTTTTCACGGCAAATGAAGAACACAAAATCATAGAAGCGTGAGAATTCAGAAAAGTCCACCTGGAAGACAGATTCGTCAAGGTGAATTACTTAACTGGATTGGATCATTGACAAATCAGAGAGCAAATTTATTAGCAAAAGTTCACATCAGTATGCTAGTTACAAGGATGCAACGACCTTCGCAAAACCTAAAGGGAAAGCAGATATATCTATCCAAAAATAAGAACCCAAAGATAAAAATGAATCTCACTGTTAAGTTGAGCCGTGACATGAGCTTGAATAATTCGCCAAAAAATGAGGTCCTGTAACATTTTAGTACATCATCCCAAAATTAGAACAAAAAGGGGAAGATTATTGATCCACTTCAAAAACATGTTCAATTGATAGCAACAGACGCTCCATTTACTTGAAAAATAGACTAAATGCATTGTTTTTTCTTATTTCAATAATTGTTTGCTTAGTGGTACATGGAAGCATGTAATCTCCTATTTTTCTCTTATTCCAGGGGATGAAAAAGAGATTAAAGCATTAGCACTTGTCTTTTACAATAGAGGCTGCAATTACATGTACTCCTAGCTCACATGCAACATTAAGCACAGAAATATTTCCTCAATCATAAGGCCCCAGACCCTTCGTGGAGCATTCAACTAATCTATCTGACAGTGAATACCCTCTGCAACATTAAGCTCAATTAACAGTGTGTACAATGTCCTTATTACTCCTCTGTTGTTACCCAGAAACAAGTCTGACATCACATACCGCATATTTGATATTGATTGGACCATGTTTAAAAGTTGTGCCAAAGCATCCCGACAGATCTTAGCCTGTTGCAATTCATTTTCCTGACCTTGAACACCGCTCATACAAACAGACGCATTACCATACTTGATGGCTGCAAAAAGAACCAAAGAGAAGATCTCAAACAAACAATCACCTTGCTAGATATGGCGATAACCAAAAATCTGAACCCAGAATCGTTTCTTTTTCCCAACTTCAAGAAGAAAACTAAACAGTCCGACATATAGCATATTGTGTCCGACACATGTCTCATCAAAAACCCAGAAAACAAAATCTACAGATAAGAAATACCAGACCACACGAGCAGGTTACAGGCTAGTGCAGGGGCTAGCAAAGAACCTAAAACGGAGCAAGATATCACAAGTGAAGGTAAAACAAGCTGGGCGGGGGAGGGGATGTTGATGAATTTTAGTGAGTTACCACAGTATCGGCGGTAGACATCAAACATGTCGAGCTGGGCAGGACCGGAAGAATCCATGGGAGACTCGAATTATGAATCAAGAAGGGAAGAAAGGGTTTCGATCGAAACCCTGAAGAATCCCGAGAAAAATCACCTGTAAAAGGAAAACCAAATTTTGATACAGGTTGCTGAAATTTATCTGTTTATCTGGGCCTGTTGCCTAATTACACGAACTTCCTAGGTGGAAATTCCGTGCGTTCGCTTGCTTTGTATTTCTCAGCAGCTTCTTCCTTCCTCCTGCCGGCTGATTTCGTCGGTGTCGCAGAAATACATGGAGGAGGAAGAGCACCGGTTCGAATCGGCCTGTGCCTGTCAGAATATGCTTAGTTTTTACCGGTTCGTTGAGCCGGCTATGTCTTCCTAGACCGGCGGTCGTCAATTTTTTTTAAACAATTATCATTACTTCTCCGGTTCTCATTAGCGTAGTCCCTTTCTCTCGCGGACCAATGTAGGAAACGAATTTTTTGGCGTTCCACTGGTGTTTATATTCACTTGCCAACCAGCCACTCACCTATATGCTGCCAAGATTGTTTGATCACAAAATTACAAAAGAATACAAAAGAATATAATAACACAATTGGAAAAAATATAACTTTTATGCAAATATCTCACAAGCATATAAATACACAATCCATATCAAAACACTTAAACGTAATCACATGAATACATGTTTTATAATCTCTCACTGCTTGCATTCCTAACCTGTCTTGTACCTTTTTCTCAAAAATACTGGACTGCTTGCTTTGACTCTCCCGTACTCTCTTGGAGTTTTTAGCTTTTTGTGTTTCTCCTTTAAAACTTCTAGATGTTTATAAAAATAAAACTGAGCCCCTTTATATAAAGGAGCTTGATAGACTAGATATGGCAACTAATATATTTGAATCCCTTAATTTTCTCCATCAAATCTCGATTTGTCCAATCTTGGTCATCAATATGCAATCTCCAATATTGTTTCCATAACATATTAATCTGTCATATCCTAAGAGAATGTTTCCCCAATTATCTGTTTGACCAGGTACAAATGACTTAACGCCAACTCAGTATCGTCAATTCAATCCACTCTCCTCTTGGGCTCACGTCCATGATTGCCTCCCTCGATCACGGTTGTCAATCGGGATTGTAGCATCCAATGGTTCTCAAGCACAGTCAGGGACTTATTCGATCTTGACAAGTCATTGGGTCAACATCCGTTAAGTGCTGAGCATTGCTAAGGCACTCCTCAAATTCTACCATGCAAACTGAGTAGTGCATATTTCTTGAGTGCCTTCGCTTGATCACATTTCGTTCACTAAGCATCCTTGAGCGTAGTATCGTACATTGCTCATGGATATCATCACCACCCATATGCGCACTTGGCCACTTGTGAATCATGATAACCTTTGGTCACTATTTGATCCCTTAGTCACACTGCTAAGTCTTGATCAATTGTCCACTCCGACAGTGCCTTCGCACACACCCGCGTGACCATTTCCATTCTTGTCGTCTCATGGACCTGCAATTTATCCCAACACCTCACATGTGTTTGCCCGCGCTTACTCATGTGCTAGCTATGCACTACCACTATCCCGAGGTAGGACTTGTGATATGCATTTTTCAGGATTAGAGCTAAAGTGTCTAACACTTTCCCTCTATATGAACCATGTAAAGGCGATGAGTTTGCTTTGTTTCTTTTCTTCTTTTCCTCGGGATGGCTCCACAATGTTCCTGTTTCCTGTTTCCTGTTTCCTGTTTCTGCTATGAGATTCTCTTACTTCAACCAACATTTACTGGGCAGCACAGGAGGTTCGTCATGCTGGCAATGGTTTTTCTTTCCATGGGAGATTTGCTGCAACTTGAATCGATCACGTTAATTACTCAACCAGTGATCTCCGTATAACAAAAGGCAAATGAAACGAAGAACTCGATGGCAATACCGGATGTACATGTTTTTGTATGCATTTCTAGTCACAAGAGCCTAATCCACAAGACTACTTGCAACTAATTATCACCTTTATTCATACCCTTTTGTGCTCCTATTTCTTGATCTTTCTTACCCTTCTTAGCCCGGGTACCACCAACTTACCCACTTGGCACCTGCACCTGAAGCGGAAAAGGGCAGCCCTTCCATTAGGTGGTGCCATCTTGTTCAGCTCGGCCCCTAATTCCCATTGATGGTCTTGGGGCAACTCAAACAGACCAGTCCTCGACCATGCCTCAGTCGAGCTTGAATTCTTCATACACTCCTCCGTTTCCAGCTGAATATCAAACGCTGCAGAACTCCTGCACCCAGGTTCCCTGCACTTTTTTCCCATTAGACACAACACAAGGCCCCCGGTGGCCAACGCGAAGCAGCAAACACCGATCCTGATGCGCCCATAAATGAATGGCTCCTCGCAGATTTCCAGTTTAAACTTGTGAGCAACAGTCACGACTGCCGACAATCCTCACCAGCAAAACGAATATGGACTTGGCGGATATGAGTACAGCAAGAACCCCGCACGCAGTGACTGCAGCAATCAAGATCAGGACAGCCATTGCAGCCCATTGGGATCCACAACAGGGCAGCGATTTCAGGCGGTTCGAGGCAGAGAACTGAGAAGGCCTTTCTGGTCCAGGACTTATCAGTCGAGTTCATAGAATTGGTCGACCGGGTAGTTGCAAGAAGAGATCGTTGACCATTTCAAGAACAGACAACAGAAGTTGAAACCCAGTTTCTGACACAAAACCCCGCCAGAATCAAATGAAAAACCCGTGAAGAAAGGCCCAGAATTGAATTAAGCCCACCGGCAGAAATATCAGGTTCTGAGTGCTTCCAGGAATCAGAGTCTGACGGCAAGGAAGAACCCTGGAACTGAATTCCTCTTCTGCATAGGACAGCCTCCAAGAATTTGATCAATAACCAGCAACAAAATTGAACCCATGCCACCCACGTAAACTATGAGGTAGAAGTTCCTAGCTTTCGAGCAAACAGGGTGAAAAAAAATCAATATGGTCTTTGTTGGAGTGGGAACTGAGTAAAAGAGACTGGCGTGAACGATTTCTATGGAATAGAACTGAATAGAATTAGCCGGAGGGGTGTGGGCGGGCAAGAACAGACGAAAGAGATAAGCTTGTGCGTGAGAGATGGGGTGGGGGGGGGGGNCATCCCACTCGCGTATTAAATGGTTTAGGGTGGTTTTTATAGCCAGTGGGAAGTCATGACACGCAATGCAAGCGAACCATGATTGATCACTAGGACGGTGGATTTAGAAGCGTTGAAGGAATCATCTGATTTTCTTGACATAAACTCTAAAGGTATCATATAAACTTTATCCACTGTTCTATCACACTGCCACCTGGATCTTTGGACAAAGGACAGTCGTCGATGTGCTTGATCCATTGAGGCCTGCTGTCACCATGTGTCATCGGTGACGGGCTTTACTACTGCGGACACAATGTCCGACCACATAATCTCCCAACACACGCATTGGCGCTAGCATAGTATGCAAAAATGAGTGATCGAGTTTGAAGCTCTGGTAGCATATCACGGTCATTGTGACATCATTAGATTCAACCTTCACATACTGTCTCTTAGACGACTGTTTCTTGCAGAAAAGAAGAAAAAGACATGCAAACAAAAACTGGGCCACTTAACAAAATCGACCATTACATCGGCTACTTGATCCTTCTGAAGAGCCCAAATGCAGAAACCAGAGGAGTTATCAGACAAGATTCGAAATAAGTGAATCTAGTCAATGAGTATGTAGTACCTTTTTTTTAATCTATTACGAACACTCATTTTCTAATGTGATCACGGTTTTTTTTTTTCATTGATGTATCAAATAACTATTAACAAATGAGAATTTCCGGGGGTTGACTTAGACGGTGGAAGACTTCAAAGGCATGTCGTCCACTGGCTTTGTTCTGCTCAACGTCAGTCACACTCTTACGCGTCCTCCAACTGAGTGAAACTACGATTATGGCTTTGACGTAGGTTTAGTGGGTTCTTTTTACCCCCAACCAATTCTTGCTTGAGAACGTCACCATGACTATAGCTCATGACAGGCAACAATCCACTGCAACATCTTAATTTCAGGTAAAGACTGTTAAGTATAGCTGCACTATATCCTCGTTACTGAAGTATGTATCAGGTAACTTTTGAGAATTGAAACGGACGACTCGTCTGAATCTTATGTTGGTGATATACAAAACCTTGTCATCTTACAGAATGCATTCGCATAAGACCATACCGAGCTTAACGAGGTCTTGTTTGTGGGCCCCGATTGAATAGACAGTTCAGCCTACTGTCATCGCGAATCTTATGGCATGAGACCATGACCCATTGCCATGCATGGCCTCAGAGGTAAATTGGAATTTTCTCTGTAGTTTTTTCGTCCGTTCCCCCACTCCGCTCCAAGTGGTCGTCGGGAAAGGTGGACAGTAAAATTTTGGTTCTAATTATTTACTCGTTTTCGTAAGAGAAAAGAGGAAGAAAAATCCTAAATTGAGCTGATGGGAGCAGATTTGATAGCCGGTCAACATATTCGTTTCCTCTTCACTGTAAGCATGCGTATCTCCGTGATTCACGCTCGAGACACAAGTTCATCCCTTAGTAGTTAAGGATCATGTTCCACCTCAGTCATCTTGCGGTCTCGTTGGATATAGGATTTATGATGCTCTCCTGAGTCCACCTCAAGAACCTACTTCTTGTAGCCGAGGGTCTAGAGTCAGTCAGCCAGCTGCAGACCCGCCCCTACAGCCCATATCTAATGCGATAAATGGGTAGATGCCGAGGTTGTGCCTGAAGCCGGCCGGCCGCCTTGCCACCACCACTCGTCGTCTAGAATGCGATCTCCCGCTCCTGCATGCAAATCCTGAATTCCAACTAGGTTATGTAAGATATCATAAGGATTGATAACCATGGTGCACTCATCTCCATCCATGAGTATGAGCCGATACATGAGGGGTAACTGAGGGGACAATTAGCGAGACTAGGTCGTCCCGATGGAGCCGATTAAAAGTTGGCCAAGCCAAGGAATATAGCGCAAGTTGGTGGGACGCGACTCAATGTGCCCTGATGAACTGGGCCCAGGTTGGGTGGAATCCATATAACTTTCAGTCGAGATTCTCCATGTCGGTAGCCGCACATCGTTCTTGTCTATTAGCCAAGCGGTATGTGTCTTACAATCAAATATTGGGTCCGGTAGCATCTCATTAATCTCGACCGGCAAAATACAGCTGTCTTGTCTTGGAACTTTCCCGGCCATTGACCTCCAAGAAATCCTCCATTGGGCACCATAATCTACTGGAAAAAAAAACACCTAAATTTTTTTTCCAGTGCACATCGTAGATTCTACCAGCTATCGATGTCATTGGATCCTTTAGCTCAAAGTGAGAATATCCTCGTCTCTTATTCATTTAAATCAGACCTAATTAAATTATTATATCCACAATAAATCATATATATATATATATAAATATAATACAATACCCATAGCTGATCTTATTTTCTTCTAACTTCTGAGGCATCATATACGGCACTTTGACTTATATTTTTTTATTTTATGTTTAACATATCATTGACTAAAAATTGACTATGGATAATATATATATATATATGTATGTATTGAAGTGCCACAAGGCCTAACCCCCTTTTTTTGTTTGGTCAGGAAACAATAGCCCGGCCTAAGTTAGGTCAAGGTGCATTAATTCGAACTTTGCCCTTTTTATATACATATATATATATATATGTATAAAAGTATTAGAAGGCAATATATAATGTGTATGACTATGAATCTATAATGTCCGCCGATCAAGAGGTTGTCCCAATTTTAATTAGCTGCACCTTTACAGTATAAAACAGCTCAAAAGCTGAAAGATGCCCGACAACGTGTCGAAGGGGCAGACTGATGAGCGAGTTGACAAAAGCCGTGATCCATCACCATGACTACCCTAATATAACCTACACAACATTACTCCTAATTAAACGGTTTTGAATTGAGTCATGATAAATTCACGTGACTTGATAAAATACGATTAATTTTATTTAATTAAATATATTTAAATATACATAAAACGTAGTAATATATTTTACTCGTGCTAAACTTTACTTGCTATATTCTGTTGCGATCATATAATTATTATAATGATGTATTTTGATTGAATTTTTGTTATTATAATATTGAATGCATTAATTGTGTGCATGTATAATTAAGATTAAACAGATATATTATAGATTAAGATTTTTTTTATGAGGACCGATTAGGTATGGCATGAATCCGTCCGGTCGGATCGAGCAATTGAGTCGTTAAATGATTGGAACCGTGGCGGAGGCCGATTGAGATTATCGCATAAAGAGGGCAGGCTGACGGTAGGACTTATCACTTTCACAGGGGAGACGGGAACAAACAGGCTACTTGTTTGGCGGCGAACTGACACTTGATCTTTTCAAGGTCAACTGCTTAGCTGGAATGCAAATAAAAAATAAACATAAAAATAAATAAATTAAATCTAACCAAACCATGGGGCTGCTCTATTTTGTTTAAAGTTATATATATATATATTAAAAAATATAACTAAATCTTATTTTTCATCCATTAAATATTTTTCTTTACTTTTATTTTTTAATTAAGATATGTTTTTTTATAGGGATATAGGATTTTCGCAGTATTAAATCTGACGCCACATCAACACCCAATGATATTATTAGTTTTGATTAATTATGATCAAATAATAATGGTATATGTTTTAAAAATATAGTCATACTTAAATTTTAAAATAATAAATTAAACAAATTAACCTACCCAATGCGAATTTCCTCAAGAGATTTTCTTCCAACAAACAAAGCGACATTTTTTATGGTGTCATGGGACGGCAATGATTCCTGCCATTTTTTTATTTTAAGGTCTTTTGTCAATGTCAAAAATGTTTTTTTTTAAGGATGAAAATGTCAATTAATGCTACTTTAACTCACGTGTACATTCACACGTATACATACATGCACGCTGCCCAGAGGCTTCCCATACATTAGTTAGATCAGATATAAAAAATGGAAACAAAATAAAGGGCCCTTTCATCGGATCCATAGGAGAGAAGCTCGTTCGTCCGTGGAAAGCTTACAGGAGCTGCTTTAAGCGTTACCCCCTTTTTCCTGAAACCCATTTCCCAGGAATCCAGAGTTCATGGGTCGGTCATGTTTTCTCCCGATTCTCCTCGTTGCTGCTCTGCTCCTCCTCTCTGTTTCTCAAGGTAAATTCTGTGGATTTTTCCGAGTCCCGTTTTCTGGAATTTTCTTTCCGTTCTGAGTGTCTGCAAGTGATGTTCCTCGACTTGGGAACGTGTTTGCATCTCTTGGCCGCAG
This sequence comes from Sonneratia caseolaris, assembly GCA_900006705.1. NCBI lineage: Eukaryota > Viridiplantae > Streptophyta > Magnoliopsida > Myrtales > Lythraceae > Sonneratia > Sonneratia caseolaris. The sequence goes on from CXYZ01012159.1 coordinate 493,916, forward strand.
GATTTGGGAGACAGCTGGTGGAAGCTGCAGAGCATGAGGCCTCCTCTGTTCAGTCCGAGGTTCGTTTCTTGCCCTCCCATTTTCACTGTTGTTGAAGCTTCCCCACCCCCCCACCCCACCTCACCTTCCTTTTCCCTTTCATTTCACAACATTCACGACCCTTGAAGGAGTTTTCATCCAAAAAAAAAGGAGATAAATTTCTGTTTGTTTATCAATGTTGATCAAGAAAAATTTGCCACTTTGCCTTGAGAATCTCGTAGATAGATGATGGGTGGTTTCATGCGTCGGCGCGTTCGATACTGTTGCTTTATTTTCCATCAGTGCTCTCATCGGGAAAACGGGTTTCTGTTTTACAGGAAACCGAGGGAGGATCGAGGATGATGATCCAGTTGATGGATTACCCGGATCCCGGGCCAAATGTTAACCCGAGGACTGGGATCACGCTGAGCCCTCCTCCTCCTTCAGAGGACTAATCGCGCGACTAACAGATACCCAATCATCCAATTGGTTCTCGAGTGTTTCCCCAGTTCTCTCAGCATCCCGTTTATGTGTGTGGTCGGGGCTTTATTTTTGGGAGTTGTCGAAGAAGAAGAACAAGAGCAAGAACGACTTTGGTTTTATGTTTCCCTTTTTGATTCCCGTTTTCCATTTGGAAGTGTAAGCTATGAATGAGTTGCAAGTTTCTGTGATCGATTCAGATCCGCTTGATCTCGATTTCCCTTCTGTGCATGAATGTTTCCAAGTTAAATCCGGGTCGGAGCTCCGGAGGATCCATCTAGTCTTCACGGTGGTCCAAATAATAAAATCTGGGTCATAGTGTGAGGCTTTCTTTCTCTTGTTCCATCTGCCGAAGTCCAAGAAACGAAAAGTAAGCCCATTGTAATTGGAATCGGGCACGTACCACCGATTTAGCCGCAAATTCGTCTCTTTGGGTTTAATGGCCCATAGCTAAGGTGCATTGTCCATTTTATTTCTTTTTTTTAGTTGCAGGCATAAACCAGGGATAAAAGAGTGTAAGAGAGGGAGGGAGGGGACTTGGGAGTCCACCAAAGCGGAATCGGAATGTAAATCCATTGAATTCGATCACTATCACGAGCCCCCTCTCTCTCAAATCTACTTCTTTGGTTCATCACTATCATCTTGTTTAATGTGTAATTTCGTTTTTCCATATACTATTAGTCATGATCGAACTTAATAGGTGTATAGAAGTAACCAATTGAACAGACGTGCGATTCCACGTTAAGCATGATGATATATTCACTTAACATATTCCATGTAGATGATGGGAATACCGGTGGGCGGGAAGCATCGAATGGGCCTATTTCCAAGGGAAAAAAAAGAAGACAAAACACAAAAATGTCTACGGTGTGAAGTCAAGAGCCGAGCCGCCCGAAGTCTTTTGTTGATGATAAAATCTCTCTCTCTCTCTCTCTCTCCCCTCGTACCCGGCACGGCGGCACCTCCAAACGTACGGATAGAACCAAATCAAACCAGTGAAGTCAAATGTGCAATTTCCCACTCATCCGACCCATAATTAGGACAATATCTTCTTTTTTTTTTTTGCGAGATAGCGTGCATGAGAAAAAAATATATATATAATTAAAAAATTGAATCATATATAGAAAAAAAATAAATTATATATCGAATTAGTTCTTATTATTTTATCATATTAAAATTTTGACTTAAATATGGATCTATCGATTTTATAAGAATGATGGAGATCTTACATGATATCAGAGCAAATTATTATGTAGGATCACACTTTGACAAAATCTAATATCAAAGTAAGACTTGAGATCAATGCTTGATAAATCCGAAATTAAAATAAGAATGTTTGGAGTACTGTAGTTATTTAAGACATATAACACTTATATTAGCTGATGCCCTTATATGGGCATAAAAGAGTATGGATGACAGATATTTATGGTATGTAGTATGTATATACACCGTTATCAGGTAAAGACAAGTATTGAAAAATAGAATTCCACATAAAAAATCAATAAAAGAATTATGATATACAAGAGATTATGTACTATTATTCTATCATCTAGATACAAATCTATTACTTTTATAAGTTCGAGAGGAATTTTATTTATATAAAATGAAATATACTGAATTAATATAAGTATAGAGATTAAATTACACGTTAAGAATATGATGTAATCATCAAACAGTCTAGACCGACTTGTGGCGTGCTCCCCGTCTTCGCTCCTAAAAGTCGACCGAAAGATCTGTGGGAAATTGGCGGAAGGACCGGCGATCCTTCATTGGAAAATCATGGGAAACATACACAGGTCCACAGAGCAAGGGGCAAAAAAAAAAAAAAGAGAAAGGAAATTTAGGGGGGGNAAATAAATATACAAAGAGAAAATAAGAGGAACAGACAGAAAAAAAAGAGGAAAAAAGAACCAAGGAGCCAGCCTAAGTCCAGTAGTCCACCTTCGATCTCCAGAAGTTTGATCATGACTCCACACTATCTTTCTTCTTCTTCTTCTTCTTCTTCTTAATAATATTTGAGTTTAAATCTTGTCGATGGAGGAGAAAATATTGAATTTCTGAAATGAGCATTTGCACAGATATGGCATTAGCATGGAAACTTCCTTCGGCTTTCTCCGAATGGACAGAGGAGGCTTCTGCTTCTTTCTTCACATCTGCATCACTGTCTATTCTCATTATTAGGCTGACCCTCTGCACCAGACGAGCAGCTTCTCGCCTTTCTCCTGAGGGAGCTTCAAGACCCGACCTGACCTGACATTCCCCCCACCACCACCACCATGTCCCGACATATATATATGCTACCTCCCCACTCCCCCGCCCCCCCCAACCACCATTTCTTCCATCTCTAATCCTCTCTTCTCGTCTCGTCTCGTCTCGCCTCGCACAACTAACTATACATCAACCATCCATTTACTGTTCAAAGATATAGAAATGGAGCAGGCGTTGTCCTCGAGCGCTCACCCGAACTTCCTCCAGCTCCCGGGAACATTGATCGAGACCCTACTGGGCCGGAGCATCCAAAAATGGTGGACCGACCTGCACAAGTCCGTCTCGAGGCTCTGGTCTTCTCTCCTGTACCGAGCCGAGCTCGGCCATCCGTCGACCAGCTCGTGGGCAGGCGGAAGGACCCGGCTTTCCGCTCCCCCAACCCGGAAAGGGTCGATCCCCGCCGACCCGGAGGACGACGGCGGGAGCAGCCTGAGCAGGGAGGATGCCGAGGTGGTGATGGAGCGGATGGGGCTCTCCTGCACCCGCGGGGAGCAGGAGGGTGGAGGTATCGGCCACGGGGAGATCGCGAGGCTGTTCGAGGAGAAGGAGCTGAGCTTGGAGGAGGTGAGGGAGGCCTTCGACGTGTTCGATGTGAACGGGGACGGGTTCATCGAGGCGGAGGAGTTGCAGAGAGTTCTGGGGGGGCTGGGAATGGAGGAAGGGAAGGAGGTGGAGGACTGTGGGAGGATGATCAGGGCCTTCGACGAGAATGGAGATGGGAGGATCGATTTCAGGGAATTTGTAAAGCTGATGGAGAATTGCTTTTGCTAGAGTTCTTTCAAATTTTCGACCCACAGTCATCGTTCGACATTCAACCAATAAAAATTGGAATCTTCTCCATGCATATAATGGCTTTCGAACTGCCAACATAGATATAATAAGAATGCGAATGACAACTTAGACCCGATCCACCCCTGACATGGACTCAAACCGCCACTATAGATCTAACAAGAGCACCAATGAGATACTATAGAGCTGCGTTCATGTCGGCCACTACTCCTACGACCAGGAGGATTATATTATATTTTATTTTTGATTTAAAATATGGGTGGAAGATAAAAATATATATATATTTAGAATTAAAATCGCCACCGTTTCCAAACTATCTTAAGTAGAATGGACTGAAATGCAACTTACGGGAAAGTAAGGGTTATCTTAGAAATTATCGTTTATTGCGCGAATGGAAATTGAATAATAAGCTCTGCGTGGTCAAAACCCTAGGTAGGCAAAAGAAGACGACCGGGACGCGAAGCTCATCAATTGGGAAGACAGATTTTCTCTTGCTAAATCAGTCAGCATAATCCAGGCCCGTCATCTTCGCAGGATCTTTCTCTAAATCTAGTATTCTGCGCTACCCAGCATCGATGTCCCTTCTAATGTCTCATATTCGTTGATGTTTGTCGTTCCTAATCTTATCTTTACTTGGATCTACGTCTGTTAGCTCATCGTTGTCTTGCTAATTATGCTGTTCTCTGAGTTGCGAGGACTTTCTTTCTTGTAGAAAGTTATTGGGTCTTATTTGATTCGTGAAGCTGTGGGCTTAAAGAAACTTGAGGTCTTGTGGTGGTTTCTTCCTCCCATGTGATTGGCAGATTTAGAGGCAATCAGGTTTACCTAGTATGTCCAAGGTTTGGTGAATTCGGTAGATTATCTGTATTTAGGCTGCTTCCTCAGTTTGTCCGTACCGAGTTTCTTCTGGATCTTAACAAAAATCATCTGGGGTATTTTGGGCCGAAGCTTTTCACCGAGAACATGGAATTTATGTGGAATTAACGTTTTTTTTACGGATCATCGAATGTGGTTGCAGATAGATGCCTTCAGATATGGCTGGTCAGAGAAATAGCTATGGCAAGCGAGCTCATTCTCAATCTGACTATGACAATGGAGGCAGGAAGAGGAGGAACCCTGGTGATGATAGAGAACAGTTCGTTATAAATTCTGATGACACAGTTTATCGTTATTTATGTCCTGGTAGAAAGATCGGAAGTATCATTGGGAAAGGAGGGGAGATTGTCAAGCAACTGAGAATAGACACCAAGTCTAAGATTAGGATCGGTGAGACAGTGCCAGGATGTGAAGAGCGAGTTGTCACTATCTACAGCAGTAGCGAGGAGACCAACACTGTTGAAGACTCTGAAAACGATGTTTGTCCTGCTCAGGACGCCCTTTTCAGGATTCATGAACGAGTTATTGCAGAAGAGATGGGTGATGAAGAGTCCTCTGAATCTCCACAGGTCACTGCTCGCTTACTTGTTCCCTCAGATCAGATTGGATGCATTATTGGGAGAGGTGGGCAGATAGTTCAGAGTATCCGCAGTGACACAGGGGCCCAGATTCGGATTCTTAAGGATGACCATCTGCCTTCTTGTGCTTCAAGCTCTGATGAACTTGTGCAGGTGAATCATATTGCTTTGTCATTACCAGAATGGTGAATTTCTGAAGTTTCATGAGTCTTGTTTATGTCTAATTTTACAGCTTTGGTTGATATGAAGCGTTTGGATTCTATTACTTGTTTATTTGGTTAGAAATATCTACTCATACCAACTCTTATGTGCTGTGTTTCCTAATGATTCTTTTTATCTCATAGTGAGAACAATAACTCTCTATTTATTGTTGTAAACTGATTTCCCTTTTTTTTTTTGGGGGTTTTATCAGTTATCTGGGGATGCTGCAGTGCTGAAGAAGGCTCTGTATCAAATTGCATCTCGTTTACATGGCAACCCCTCTCGATCTCAGCACTTACTTGCTTCTGCTGTCCCTAATGTATTCCATTCTGGAAGTTCTCTTATATCACCAGCTGGTGGTGCACCTATTGTAGGCATGGCTCCCTTGATAAGTCCCTATGGAGGATACAAGGGTGAGGCTGGTGAATGGTCCCGCTCCTTATATTCTGCTCCAAGGGATGAAGAGACGACAAAAGAGTTCTCTCTTCGCTTGGTTTGCCCTGTTGCAAATATTGGTGGTGTGATTGGTAAAGGTGGCCTGATAATTAATCAGATTAGGCAGGAATCTGGGGCAGCTATCAAGGTAGATAGCTCCACAACTGAGGGAGACGACTGCTTGATCAATATCTCAGCGAAGGAGGTAAAATTATCTCTTGTGCTAATTAAAATTTGGTTTCTTCAGTCAAGAAGATGTGTAATTATTTTTTAATCTAATTCACATTATTTCAGGTTTTTGAAGATGCATTCTCTCCTGTGATCGAAGCTGCAGTTCGTTTACAGCCCAGGTGCAGTGAGAAGGTTGAGCGAGACTCAGGGCTCATCTCTTTCACTACTCGCATGCTGGTGCCAACCTCGAGAATTGGCTGTCTCATTGGGAAAGGCGGGTCCATAATAAGTGAAATGCGAAGGCTCACCAAGGCTAACATCCGTATACTGTCTAAGGAAAACCTTCCCAAGATTGCTTCCGATGATGATGAGATGGTTCAGGTAATGAAATTGTAATGAAAATTCATTTTCTGATATCCCTCTTCATCTGCATAATGTGTTTTTAGTTCATGGTTATGAATCTACTTTTCCTCTTGAAGAACATATCGCATCAAGTAATATTTTAAGTATCAGATTGCATTTAGAGATGTTCCATATGGAAAATATAAAAATCTACCTCTGTTTCTGATAAACCAATTGAAAAAAAATGAATAAACAAGATCTTGTGCATCTTTCACTCAGGGAAGCAGGAACCAAAGTTTTTATTTTTAACCTTAGCCGCAATGATAGACTCTCAGAAAACACAGCCAAACTGCGATGAGGAAATTTTTTGCCTTGTTCTCCTTGTGTGAACAAAGGTGAAAAAATGGAGGTTGAAAGAACTCCGCTGATGTTTCTCATTGGTCATCAACCAGGAGCTTCTTTGGGTTGAGCCAAAAAGGGGAAGAATGTAATGTACTTTTCTATGTTAGATGTGCATTATCTTGATTTCTCTGTTCATAAGAGTGTTTATGTGGTGTTCAGATCTCTGGAGATTTTGAAATTGCAAAGGATGCTCTTGTCCAAGTTACTACACGGTTGAGGGCAAACGTGTTTGATAGAGAAGGTGCAATGGCTGCATTCATGCCGGTTGTTCCATACCTTCCAGTGCCTGCTGATGCTTCAGACCCGCTTCCTTATGATAGCAGAGAAAGTAAAAGGAGTTCACGTGGTCATTCTTATTCTAGTGGTGGCTATGGTGGATCAAGAGATCTGCCCATTTCCGACACTTATGGAGGTTATGGCAGCACACAGGTACTTGATCGGATAAGTTTGTGCAAAGTATATCATGAAATGCTTACTTCAAGACTTCCTGCAGATATATATCTTGGAGTCAATTAAATGCTCAACTTTCTCAAATTATTATACATTTTTCTCTCGAAAATAAAATTTTCTTTGGATGCTTCCTGGAAATTTTTGTCTATGTGATTCGTAGCTTTTCTTGACTTTCCTGCAGGTTGGCAGTGGTGGCGGAAGTGTTTATGGTGTATATGGCAGTGGTTATTCCTCGGGACGCACTAGTTCCTCTGGGTAAGATTTGCTTTACTTACCTCACCTCATTATGTGCTGAATTTGATTCGTTTCTGTGGGTATCATTGGATTTGTTATAAAATGGAACTCCTATAACAGTTTGGCTTTTGACAATAGAGGAGTGGTGGTAACCTTATTTGCATGAGTATGGTTGGCTCAGCCATGGGAATTCTACTTTTGATTTTACTAGGCCCTTCTAATGGAATCTGCAAGAACTCATCCCTATATTTTCGTTATTTGTTTGAGTGTGTGCATCCTGATTTGTAGCTCCTATTTCCAGGCTATCTGGACAGAACCCTGTTTCCCGTCGGAAAAGTTATGGTTACTAAGATTTGATCAATCTGATTCCACAGGTAGAATTACAAATCACCCAATTGACATTAGCTACCGGCTTTCCTTTGAACTTTGGGACCCAGTAACATGTATCTGACACATTTCCATCCTAACCTTTATAATGTCCCTGTATGTAGTCCCTGATGCCTGCCCTACTGCCCACTTTTGATGAAGCCCAGCCCACTGCCCCTAACCAGAAGACCACTGATGTTCTGCGCCTTGACAATTTGATGGTCCAGCCCAACCTTGAAGCTTCTCCTGTTAATGAGGACCAATTTTATTTGAAGATATCTATAAATACTGAACTTTGCCATTGCCTGTAACACCAACTTGTCCAAGCTCCTTTTATTCCCAAGAAACCACTATCACCAGCATGCGTTTCGCTTTGATTTTCTTGTTTGTTTTTCAGCACTCAAAAACATGTTGCCTATTCTATCTTGCAGATGTAATCTAGTTTTCAGTGTTATCATTTGAACTATAGGCCTACCTTTTAATTTGATGCTTCAACCGTTGGGTCTTAGTCTTCTAGCTCAAAGACATGTAATGTTGCTTGGCAATGATGCGTTAATGTTTGTGAAATTGGTTGTGCAATCCATGATAGTTTGAATTGGAAGAGACAGGACCTCTAATGGGATCCTTCTGTTACTGAAGAACTATTTGATGAATACCATGGAAGAATATGCCTTTGTTTTTGTCTTTGTAGGACATAATACATAGCTTGTCAAACTGTTTATTATTCTCTTAAGTGGTGCTGTTAATTTACTTCTCCATTGCTAAATGAGGCTTCCTTAAGGTATTCGTAAGGTTCATTCTGTTGAAAGTGGAAGAACTAAGACAATTTTTTTCCAAAAAATAAAATAATAAGTATTAACTGCTCATGTAATGCAACTTGAAGGCAAGATTTTACATGAGTCAGTCTATCATTACATTATTTGGATGTGCCTTGTCTCTGCTGCCTACATCTCTGGGGTCACTGTTTGTGCATCCATTTAGCTATTATGGACAGCCATGCCACATCTGCAAGTATGTTGAATTGAAAGCATCCAGGTATGTTAAAACATTCTTTGCTTCCTTGATTGTCTTCCCCCCTTGAAGAGTTTCTTTTGTGCGTTTCCTGTTTCTTTTCTTGTCTATTAACAATCATTGAAGGGGAAAAGCGAAAAATTGCTGAACCAGGCAAGTATGTAGTCTCATGTTTTAAGTTGACTGATATACCTTTTCAATCATGGAGATCTTTATGAGAATATGATGTTCACGTCTATTTCATGGTGGAAAGGGGCTACCCTGCAAGGTTCCTCATATCATCATCGGCATGTTGGGATTTTTTGGGAGTTTCAGATTTTCTTAAAGTGATCAGTAGGCAAACTTTACCGTGGTGGTAAAACTGGTTTAGTTTTTCTTGAACGAAGAGCTAGTGAATACTGTATGTTAATTGACAATTGTGTTTAGTTACACACTTTCCTTTCTACAACTGCACTGACAATCTCTGTTCTTCCACTGCTTGTGAGTTTGTTCTATGCTTGCAAAGATAAGTCATTAAGAAGACCAGTAGGCTGAGATGTAGTAGTGATCAAATAAAGCGAGGAAACGAGTCAAGTGTGGCTTTAGTCCTTTAAGCTGAAGCTGCATATGTTTCGCTCGAGAAGATGTCCGAGTAATTTTCCTGTGAATGATGTACGATGTGAAATTTCTGTGAGTTTGTTTCTGGGGCAGATCACATCACTTGCGAGTGATGTAAAAAAAAGAAACGGTCAGGCAGGTTCATGGTCAGGTTGTGGAGCCTGTCTGTATGCAAGAGAACTGTTCCCATACGAATCATCACCCAATAAAACTTGAGAATATAGAGGGAATGTGAACAATTCTGCTGTTCCTTTTTTTCTGATCATCACGCTGGTGAATCGGTCTCTGGGTAATAGTGTTCTGCATTGTCTGTTGATTGACTGTTACTCACTCTCAAGTAGCGCTATACTCCAGATCTTCTTGCGTAGCCATTGAGATTATAGCAAAATACGAGGATTGTCCTGGTTACCCTCCTTCCATAGCTAATGCCGTGCAAGAGATCAACTCTGTACCAGATACCGTGCACGTGCAATCCGTTCAGATAGACCAGCAACATAAAACTTGGAAGGTATTTCATACGATGACTAGGAACCTCGGCATGTTCAATCACAGAGGAAACCCTGTTTTGTCTCCTCTTAGTACTGCGGAAAGCCCACTGAGTTTCAGCCAATACGTGATGGTATCTGTTCCTTCTCAAGATTTTCGTTCTGCTCGACCAGCATCGGATTCTTATAAGGGGGAAGATGGATATTGATCGGACAGAATGCCTCGATGGGGGTCTTGCATGAGCGGAGAGAGAGTCTATTAAGGTGGGTTTGTTTCCTCTTTATGAATTTCAAGCCCTCAACTGGAATTATACAACACTGTACTTTCGTAGATTCAGTAATGCGTCATCATCATCGATTCCTCTAATTGCAACTTGAAGAGCAAGTTGCTCTGAACCCAATGATGGGATCTCTAATCCAGGCATGATCCAGCTTTGTCATGGATACTAGACCACACCTTGAGTGGACCATATTGCAGTCAATGACTCTGAGAGGAGGCAAGCTCGTCCGGTCGAAAACATCCAAGTCAAGGGGTCAAGGGAGACGTCCTCATAGTCTGCTTAGTACTGAGGAAGCAATGATTAAAACGCTTGATGTGACGATTGGATGATGATGGTAGCCAAATCTACACATTCCTGAATGGTTGAGTTTTCCCGTCAAGAATACAACCATGTTTGGTGGGGTTGGGAATGACGTACTTGTCATGTATTTCTGTACGTACTTTGCCTATAGATATATATATACACTCAATGTTAAGTACGTTAATGCAACATTGCACCACGTTGAGAACCTGCCGCACAGCCTCTTCTTTCTACATGCATATAAATCCCCCACCCCAATCTCCTCAAGCCATGCACACATTGATTCGTTTGCTTGCTCGAAGTTTTACTTGAGCCCTGCAAGGTTACGGCATCGGTAATCGAATCACGTTAGAAACTTTGAGCAACTCCTCAGGTGACAGCTGCCTCGAAGACAACTACTGGAGGGATCAGCAAAGGAGTGTTGGTTCTCGATGCCATCCAGCATGTTCTGCCCTTTTTCTGTACTTTAGGGAGCGCTATAGCCATGGGGACTATCAATAAGGCCCTCCCCTTCTTCACACAGTTCATCCGGTTCAGAGTAGAGTATGATGCCCTTCCAACCTTCACGTAAGTTTTCCTGTAGAGCTTATGCACGATCATGTTCGGTCAGATAACGTCATCCATTGGCATTGGAATCATTAACAAAAAGAGAAGATAACGCTAGAGTTTTTCAATAGTTTTATGCTAGCATACTTGTATCGACTCATATATATGACTGACCATATCTATTCAGTATGGTTTCAGTGCTTACCTTGATCTGCTCCTCTTGGCATGTTCTTTCTTTATGGTTGTGAATGGTATTGTGAGCGGCTATCTGGTTCTCTCCTTCCCAATCTCAATCTTCCAACATCCACGCTGGTGTCAGGAATAGAGTCAACAAAATTCAAAACAAGCAACACCAGATTCATTTTCTACCAGGGTGGTAGAAAATAATTGAGCTCCAGTGCTTCTTCCCAGGAGTACTCATTCACCTATAATCTTGAATTCTTCTTGGTCATTCAGTTTCCCTGATTACTCTTGGCCCTTTGACTTGTCATCAAACAGACAATGCGCAAGAGCTCTATCACCATCAGCTTCAATCAGGCTATACCCGGTTCCCTTCATTACCCCACTGTCATCCATTGATTTTCTAACCTTCTCAGCCCCACTCCAATCTTCCTTTAAAGCATACAAATTCGAAAGCAACACATAATTACCACTCTCATCATGTCTTATAGAAATCAGCCTCTCATTCACGATTTTTCCCAGCTCAACATTCCCGTGAATTCGACAGGCCCCAAGCAGAGTCCTCCATAAGATTGCATTAGGAAGAGTCTCCATCTTCTCAACAAACTCAAATGCCTCTTCAAGTAGTCCTGCACGCCCAAGCAAGTCCACCATACACCCATAATGGCGTATATTTGGCTTGATACAATACTTTTCGCTCATAAGGTTAAAATACTGCTGCCCTTCTTTGACTTTTCCTGCATGGCTACAGGCTATCAGGACCCCTACTAGGGTGATCTCGTCTGGGGGGATATTCAACCTCAGCATCTCCTCAAACAAACTGATTGATCTCTCAGCATGACCATGGAATGCCAATCCTCCAATCACCGAATTCCAAGTCGATAAATCCCTTTCTTTCATACCATAGAAAATGTTGAGTGCCCTTTCGATGCTCCCGCACTTAGCATACATGTCAATCAGTGCATTCCCGAGAAGAGTGCCCAGATCCCCTCGTACAAATTCCCGAATTGAACGGTGCATCTGCATACCGATCTCCAAGTCACCCAATTCTGCACAGGCTGAAAGCAAGCTCAACATTGTGACCTCATCAGGCGTTTCCCCCACTACTGTCATCTCCTTGAACATATCCAAAGCCTTTTCATTACCCTTACAAAGGACATAACCAGCGATCATAGCATTCCATGTCACCACATCACGCTGAGGGGCCTGGTCAAAGAGCCTCCTTGCCTCTTCCATTTCCCCCCGCTTGGCATACCCTGTGATCATCACATTCCACGAGACTAAGTCTTTGACTGGCATTTCATCGAACAGCACCCGTGCAATCCCAAGTTCTCCTCTCCTAGCATATCCTGCTGTCAGCGCAGACCATGCAACCACTTCAGCCTTCCCCGAGGCTTCAAAGAGTTCCTTTGCAATGCCCAGTTCCCCGCAATTCGCATGGAAATAGATAAGGGTATTCCTCACATTTGTACTAGATTCAAAGCCGAACTTCACAATCCGCCCATGGATGCAGAACCCCAACTGTGCTAGCCTGAGCTTAGTGCAGGCTTTGAGCGCGAAGGGGAAGGTAAACCTGTCCACCCTGGCAGAGGCTCGGTTCTCCATCTGTACGTAGAGCGAGACCGCATTGCGTGGATTCAGGCTCTGGGCCGCCCCTCTTATCATGGTGTTCCATGCGAAGGTGCATGGTTCGGGAATTTGGCCGAACACCTTGAGAGCATAGCCCAGGGCGCCAGGGACAGCCACAGCAGCCGCGAATACGAGCTCCCTCACGGCGGAGGGATCAGAGGTGAAGCCCTTGACGATGAGGGTCGCGTGGATTTGCTTGAGGGAGCGGAGGCTAGTGCAGTGCCGCCATAGGGGTGACCGTTGCTGGCGGTTGCCACTCCGGTCGTTTGTCCTCTTCCTGATCATTCCGTCCTAAGCTTCGTTCGCTTTTCGTCCTCCTTTTACAGAAAATCTATAATTTACTCTATCGTTATGTTAATTTGGAAAAATAACCCTTAAACTTCAGCATATCTTTCAAAACAACCCCTCAAGATGCCAAACGGCAAAAAAAAAAAAAAGAAAAAAAAAAGAAAAAAAAATAGAGCTTTGGTTGGGCATTGAGTGTTCCGCCCAGCTGGTTGTGCTTATACTATAATAAAGATTGTTCATCCTCGTCAGCATCGCACATGTTCTACATTGCATCTATTTGCCCATTGTCATCTGTAGAATCGCTTGATGTTAGAGAAATGGTACAATTGTCAGGCATCTTTCTCTTCTTACCTATGCTCAAGACATACTAAATTAAATTGATACGGGCAAATTTATCATACATGGATCAATATTTTGTTTCTCTATTCTGTTACGTGTGCAGTAGCAGATGAACGGGGGCCTGATGGGAAAGTGTATTAATTAGCGGGCCATTGAATTCCACTCCACGTTGGACCATTCACACTAGCTGGCAATGATGGAGGATGGAATTTAATGAGGATGTCCCCCACCCGATACGGTTATGCTACGTCACGTATATCATGAATTAATGTGAACCTACTCTCATAATTTTTCATTTGGATTTCAGAAAAAAAAAATAATTCTGAAAAAAATCAGGATCTTCTTCTCAACCTGGAGGGAATCGTGGGGGTCTTAGTACATGCCCTAAGCAAATCCGGTTAGGGTTTCATGGTAAGATTTAGTTGGAAAAATGCCTTAAGTATATTTGGTTTGGTTCGATTTGAGATATCACATGCAAACAATAGCCATTTTATATCGAAATATCGAGACCATATTGAACATGTTTAAGGGTTCGGTTAATTGGTTATTCAATAATCAATAAAACGTAATTAATTTTAAAATGAATCAACCTGAACCACCATCAAAAGTTAATAAATTCTGATTTTCAGTTCACAATGTGTTTTTTCTTGTATATTAATCATTATCTAGAGAAATAATCCAATTTGGTTAACCACAGTTAATTAAATTAATAGTATCGACTAATTAACCGAATCCCCATCTTTTTATTCAAGAAATTTTTATTTCGATTCGGTCGAATAGGTTGGCTCGGTTATTTTTTTTGAATACGAACTATGCGAGAGTTTAATGGGCTTAGAAATCCAATGTGTCGCACGCAAAATAAAAAAAAAAAAAGTTATGCCAATTGGGAACGGATTCATTTTAATGGGAGTTCTCATTCCATGAGAATTTTCTGGCCCGTGACCATGAAAATGAGCTGTGGCCTGACAAATCGGGCACGATACTCATCGAGCTTTTCTAACACGGCATGATTCGACGGGAGCACATGCGGTTCGTGACCGTTGGATCCGGCAAGAAGTTCGACGCCATAGCCGTATTTAAACAGAATTCGAGGGTGAATTCATTGGGCGAGCAATTAATTATATGCGCCTCACCACTCGACGTCACGAACACTCACTTCCCACTCCACTCCGTCGTGCTCTCAGAATTTATTTCTCTGTCCAATTTATGCCTCTTGAGTCTTGACCCTTTCTTCTTCTTCTTCTTCTTCTTCTTCCTCCATCCCATCATCCCCTCCCTTCTGCTCTTCAGTCTCTCTCTCTCTCTCTCTCTATTCTTCTCTCTTTTTCTTCGTTCGAGGGTGATTCTGGAGTATCTTGGAGTCACACAAATATAAAGAGCAGAAGAAGGAAGAAGTCAAACTGCCCTTGACTAGCTATGGGGAGATCACCTTGCTGTGATAAAGTGGGACTGAAGAAAGGCCCGTGGACTCCGGAAGAAGACCAGAAGCTCTTGGCTTACGTCGAAGAGCACGGCCATGGCAGTTGGCGTGCTCTCCCCGCCAAAGCCGGTAATGACAACAGTCAACTTAAGTTTACGCTGCTGTTGGGATTGGGTGGGATAGGATTTCATCTGCTGTGATTGGTTTAATTTTACGTTTTGGCTTACGAGAGTCCTCTGTGTCTGTAGGCCTCCAACGGTGCGGGAAGAGTTGCAGGCTGAGATGGACTAACTACCTGAGGCCTGATATCAAGAGAGGGAAGTTCAGCTTGCAAGAAGAGCAAACCATAATTCAACTCCATGCCCTTCTCGGCAACAGGTACTAACTGGAGGGTTCTTCGAATAAAATGACTGGATCAGAATTATATTTGTGGGAGTCTGAAATCACTTGCCAAAGAAAAACCAATTGATGACTTCCAACCATCTTGTGACTTTGGAAGCCCTCAGTTCTATCTCGATGTCGGCCTTGTGATAACTTCCTTGCAGATTTACTATTTCAGTTCTGTTTCCCAACCAAATTGAAAATTCTCCACTTTGGATTTCAAAACGTACATCTTGATCGATCTGTAACTGTTGCGTGATAGCTTGCTGTTTCCTTTTACAATCTCCGCCATGTAGACAACCTACCTCTTGAAGCGGAAGCCATTCCTCTCAAACTCTCTCCATAGACGGATAAAGACAAAGTGCACTTGAACATCATTTTCCAGTTGACCTATTCTGCCAATGTTGATGAATTTTAGGGTTTTTATATGGTAACTTCTCTGTCTTGTACTCAGATGGTCTGCAATTGCTACCCACCTCCCAAAAAGAACGGACAACGAGATAAAAAATTACTGGAACACTCATCTGAAGAAGCGGTTGGTGAAAATGGGGATCGATCCGGTGACCCACAAGCCTAAAAATGATGCCCTGCAATCCAGTAATGGCCAGACCAAGAGCGCTGCAAAGCTGAGCCACATGGCTCAATGGGAGAGTGCCCGCCTTGAGGCCGAGGCCCGACTAGTTAGGGAGTCGAAGCTCCGAACTCATTCGTTCAGTCAAGGCTGTAGCTCATCATCATCGAGGTTTTCTCCAGCATCGGCTTTTGCAGCTCCTGGACATATCCTGACTAAAACCTCCAGGATGGGGGGCGACAACCATGAGTCTCCGACCTCTATTCTCACATTCTCGGAGGGTGTTCCGCCCACAATGGCTACTAGCAATATGACGGAGAATCCAAAGAAACAAACTATAGAGTTTGTTGGCACATCGGACCAACAAGGTGGGAACATTATCAAGGAAGAAGGTGAGCAAGATTGGAAGAACTCCATGCCTAATCTGGGAGAATTCAAGGAGGAAGTGGAGAAAAACACGATGTCCCACTTCACATCCACGAGCTTCCATGACATTTCGATGTCCATATCCCTCGAAGCTCCGTGGACTGGGCAAGGTTCTCCAGTACGGTCAAGCCCGGCGGGGCGTGGTGGCAGTACAGAGAATGAGGTCGAGGACGAGGGCTTCACTGAGCTTCTGCTCAACAGCTCCGGCGAGCAAAGCCTCTCAGTGGGCAGTGGAGGCGGTGGTGGGGACTCCGACAGCGGAGGGGAGAGCGGCGGCAGCGGCCGGGTCTACCGCGAGGACAGCAAGAACTACTGGAATAGCATCCTCAATTCGGTGAATTCTTCTCCATCTGGGTCCCCCTTGTTCTAGCCATCTAGCTATCTCTAGTTTAATTGTTTGCTAGCCATCTCAGTCGGTCCATTTCCTCAAGTGTATAGTAATGAAGAACCGTCAATCTGTTTCTATCGCCACTACATATGATATTGAAGACATTATTACGTCCATAGGAAATTAAATCTCTAAAAATCCTCAGACGGGGTCTGCGTTCACCAACTTCTATCGCTGGTTTCGTATCGATAACACAGTAGGGTATACACGCTTCATCACCAACTCCCAAGCTCAAACTTAACTGATCAGTCTGTCCGAAGCAGCCGGAAAAAAAACACGAGGCAAATTTCAATCACTGTCGCATCATGGATATGTTATATATTTATTATCTGTAAGCATTGATTTTTCAATTATAACGGAAAACTCATATATATATATATAATTTAATAAAATATAAAAAATTTCACTGAAAATCGAGCAATTAAGATCTCCATTAATACTAAGCCATCTTCCCCACTGCGGATCTACTGACCGAGTGGCTGAGGGTTTCTGTGGTACAACTGATGAGACATTTTCTTAAATGGATTGCAACTGTACTGTCCTCCTCGATGTATAATTTTCCTGGAAAATATTATAAATGATTCACATATATAAATGCACACATATATATATATATGTATATGTTCTCCTGCAGGCATACTGACCCATTAGCATTAAATGATCAAATTTATTTATGTTGGATATATATCATTTTCTGGATTCTGAATAGTCAAATAGTGAGATAACATCATGAATACAGTTTTATTCTATTCTAATAATAGAAAAATACCTTTTTGAATTTATCTAAATCTTCAAGATTGAAGTCAGCTATACATACATACATATATATATATATGTATATAAAGTAAAGGACTAGTTCGAAAGAGAATTTGTAACTTTACCCCGTCTTGCCCAATGAGAAGTGGTTTACCTTCGGTTCGATCCGTTGCTGCGGACACAGGTGTCATATCACAAGAATTTGAGTCACTCAAATTGGATCGGACCGTCTGTCTCAGTTTCGATAAGATCACTCAAATATTTTTTTTGTATCTTTTTAATCTATCTGCCCATGCTGGGAAGGGCCAATGATATGAGACGTCTCGTATCTATACGTATAATTTTATTAGTTCCAAGTCGCAGCGATTGATTTTTGAGCCTGAAACGGAGATGTATTGAATGGATGTGACCGGAAGAAAATTTTCCGATCCACACCAACAGAGTTTCTTAAATGTAAACATATTTTTCAGTAAAATTAGTGAACTCATTAAGTCAAATTAAGAATAGAAAATTGGCTAAAATGGAAAAAACGTGATTTAATTTCCTGTGACTGAAAATTTTGCAAAATAAATTTCTTCCTTAATCTCTCTTTTTATTAATAATAATAAAAAAAATTCACAGTTGACTTATTAGCTGAAACTGATCCTTGTGTGCCTCTTCCGATATAGCATCAAGGGTTTTTTTTTTTAATTTTTGGTATCATTTTGAAGAAATTTATGCTGTCTTTTTAGATGGGAAATATAATGTCCTCATCCAAACGTAAGATGATTTCCATTACAAGTGAGATCCTTTAGCATGAAACGAAGTATGACAGAAGGAAGATTAAAATAGATAAAGTATGAAGAACCTCATAATTTATTATTAAAAATTGAATTGATGATATATTAATTTTAGATTGGAACTGTGATATTATTAGATTATATTCACTTAGCTGACCTCTCCGACCATCTTTCCAGTGCTAGGAGTCATGTCAGTTGTCCCAGAGACAAAACATACGAAATTAAGTCCGGCCACCGTCGGGTGGGTAAATGTCACCCTCAGACTTGAAAGAAAACTGCACTCAATGGTAAATTTTTAATTGAATGTACATGTGTGTGTGTCCCACTGGCCGCCCACATGACTCTGTCCAAACACCGAAACTGAGAAACGAATCAGCATTGCCAATGTAAGTACATGCATTCATGGATCAGCCGGCGCACCGGCAGAAACCCAGCCTGGATTGGAGGGAGTAGTATATCAGATTTAAATCTTGTGATACCAAGGGTTTGATTATCGGCGTAATATGTCAAACATCTGTGCCCCGTAACTATATCATCGTCTCGATTATCCAACTTGAGATATGAGGGTACAGATGATAATAATGGACAGATCATCAACTTAAGCAAAATATTAAGTTTAACGTTACTATCCACAAGTGCTCTATTTTTCCAAATTGAGTCGTTCCACACAGCGGGAGCACGAAGCCTTGGCATCATGTGACCCGCAAATTGATGACCCAAAGGGACGGATGGAGAAGAAATCGATAGCCCGGATTGGTTTCAGTTTCCAATTGGGTTCGTATTTTTCAGTAATCTTGACTATTTATATTCATTGCAGGTTTTCAAACAAACGGGACTTGGAAAAGCAGAACATTTGGTTGCAGTTTTCTTGATCATCTTCATGATTCGAATTCGTGAAGAGTGGCAGTGATTCACAGTGACCCTTGGAAGTGAGAGAGTCCTCACAGACAGCAGCAGCTTCACTGCCCATAAGAAGTGGGCAAGACAAGACACTCGGGGGAGCGGCAGATAAGGACATATAGCTCTGTAGTCTAACTATGGTCCGGCTCGCAGCCAGCGACACGGGGAAGGAGCTCTTCTAGGTACTTACTCGCTAAAGCCAGTAGCATAAATCAATTTTTGTTCAGCTCTTGAGCATTACTAATCATGCTCTTCACAAAGTACAGAAATTTCGGGCCTTCCGCACTCGTGGGTGTCTCAACAACCATTTTCATCTCCCAATCAGCCTCCGAGAAATTAGCCGATGCATAACAGAGATATGTTCACAAAGTTTATGGAGACAAGGAGAGAGCTGCATGCATAAGCTTAAGTTTTTTCTTTGTTCCAATTTCCTTTTCCTTGTTTCTGCTCAGTATCGAATAGGTAACACGAATTATTTCTGAGTGGAACGAAGCAAGATCTTTCATAAATAAGGGATATGTGGTTTTTAGTTCTATGCCTTGATTGAAATATTACTGCCAAGAAAGGATTTTCCTCTTCCTGCCATGAATCTTAAAGCACTGCCGCCATTTGTTTAGCCTGTACATGACCTCATATCCCTCTAAGTTTGTCCCTTACTTCTCTTTCAAGAAGTCTAAGGCAAAATGTTTAGTGACAGGAAACTTTGCTCAAACATCCATAGATACAGGAGCACCTGAAGCTGAAGCCTTGTTCTTCTTGCTCTTCTTCTTCTTCTTCCTCCCTCTGTCCTTGTTCGTATTCTTCTTTGGTATCTCCTCTGTTATAGGTAGTGTCTTCTGTAAATGTTGATAAATATAGCCCAGTGGATCCTTCTGGTAGTTGGGATTGCTAAGAACTTCGCTCAACCGCCTTGCCTCATTTATCCTTGAAAGGGCCAAAAAGCAACATCATGCACATTCCAAGGATGTTCTTCTGCAGCATGACTGGTAAAATAACACAGAAAAAGAACAAGGGAGACAAAGAGATACTCACACTAGTTCTGTCCTAGACTTGCAGTTGAGCTTAAACTTAGGTGCAGCTGGTGGCTGCTTCGGTCCCTTCAACTCGGGAAGGGACTCTGAGAGCGTGGAAAGGTCATAGACCTTGAGTTTCTTCTGTCGGCTCCTCAGTTTTTTCTTCTGCCAAAACATAAAACTTACATCATATTCACAACAACGACATCTTTCATAAGAGATACCACGGGTGTAACATCTCTCATTTGAAGAAATACTTTAAACAGAGGAAAACTTGACAAGTAAATAATGTAGCACAAAATCTGCATCCACCAGATATCTCTGTCAGTTACTAAATTGTAACAAGTTCACCCCACAAGAGGAGGATCCCAATACAATGACATATCTAATCAGCGGCCTTCAGCAATGATCACCAAAAAGACATCCTTCCAAATTTCTAATGTTTGAGGAATAGTCTCTGAAGCCACATAATTTCCATCATTAATGACATTCACAGAGCATCGCCTGAAGCTAAATTTACTAAAATGGCATTTAAAAGAGAAATAATACAGCCTATAGAACTCACCTTGGCAATGGATTTCGTGGCACTCAGAGAAGCAACAGCATCCCTGACCTCTACATCATAAAAAAGAATGGAATTAGACGAAAGGATTAAGCATAGAAAATAAAGGGAACATGAAATTAACAGTGTACAGCTAAACAGAAATCGAACATACTGGAATAAAACTGGAGTTTCTTCTCAAACTTGCGGTCAGCTTTTGATGGCAAATCAGATCTGAGGAAACTGAAATTGCAGCACTCAACAGCTAAACCAGATTAAAGAGGAGCACGGTGACATAAAAAGTAAGCCTCACCTGGCACTCGGTTTTCCCATGGCTACAGAATTTGAGGCGAAAGTCAGACACAGAAAGCCTGTGAAGACAAAGTGGAAATTTTGAATATTTGAACTGCCACACTATGGAAACACAGAAAAGTTGCTCTCTTAAAATGTTATACAAAGAGATACTCCCCAGTTTTGTTGTATATACATGTTATGTTAGGGCATTACAGGCAGCAGAAACATGGGATGCATGTTTAGGCTGCAAAGCGGATCCCAAAGATCGATTTTTGCACTTTAAGATCAGGCAACATGACCATTACTCGAAGGCCATGAAGCCTCAGTACTCGTGCAAACCCAGAAACATAATATCGAGTAATCTTTTGCTGTCTTTAGTTCATCCATCAACAGTCCATGAAAATCCGCAACTTAACCTAAACGCGCATCTCTAGCAGAACCTGGACAGATGATTTGCTTGCTCTTTGAGCATAAGAAAGTACATCTAATGAATGTACAACTCAAAAACTGGAAAAAAGGAAACCCTTTTTTCTGGTACTAAACTACATGTTCATTGTTGGGCATTACAGGGGCATGCCACCACTTTCACCTGCAGGCCGTAGGAGTGCTTGTAAACCCCCGTAACGCCTGACGAAGCTATTAGCAATTGCGTTAGCATGATCGCTGTTCCCAGGAAGACGGTACTGGGAACCGATGACACGGTCTCTAAATCCAGGAGAAAAGATAATGAAAGAGCAGAGAATCGGAATAAATGTATCGGTCATGCCGAGATAATTACTCGACAACAATCAATCAACACGAAACTTTACCACCTACGACGGTCAAGCTTTGCAGCCGCGCCTCCTTTACTGCTCAGATGTTGGCGGCGAAGGTGAGATTTGATGTGTGTATATATATATATATATATACACTGAGAGGGGATTTCTTCTCTGCTGCCACCGCTTCGCTGCGATTGTGGCATAATATGTAAAATTTGTAGAACATTGGGTTAAACCCTAATCCTGTCTGTTTGTCTATGTAGATCAACGGCTAGAGATAAAGAGGTCCCAAGATGTGGACGGTTCGGATTCGTTTGATATAGCAACAGATAAAAGGAAAAAATCTTAGTTAAGGAAACAATTGTGATTATTCTATAATTAAAAAAAATTAAAGAGATAATGACAGCTTTGCCACATTTACCTTGTCCTAGTATGGCATCTCAATGCGTTATGCTACCAGACATGATAAAGAATGGAATAGAATCTCGAAAAGGAAAGTTGATTGGAGACTCGAGAGAGAATTGCGTTATCGCATCGAAGCAGCAGAAGAGGTAGACGAGGGAGTAGTCGGGAGATGGCGGGGATGGTGGTGACGGTGGCGCAGGATGGGAGTGGGGACTTCCGGACGGTGCAGGACGCGGTGGACTCGGTCCCACTCTGCAACACCTGCCGGACGATCATCCGGGTAGCGCCGGGGATCTACCGCCAGCCCGTCTACGTACCCAAGACCAAGAACTTCATCACTCTTGCCGGCATCAGCCCGGAGGTCACGGTCCTTACCTGGAACAACACAGCCACTAAGATTGAACACCATCAGGTAAAACCCTTCTCGGGACAAGAACGATTTGGGGCCCGCAAATGGGCGAAATGAACTTCAGTGATTTAAATTGGGAGCCAGTTTCCCTGGAAACATCTGCTGAAATTCTTGACTTGTCATGGTTCTTGCAATGTTCAAGGAAGCTTCTTTAGGATTCTAAAAGTAGGGATTTTTTTTTCAATGCGTTTTGTAGTTTGATTTTTCTCATAACGTTTGCCATTGTTTTTTGTTCCATCAGACAGCACGGGTGATTGGGACTGGAACGTTCGGGTGCGGAAGCACGATAGTTGAAGGTGAGGATTTCATAGCTGAGAACATCACTTTTGAGAACTCTTCCCCTCAGGTAATGCTTCTTTCTAAATTTCTCAGTTTGCTTACTTGTTTATTGCTATCGCTCATGGTTCTTGATCACCTTCTATGTATTTTATTTTATCGGAAAAGGTCACCTGCTATGACTTTGATTGTTCTCATTATCACTTTTTACTTAGCTGGTATAATCAAGCTTATGCTCGAAGTTCTGAACTAATAAAGAGTGGATATTTATAATAATTGATAAGTAGTAGGATCAGTCCTTTCAATAAGTGTATTGCGAATCTTGTAATTAGCTCAGATAAAACTGTTTTGCTAGTTGAACTTGTGTATCCGTGTTATCATTTGGTTGGAATATCATTGATTCATTAGCTGAAAATTTGTATTAGTCAAACGACAGTTCCCACAAAGCATCCAAATAGGCTCATAAAGCAGAGCACTCTTACACAGGCATAGTATGAAACTATAGAGATTTGGGTTGAGGGAAGAACCTCTTCTTCTTCTTCTTCTTCTTCTTTTTTAATTTAATGTTAACATGGAGAACATTCTCTTTTATCTTAGTTTCATCCTGTTGTAGGATTTTTTACTGCCTTTAGCCTTTACCACCATAATGGTTCACTTTTTCCTTATATTCCAGAAGTCTCCTACTTTTGTTATTTCCTACTAGTTGTGTTACTATTTTGATGGAAGGAGAACCACCTCTTAGGGTTCCTTTATTTTTTTTATTGCCTCACAATATCTTTCTCTAGAATACAAGTCCGCAAATTTTCTTTTACATATTGGATAGATTTTGCCTGTGCGACAGGGTTCTGGGCAAGCAGTAGCCATCAGAGTGACAGCAGATCGATGTGCCTTCTACAACTGCAGGTTTCTCGGCTGGCAGGTATTTTCTCCTGTTTCTTATTGCATTAAGTTGGCTGAGGGGGAAGGAAAAACAGTAAGAAATATAAAATTTCTCTCAACATTTGTTATCCTTTCTTATGGATTGGAAATGATGATCGTCAGATTGTTTTAACCTTTGTTTTGAGAATAGGTGCAAAAGCGTATGAAGAAGTGAATTGTTCTCCATCAAAAAGAATATTAATGTAAAAGCTCTGCCGCAGGATACACTCTACTTGCATTACGGGAAACAGTACCTAAAAGACTGTTATATTGAAGGGAGTGTAGACTTCATCTTTGGTAACAGCACGGCTCTTCTGGAGCACTGTCATGTCCACTGCAAGTCACAAGGTTACATAACAGCACAGAGCAGGAAGTCTTCATCGGAGTCAACTGGTTATGTCTTCTTAAGGTTTCTCTTTTACCTTTGTCTAGGTTCTCAATGAGGGTGAAATTCTGGGGTGCTTTGTCTGCATGGTTTTAGAAAACCAGAATAAATTTTCCAGTTTTCATTTCCTCTTTTTAAAGGTCGAGGAAACAAGATAAAGCATTTGGGTTCACACATGCAATTTAAATTTAAGCTGTACTATAATAGGTCTTGTGAAATTTAAATTGTTGCATCCTTTTCCCTAAACTTTTCATTTCTCAAAATGACAGAACGTAGAATTGGGAACATAAGGACATTTTCTTTTGCCTGACAAACAGGTATTCCTCCCACAGAATGTGGAAGGAATTGTCCTCATCAAGACAAGAGATTTGTCTGCTTTGATTGCTCTTTTATCTTTATGACAATCTCTTTGTGCTGATGCAGATGTGTAATAACTGGCAATGGACGGAGTTCATATATGTATCTTGGGCGACCTTGGGGCCCTTTTGGGAGAGTTGTCTTTGCATATACATACATGGATGCATGCATCAAAGAAGCTGGCTGGGACAACTGGGGCAAGGCCGAGAATGAGAGATCTGCTTGCTTCTATGAATACAGGTAACATTCAGATTAGAGAATTGCTCTCGTAACATGGGCATCATTTGTGCTGTCTAAGTGGGTGAGAGAGCATGCAAAAAACCCTCTCTAAAAGCATGCACGAACTTTGCACTTAAAACACGTCAAGGCATGTCAGTGTATATTATATTTGTACTCAATTGAGTAGACATTCTGTATCTTAATTGGGACCACGGCAGGTGCTTTGGGCCTGGAAGTTGCCAATCTGAGCGTGTGGCATGGTCCCGAGAGCTTGTGGATGAAGAAGCAGAGCAGTTCCTCACGCACAGCTACATCAACCCTGATCCTGAGAGGCCTTGGCTTGCCCTGCGAATGGCCCTCAGGATACCATATTCCGCATAGACTGGAGGCAATATATATGAAACTTTTGCAATGAATAATTCGGTTAGATCAGGCTATGCAATTGAATGCTTTCACAGTCTGAGATGTTGATTTTTCTTTTCTTTTCTTTTATTTATTTTCTACTGGGACTTCTTTTGAATTTCGGAGATGTAAAATAGGTTACGTTCTATGTATCATGTGGTGTTTCCTCTGAGCGAGGGTTACAGCCTAGCCTATGCTATCATGACATATTCTTATGAGGTTTACTATTAATCCAAAAGCTCCGTGGGATCCTGTTTGGCTTCTATATCTTTCGCTCTTTTCTCAATATGATTACCGAGTGAGTGAAACAAAAGGGAACTCGAAATGTATAGGGTCTCAAAATGTTTTCGTCTAGACTCATCATGGGGATATATACAGAGAGCCACGCCATTTGGATTCCGCAGAAGGCATTTTCTGTAACCATGACTTTTGGTGATGAGAGAAACGTTTTTCATTGGATAGGGATTGAATCTTCCGTCCTGGGAAATGCCTCCAAATGGGTAGAAGACAGAAGCAAGTAAACTCACTTTCCCATGTTTGAAGACTTGCCGTCAGTTCCAACTCTCACATTGTTCCTTCTCATATATACAGCATAATCAATTCGCTTGAAGGCAACCATCTGAAACCAAGTATAGAGATGATGAGAGTTGTAGTTCCTCAGTTTTCGAGATTTATTCTTCATACAGTCAAACAATTCTCAGGGTTTTCTAGCAGTTTGCGGCTTGTTAAGGATGAGAAATGGCCGCTGTAGTTGAACCTAGGAAAGACACCAGCCCCGTTGTTGACCAGGAACTCACAGGTCCCTGTGAACTTGATGGGAGCAAGCAGAATGAGTAACCAAAAGAACCTGTTTAAGCATTCCTTCGTATTCTCCACTGACAACCTTCTCGATGAGTTTCAAGGGGTACTCAAATAACACCTCTGCAATTTTTGCATTGGGATGTCGTCTGTCTTCTGATAAAACCTACGGGTCAATGTAGAGTAACTTATCCCAAGATGTATGTTGTGCAGGTATCATTCGATCTGTACTTGGGAGACGCACCCAGAGTACTCAATGCTTTGTTTCAGGAGGAACAAAGCCAACAACTTGATCAGGTATTCCCGACTCTCGTCAATCCCATCACTTTGTATTTACCTGAGCATCTGATGTGAACATTGCTGATAGATGCAGGTGTTTCCTACGTTCGTTACATATGGTTCAGTCTTAGTAACTGAACTACAACAGAACTCACTACACATCAAACTTTTCCTCTTGAGGATTAGGAATCCCTCCAGTTTGACGCGTTCATTTGGGGTAATTGTACTATTTTAAAAACTTACCACTTTGTCAGCCTTTGCTGAGCCTGATATTGAACCGAACACTCTTGCCCAATAACTCTATACACGTGTGTATATCATATCCCTTTTCCTTCTTTTGGCATTCCCTGTATATGCGGTGGCATCATAATTCTATTCTTAGGTGTGAACTACATTACTGGATGAGTTAACAATTGACTCGGTCCCTGTTGTGGCATAGGATGCTTGGAGAATCCAGATGATGCCTGTACAGGTCTCGTTCTTGACCGCTGCACCAGTGGTTGAAATGCAAGTGAGATCCAAGTCAAGGGGGGAAGGTTATCCCCCACAAATTCCTCTGGACATAAATATTTGTCTGAGGTTCTGCTTCACGATTTACTAGGAAGATTACAGTCATGTGCTTAACCATTGGCGGCAGATGAAATGGGAGCTCCAGGGGCTCAGTATCAAGCCGACCCACTTCGACTTTTACGCGAGAGGAGTGATATATCCTGACAGAAGACAGTTGCAGCACAGGCTTAAGGGTCATCTGGAAATGGAGATAAGCTATTCACTTCCCCCGGCTCTCTCGTTCATACCCCAGGATCTCCTCTCAAACGTTTTCAAAGAGGTCAGAACAATCAGAGTTTCTTTTCATCTGATATGTTAAAAATTTGATTCTAGCTATTTCTTCACCAACCCTGTTTATGAACAATGCAGGGGTTGAAGGAATTGACGCAGTACATGAACCGGAACTTGCTCGTGGATTACAACAACTATCTAATGGAGCTGCTCAAGAACTGATGGTACTCCGGAATTCAGACAAAAAGAGTCATGATTCGTACATGCTGCTGATCATTTCCATTTACTTAAATCTCCTCACCATGGGCTTTGCCCTTGTTCGGCTCAGGAAAACTCCGACCCTGAGGGCCTTTATGACAAGGTCACTATCACAATCATCTAGAAATCTAATTAAATGTAATGTCTCGACTACTGCTCTTTTTTCGATGAATGGAATTATTTCATTAACAAAATAGGTCCAGTGGACAAAATGATCACAAAGTATTAACAAAAGTTACATCATATCAGACCCCAGAAAATCCTTCAAAAAGGAACTGCCTAATGCTTAAGCTTCTAAGGTGGGCAAAGATCGGATCCTTTGCTTCAGCTGAGACAAAATGAACCGCAGCATAACTGGCTGGGGAGTGAATTTCTACCGGAAAACTCTGCTGTTTCTCTCCCTCCAGACCTGGTAGACTAAAACATGTGAAAGCCGATCGTGTTGCAATGGAGATGACAGACTTCCTCCGAGTGTCAGAAATTAACCAAGACACCTCAGCATCCCAATCAGCAACATTTCTCAATAGCTTTTAAGTGTGCTAATAAAATATCAATCCAAAGAGACATGATTATTAGACAAGAGAGGAACGAACAAATGACTCCTCCATTCAGAGTCAGCGGCACACAAGACACATGTTGTATCAGTGGCGATTCCCTACGAAACCAATCTGACCCTTTGTGAGTAACCTATCCGATAGGTGCAGAAAACTATGATAAGACGATGATTGAACCAAAAGAGCAGCTTATTCATTTGTTTTTCAATAATACTCGGTGGAACGAGTTAAAGGAGACGAAGCAGGACTATGGGAGTAGAGGAACAGCAGTCAGCCCTGCTGGTGATTAATATTGTAGCGAGTCTGAGCAGACGTCTAGTCGATCAGAAACTACGAGAGAAGTGAATCTGGTGAGGACCTGGTGGAGATAAATAATCGGAATCGGACTATTTGCCAATATTATCGGATTGCATATTGTCGTTAATCCATGAGAACATGAGTTCGTTCTCTCCCGGCAATGGAACCTTCATAGTCGACGTTCAAGCCAATATAGAGAAGATGTGGCCAGGACCCACCCCCATTCGCTTAAGCATAATGTGAAGTTTGGAATTATCCATTGCCAATCAAGACCGTTAAAGTCCCATGCATTTAACAGAATCTGAAGTTCGAAATCGGATCAAATTGAAACATTCGGCTGCATCAACGATCTCAACAGGCCAAAATGAAGAGAACAATCATAAATCACAAAAGTTATAGGAGGATTATGGAGATGCGGGGGATCGAACCCCGTGCCTCTCGCATGCAAAGCGAGCGCTCTACCATTTGAGCTACATCCCCTTTGCCAAGATTCAAGGAAAGTGCAAGTGTGGTTTGACTCAGACCTCCACATCTCGCGTCTTGAAAAGACGGTGAAATTGAATCCAACAACCTACCTGCACAATTTTGACCTTAGGTTCCTAATAAACATATCCTTATACCAACTTGAGCAAAACAGAATTAAAATTTTATCGTTAGATTTAAGAGTCTAATAGAGAATTAACATCAGCGTCTGCCATGGCCCTCCACGTGGAAGCAACCCAGTGGCCGAAGAAGAAAGGTGTCTATCTTACATCAGCAACCCAAAAAGTGTTCCTTTGTCGTGCTCTTTTCTTAAGGTAGACTTGGGCAAAGTTGATTGATTCATTTGGCATCCGATGCGGCAGCTTCGAAATATTATAAGAGCTTGACAACTCGTTAACCCTCCCACTCAATCATCAAGCTCTCCTAAATCCCAAACCCTGAGACAGAAATCCATATGGCCAGGAAGAGAATGGCTTGTGAGATGGCGGCATTGGTCAAGGAAACTGCGCATGGGATGATGAGATGGTGAAGGAGGCGTCCCTAGGAGGGGTGAGGAGGGCCCGAAAATGGTTTGTTGGGGTCCGGCAGCGGCCGTCGGGGAGGTGGGTGGCCGAGATCAAGGACACCATCCAGAAAATTCGGGTCTGGCTGGGGAGTTACAACACCACCGAGGAGGCAGCCCGGGCCTACGACGAGGCCGCTTGCCTGCTCTGCGGGGCCAATTCCCGGACCAACTTCTTGCCCAGCCCAGGCTCGGGCTCGGGCGCTTCCTCCTCCCCCGCCCTTCCTGCCAAGATCACGAACCTCCTCCTCCAACGGCTTCGGGCTCGAAACAGCTGCAGCAGCCGCAGCAACCATCCTCCCAGCCTATTAAACCCAGACTTCGATGAGCAGCCGAATCACCTAGTGCAAGAACGAGTAGCAGAGTTCACCCAGATGCAATTCACGGACTTCCTTAACATCCCAGAAGAAGACAGTTCACACAACAATAGTGATAACAACGCCAGCGGTAGCATCGTCACTGATGATAATTACCAGTCCGGAAGGCATGAGCTCGGGTCCTTGGACTATCAGCCCTTGAGCGGGGATTGCAGCCTCGGGGAGGTTCTGGTTGAAGAAGGTGAGGAGGAGGAGGGGATCAATATCGGAGCGATTGATTTCCAGTTCATTGACGAGTTTAGGCAATCCGGTGATTGTTACTACTCACCATTCGAGATTGCCGAGGAGATACTGGTGGTGGACCCAATGGGGCTGGAGGCGGACTGGGACCTGGACGAGCCCTCCGTCGCATTGAGAAGGATGAAGTACTACGAGAGGAAGCTCTCTGCATCGCTCTACGCATTCAATGGGATACCAGAGTGCCTGAAACTGAAGCTTGGTCCTGGAAATGGTGAGAAATGTGAGCAACTCACCGAGCTCCGCAACGCTTGCAGCAGGAGGAGGATGGATCGGAGCCGAAGCTCGAGGAGCCCAGCAAACACGAAGAAGAAACTCCTGGCGGGGATCCCATAACTGTCTCGGTTTCATGGACTCCCTCACCGGGGCCAACCGTGAATGTGGGGGCTGGCGATATGGAGCTCGCTAGATCTCCAGCCCATCTGCTTGGTGAACTGATCAATTCATATAGAGTCTCATTACTGGGATAGGATTCTTTCATATGGCTTTGATTGCCAGTGACATTGATTATAGAACTTCTAATGTGTTTTCAACTGGTACCGCTAATCTATCCACAAGGTCTCGCAACATTTACAGAAGGAAATTTGACTATAGCTTTTCAAGCCCAATTAATAAGAGAATTTCTCCTTCGGTTTTTCGGCATGTGGTGTTACTCTTCCTGTGTTTTCTTGTGGCAAGACCATCGACAACTCCATTCTTCGAACCCAAGTGGACTGTTCTAGTCGTTTCGGGGCCTGACTCCTAATATTCGTAAACATCAGATGAATGAAACGCGATCTTTAAGAGAAACATACGCTCTACTGTCATATTAATACTAGAGATCTGCACAAGTTCAACAGGATCAAGGACTCAAATCCAAACTCGACACCACGGGCACAGCCCAAGGGGGATTTTCTGGCATCCTAGGCATGGAGGAGCGGCAACAATTTATCATAAACTTAGAAGTTCAATCCTACTGTAGTGACAAAACTGTCGGAAAGAACCCATGGAGAAGAAGCTCGATGTTCGAGTTTTGATTTGGCTCAAGGCCAACTCCATCAAGATATGTAAAGCTACGGATGTAGAGCATACTAATTTCAAGTCAAGCTAGGTGAGTCTCAGGACCTTGCCGTATCAACCCGAAGAGCACTTGTTGGCTCCAGAGACAGTGGCTATCTAAGGCCGCATTTCATCTTTATGCCAACCATCAATCGCACAGTGACATTGATGAGATTATACAGCCCAAGAACAAGGAATTTGCTCCATGAGAATCCTATCTTCTTGATACGAAAACATAATAAACCCCTGGCCGCAGTAGACGTTCGACAGAGAAATGTCAAAGGAGAAAGATGATATAAGACCAGCAACATAAACTACTTACATGGCATCGCCCCCACAGAGAGACTCTAGTAAGCCGTTTTGATGTGAAGAAGGCGATAATGAATTGCAAGAGTCTAGTTCGACAATAATTAGTGAGCCACACCCTTACACAGTTCCAAAAAGTAGGTTCAACCATGCAACATGCCAGTAAGATGTCTGAACCCACCGATGATGCCCAGAGATTCGCTGAAACCATTTCCAAGATTTTGATCCCAATGAAAACGACCAATAAAAAGCGGGGGTTAAGGAGAATTAAGAAGAGAAATAAGGAAAGGAGAAAAGGAAAAAGTGAAGAGACAAGTTATATACATGTTTAGTTTTTCAATTCATTCATAGGCTGAATCACTTGGGGAAGACTTTTTCTTGAGCCTAGCCTTTTGCTTTGTCTGCATCGATCATTAAAGGACACGGAGCTGAGCAAGGAAAGCGGCACAGAGATCTAAGAACAGGAAATGTGGACCCTGAACCCTCTGCAGATCCAGCAGATACTTCTCTTCCGTTGTCTTGTATAGCTGCAACCCCCCATAGAGCAAGGATTTCAGCCAAAATAAACACATGGAAATAGAAGTAAAGCACAGTATGGGTGGAACACATCAGTTGCATCTTATAGTGTATAACCAAAATGCAGACATTATTATTCACACTGGATGGCCTCGGTTCTTGTAAGAGATCAGTTTGTTCCAATTCACTCTAATTTGATAGGATTCAGTTGTAAACGAAGTATGCCTTTAATAGATGCATGAATTGGACTAATATCGAAGTACTTATAATTTGTTGTTATCAGAGGCCAAACCAAATGTTACTAGATTGAAATGGGATAAAAAGAAACTGAAAACTATTTAATTCTGCCTTACACTGAATTGAATTTGTGCAAATTTAGTTGATCTCGATCAGATTTAAAATTTCAGAGAAATTCTTCTATTTGTAAATCATTTCTGCCAGATTCTAATCCCAAACATCAATCAATGAAATAATCAACCAAATCACGAGCACCCACATTTTCAGGTGAATCTGAATGGGCTATACTTTTATTATCATATTCAACCAAAAGAAAAGAATTGCCCAATAGAATATACCTGAACCTCAAACTTGACCACTTTTCTTGTCTTTGAAGCATCATTCTCAATGATTGTGGTATCATCACCGAAGTAAAGATTACTGTGAACAACATCATTTATCATGCCATCATGACCAGCAGGATTCCACATGCACTTCATGTTGTAATGCCCAATCTTCTTCCAACCCACATTCAGCTCTTGCAGAGCCTTAAGGACTTCTGTCATTATTTCACGAGGATGTGCCCGAGACTTCAAAGGAAGGCAAAAAAGTGATGAGGAAAAGGGCAACCAAATGAGCACACACCCAAAAAAAAAAGGGAAAAGTGCAGATATTCACCAGAATTCCAGATGAAATGAATTAACAGCATGTTTGATATTAAAAATATAAAAGCACCACAATAGGATGGTTGCAATGGAATTTCTGATGCTTGACTTGTTGGAAAGAGATATTCACAAAACGGCATGGAAAGAGTGGGACTGGAATACCACTGAAGTTGAATAGTGGTTTCAACAACTCAACTGCACCACTCTCTCCTGAATGTCATCACAAACAGTTCCAGTAGAAATATTTTACATGTCAATAACATTACTTTTTAGTTGATGAAAACATCAGCATATTCTAGAACACTCATCAATGCATCTTCCATAAACTAGACAAGAATGAAATGAAATCAAACAAAATCTAACCTGGAGTCCAAGCGCCCATTTCTTCTCAGCACCAAAATATGCTGCCGATTTTCCTTGATAGTCTATGTAACCTCCAAGTCCTGGGTACCGATATGAAGCCGCTGGAACAGTCATCTCATTTTGATGGGCTCGGTTATATTCCTAAGAAAAAGGTTATTAGTATGGATATATTGGCTATATGTTTAAATGCACGGGCAATCTAAATATGGAGCTGGAAAAACTTTGATATGCATTCATCATACTGATAAGAGGCATTTTAAAGAATGCATTTAATGTGTTTCAATTTTCATTTGCTGACTGATTTCTTCCTATTAAACCAGAGAGAGAGAGAGAGAGAGAGAGAGAGGAGGGTTGGGAGGGTGGTGTTATAATTATAAATACCATCGATTCTTGGAACTCTGCTCCAAGATAACCACTTGAAACACGGAATCGGTTGTCCAAAAGCAGGTAATACGCAACAGTAGCCTGAAATAGGATAAAAAACACATTTTTAACCCTCTCAAAAAAGATGAATACGGTAAAGATGTTACGCAAAGATGGTTTAAGAAGGCATTGACCTCATTCTGGACTCTATTCCGAAGTGATTCAATCAATTGATTGCGATCAAACCCCCTCTTTACCACTTCTTGTAAAATGTCCTCATCAATCTGTAAATGTGCATTCCAGGAGTTAGTCATTAAGTTCAATATATCCATTGTAAGATGTCAAAAGGTTTAGTATATTCCAATGATACAGTAGACATGTTTACCAACGTTCAGCAAAACCCAAATAACACATAGATCTGTACTTTACAGGGAACAATGTCTCAATTTTATCTCTCTCTTACTGACAACAGAGAAGGTGAAAATGGGTTGGACCACACTTCACAAGGCATTTACTAATCCAAAATATCTTCTGAAGTGTAATTTATTTCCCTTCCCTAATTTCCATTTGTTCACAACAAGAAAACAGTAATAACAATTTTGAAAGACTCCTCACTCTCCTCACCAAAAGACAATACTGACTGACCTTCTTGGCTTGCTGCATAGTATCTGGTGGAGGAACTGCCAAATACCGTGGAAGATGAGCTTGAAACCATGGGTGCTGACGAATTTCAGGGATAGTAATTCGTTTCATTGGTTCAACTATAAGCATCCTTGGGATCAGATCTCTTGAACCCGGTGATAGGTGACTGGGCAGAGTATATATTCCACACTGATAACAAGAGACATTAATAAACAGCAATAATACATATTAGGCCACCTTGTAAATTTTGGTTTTTCTTTTACATAAATGAAAAACCGAAAGAGTAATGGATATATTTTCAGAAGAATCTAACAGTTAATACGAGCACTGTTCAGAAGAATCTTCTTTCAACTTGTTTCAAGGAGAAAGAGCAGTACCTTTATCTTCTTGAAGAGGTTGGGAATGTTTTCGTCATCAAAAGGTAGAGTCCCACAAAGAAGAGCATAGAGTATCACTCCGCAGCTCCAAACATCTACCTCTGGACCAGCATACAACTTTCCAGATATAACCTAAAACGCAAGATGATTAAAAGGCCTACATAAGGTGATCTAATCCATCTTAACTTTAAGACCAAACAAGAATCACATAAACGAAGAACACAGAACTAATCCAAAACCTAAAAGAAATGATTAACAATTTTTCTTTTTGTTGCATGATAAATGTGTTTAATATCATTCTTTTGGCAGTTCTCAGTTTTTCCCCCTTTTCTAACAATGAGTTTACTATCTTGAGCACATAAACATCCCACAAGCCCATGATTCAGATAAGTTAATGTGCAAACGGCCTCTCCAAGGGCTATGCGAACAATGGGTATCAAATCTACCACCTCGTGAACTACTCACAAGACATCCCATCCACCTAAACTAACCCTTAGTGGCTTTTAGTTTTTCAAGAAAACAAAACCTAATTTCCTGTTCTCATGAACTGCCTCCGTCAACAATTATTGTTTATATTTTCTAAGAAAAAAATGTGATAGCAATACTGTTTTCCAAAACTTGGATAATGAGTTCAATTCTCTACCTCTGGAGCAGCATAGTTTGGACTCCCACAACTAGTCTTAAGAAAATGACCATCCCGCATAACATTGCTCAGACCAAAATCAGCAATCTTCACATTGCATTTTGAATCCAACAACAAATTCTCTGGCTTCAAATCCCTGTGAACCACCATATTACGATGGCAGTACTCTACACCTGAAATTATCTGCCCAAAAAGAGTTGACAAAAGAAGCCAATCAAAAAGATTAAACATATGGTGGATGGTGATGATCTGATAACTACAGATCAAAGGGAATTCATACCTGCTGAAAGAAGTTACGAGCTTCATCTTCCTGCAGCCTGCCCTTCTCAACGATATAATCAAAGAGCTCACCAGACTTTACATATTCCATCACAACATTGATATCTGAAGGTGTCTCTATGACTTCATAAAGCCGTATAATGTGGGGGTGCATAAAAAGTCTTAGAATCTTAATTTCTCGTCTAACTGCAACAATAGGAGGAAAGAAAAATGAGTCTACCTACAATCAAAATGCAATGATAACTCCAAAGACTTTCCAACAGAGGTCAACATAGGATTAGTACATAAAAATTCACAAGACATTAGGGGTTTCAGAAATAGAACAATTGCTTTCCATAATTGGACAGATAACATTTCTTAAGACATGACACATAATCACTGTGTAAAGCCATTGAAAATACAAAACTGATAAGCTAAGACAGAATCCATTTGACCAGCTTTTTGAAAACTGATAGCTGCATCCTAAGTAGCTTATATTTAAAGTACAATCAACTAGTCAAAACTGAATCCGATCAAGAGGACAACTAGATCATGCTAAAACCATTTCTTCCCGAGCAAAACTGAATGAAGCTAACGCTAAACATCACATAACATATGAGCAAAGTAAAAAATAAAAAATCACATAACCATTCAAAATTAAAATAACCCCGCTGAAACACATTCAAAGGGTTGAAACAGTTAGAGCAAGACATCACCCTTTTCCTCCATCTCCAGGTTCTTTATCTTGCGCCTGTTGAGAATCTTGATTGCGACCTTGTGCCCAGTCAACACATGTTCTGCTACCTTAACTTTACCGAAAGATCCAATACCCAGGGTCTTACCCAGCTTGTAGTTCGGCAAGTAATTATCAGCCTGGCTACTCCCTCGATTTGCTGGATCCATCTACCTAATCCTTCAAAAATGGAATCGAAAATGAGACCAGATGGCACCAGAACACTTCCTAATTCTAGGNTCCCACAACTAGTCTTAAGAAAATGACCATCCCGCATAACATTGCTCAGACCAAAATCAGCAATCTTCACATTGCATTTTGAATCCAACAACAAATTCTCTGGCTTCAAATCCCTGTGAACCACCATATTACGATGGCAGTACTCTACACCTGAAATTATCTGCCCAAAAAGAGTTGACAAAAGAAGCCAATCAAAAAGATTAAACATATGGTGGATGGTGATGATCTGATAACTACAGATCAAAGGGAATTCATACCTGCTGAAAGAAGTTACGAGCTTCATCTTCCTGCAGCCTGCCCTTCTCAACGATATAATCAAAGAGCTCACCAGACTTTACATATTCCATCACAACATTGATATCTGAAGGTGTCTCTATGACTTCATAAAGCCGTATAATGTGGGGGTGCATAAAAAGTCTTAGAATCTTAATTTCTCGTCTAACTGCAACAATAGGAGGAAAGAAAAATGAGTCTACCTACAATCAAAATGCAATGATAACTCCAAAGACTTTCCAACAGAGGTCAACATAGGATTAGTACATAAAAATTCACAAGACATTAGGGGTTTCAGAAATAGAACAATTGCTTTCCATAATTGGACAGATAACATTTCTTAAGACATGACACATAATCACTGTGTAAAGCCATTGAAAATACAAAACTGATAAGCTAAGACAGAATCCATTTGACCAGCTTTTTGAAAACTGATAGCTGCATCCTAAGTAGCTTATATTTAAAGTACAATCAACTAGTCAAAACTGAATCCGATCAAGAGGACAACTAGATCATGCTAAAACCATTTCTTCCCGAGCAAAACTGAATGAAGCTAACGCTAAACATCACATAACATATGAGCAAAGTAAAAAATAAAAAATCACATAACCATTCAAAATTAAAATAACCCCGCTGAAACACATTCAAAGGGTTGAAACAGTTAGAGCAAGACATCACCCTTTTCCTCCATCTCCAGGTTCTTTATCTTGCGCCTGTTGAGAATCTTGATTGCGACCTTGTGCCCAGTCAACACATGTTCTGCTACCTTAACTTTACCGAAAGATCCAATACCCAGGGTCTTACCCAGCTTGTAGTTCGGCAAGTAATTATCAGCCTGGCTACTCCCTCGATTTGCTGGATCCATCTACCTAATCCTTCAAAAATGGAATCGAAAATGAGACCAGATGGCACCAGAACACTTCCTAATTCTAGGGTCTGCGGTAGATTTACAGGGGAAAGTGGCTCCAAAATCCAATCGATTGACGCAACCACTAATGCGGAAAATCCCAAAATTGGGAAGAGAAGCATGTAATAAAAGAACCCTTTAGGCCAATCAGCGAAAGAATTTCAACAAACGAGAAAATTCGGAGCTTGGATCTCCAATTTCCACAACAGTCATTTCTACAAGCCGTAGAGACAAATCACATGGACCTCAAAGAACACAAAAAATAATGCACAAATTAACAAGGCGTGGCTAGAATAGAGGGTAGAGAGAGAGAGAGAGAGAGAGAGAGAGAGAGAGAGAGAGAGAGAGAGAGAGAGCAATTCACCGGGAAGAGGAAGAGAGTGGGGGTTCGGTGGGGGAAGACACAAGAAACTGCAGCTCCCTCCAGGATTGGCAGATGTGACTATGACAACGAGGAGGCCTAATCTAGAACCTTATGACACCCATGGTACAGAAATGCCCCTACAACTGTCGGTTAACTATTTTTCTCTCTTGGACAAGCCCGCCATTCGGCAAAGGGCAGTTTCGGGATAACACGAAACCGATGACGGAATGGGAGGAAATTTGGAGGCGGGCAGGGGTCACCGTTAGATTACGGCGAATATTATTAATAATACATCGTAAAACAAAGAAGAAAACAATGGAATAAATTTATATGTTATTTCTAATATAATTAAGAGCTTATTTATTACTTGTTAATCTTAATTAATGGTTTACTCTAAAAAATAAAAATTGGTAAAAAAAAAAGGGCAGTCGAGATAAATATGCGACTTCTTTATCACTAGTCTCCTTCACTTTCTAACCAGCTGTCCTTGTGTTTTCTTGAATGACTTGGAAGAAAGCTCGAGGTAAGTGTTGCTGAATGTATGCATTGATTGCATTTTGCGTAATTGAAAACTTTCGTTACTAATTAATTGCAGCTGTGATTACTTGGATATATGTGGGGAGCCTGAGCTCGTGGAGAGAATTGAGGCAGAGTAGTACCACGAAAAGGCAGCTGAGACTGGTTCTCTCGTTATTTCAGCATGTGGTTTCGATTCTACTCAGTCCCAGCTGAGTTAGGCTTGATCTTCAGCTCAAGGCGGTGGGCAGAACCTGCTGTTGTGAACAGGGTGGAAGCATATCATCTGAGCTTAGAGTCCAACAAGAGGATAGTTGGAAAATTTTGGGACGTACGAGTCTGCAATGTTCAGTGTGGCAACTGTAGATAAATAACAAGGGTTGAGGAGATCCCGGCCCAGAAAAACCCGACCAACTGTATGAACATTTATTTATCATTTCTACCGAGTGAATATTCTTACTATACTTTGGTTTACCTGTAGTTTACTTGGATTTACTATTTATGCAAAATTTGTATAAATATACCCTTCAATTGCAGATTCCCGGGCCACCTCCTTCCCAAGGCCCGACAATAGAGAATCAGAAAAGGATCGGGCTTGGGGCAGTCATGCTCCCTTCAGCAGATTCTGTTGTTGTTAGAAGAACAATCTCTATCTTGACTGAGAACCCACGGGGTCTTCCCGGCGCAGACGAGAGCCCCGAACACGGTGAGAGAAGGCCAGCCTTCAGGTTGACTGTGAAGCCTGCACACTTTGGGGTGGAGATAACGGATTCCATTAAT
This sequence comes from Sonneratia caseolaris, assembly GCA_900006705.1. Taxonomy (NCBI): domain Eukaryota; kingdom Viridiplantae; phylum Streptophyta; class Magnoliopsida; order Myrtales; family Lythraceae; genus Sonneratia; species Sonneratia caseolaris. Next base: position 532,605 of record CXYZ01012159.1, read on the forward strand.
CCCCCCATGCCGTAGCTTTGGAGGTTAGTATCCTTCGTCCTGACAGGGAGACGGGGCCAAATAGGGCTGTACTGCGGAGTTTAGGAGTGGAGAGGATGGACGATGAGTGTCCCCATGATAGCCTTGATGTATGAAGAGACAACCGCATCTAATTTGTTAAATTGCCCTCGAGACTTTGAAGTTATGAACTCATGTATGAACCAAAAGCTCATTTCACCGTGACCGTCAACTCTGAGGATCCGAATCAAAATAGAGGGATCAGAATCCCAAACTCCGAAATTGTTTGTATGAAGCAGTACGAGGCAATGAATTCATGCTTGTGGTAGAAAAGAGGCGGTGTGCGAACAACTGAAGGGAGCAGCACCTCAGGAGAGGACCGTAATTTTCCTCTTTATTACCTGCAGGCTATCTTAAATTTGATAACAAAACCAGAGCCTATAGACTTTGATCCGGAGATGAGCTTAATCGAGCACAACGACGCGCTCGCTCTTGATTGAAGAATGGATTGATCCAGTTGGGGTAAAGTCTGGCTGCTAGGCTTGATCTTGGTTGAGCTTTACTTGGGGTGATGTGCCAACTTCGAGCTCATCATTTCCTAATTGAGTCGAGTGGCCACAAGCTTGCCTTACTCAGCCTCAACTCTGCTCGAGCATACCCGATATCAATCGTCTCCACGTACTATATGTGTATCGTATTTGTTCTTCAGAGGAAGTCGAGAATTTTTAAAAGATCCACTGTTCATGTCTCTCGCATTAGATTAAAAACATTGACAATTCTGTTAAGAAGACAAATTATCTGATAGGAACTCATGTCGGTATAAGATCTAGTCGTTACATCAACTTAGAGTTTACACTTGCCTTGTTCTTCCACAATCTAATGAGTTCCATCAATGCCATGTTCGAACTTCCGTCCGCACCGATCGCTTTCCTCATAGCTTCTCTCATGGCCCTCGCCCGTGATCGCAGCACTTCACTGCCCATCATCGCCTTCACCCTCTCTGCGATCTCCTCCGCCTTCACCAGTGATTCTTCCGGCCATCCCCAGAGCTCTTGCCACATCCCAATCCCGCTGGCCTCCACAAGACTTGAGTTTATCTTCTGGTCACCGTGCTGAGGCCAGGCTAGGATGGGCACACCATTCCAGATCGCCTCCATGATCGAGTTCCACCCGCAGTGGGTGATGAATCCGCCGATCGCCTGGTGGCTCAGTAAATCGTTCTGAGCCACCCAGCTCTTGGCGACTAATCCTCTCTCACACAGCCTCGACATCAGCTCCTGCCCGACCACTCCATTGAGATCCTCTCCGTCATCTCGATCGACTTTCTTATCCTTTACGACCCAGATGAACCTAAAGCCGCTACTCAACAACCCTTCCCCCAGCTCCTTCATCTGGTTCCTTGACATGGCTGTTCGGCTTCCGAAACTCACGTACACAACAGACCGTAAAGGTTGGTCGTCGAGCCATGCCAATGCATTCCCTGCTTCGTGATCCAATGGTGGCAACGGCCCAACGGGTATCGCCCGGGGCAATTTGCTTACCACTTTTCCGTCATTGATTGCCTTTATAGTCTCATGCTCAAAATCCTCGAACGTGTTGATCAGTATACCATCAGCTTCAATCATACTCCTTCCATTCTCGACCAGATAGTTTCGCAAGAAATCATCTCGAAGGAAGGATGAAGGGATCCACGAGAAAGGAATTGGGACTAGACCTGGTATTTGAACCTCATCGAGTTCCTCAACCGTAGATTCTGACGGGAATATCCTGTGGCTCGAAACAAAGATCGTCAACATCCTAGCAGACGATGTGAAGAAGACATAATTTGGTATCCCAAGAGGTCTCGTCACAGGAAGAACAGCTGAGACCAAGCTCATGTCCGTGACAAGAGCCGAGATGGGCGGCGATGCCGAGGAGAGGAGCGGAGAAAGGAGGTGACACGAGCAACGGATAAGCTGGAAGTGGCGGTAGAACGGGTCATTGGTGATCACGGACGGCTCAGAATCAGTTCGGGTAAGGTCAAGCCGCTCACAAGTGACGCTGTCAAATGCAGAGAAGAAGCTGGACAGGGCCTCCGACTCAGCTGCTGACACCGCGGGATGGGCCGTGATGATCGTCACACTGACTTCTTTAGCCACCAGCGTGGCTGCTAATCGGAGGAAGGGCGTGAGATGGCCCATCCCGGAGCTCGGGAGGAGAGCCACATGAGGGGCGGGGATCGAATCTGAGCCGGTGATGGTTTTTGGCATTTTTCTTTGGGAGTGATTCTCAGTCTGTAGGTGGATTGAGATGCAGTTTCACATGCAGGTGCCGTCGTGCTTTATGACTGTATGTTGTCGCTGTTCAGTGGCGGCAAGTCAAATGTGATGGCTTTGAATCCCGGACCGGCTCATGAAAAGCTGTTTGGGAGTGTGTCCCAAGCAAACGAGAATTGCTATTTTATTTTTTTTAATACGTAAAAATTTTATGGGTTTAAAATTAAATAAGAAAAAAAAGATATTGGTAATTTAATCATAATGTAATCTCCCAAAAAATATTTAGAAATCATTTTCTGAGAATCTTATCAAATCTTGTGGTCGTGAAAGTTCGGTGATTTATCGATCCGTAGAGACACATCACCTGTGGAGGTCGAGGAACACACAGATAACGAGGCGAGGCTAGAATAGAAAGAGAGAGCAATTAACCGAGGAGGAGGAGAGGGGGGCTCTGGGGGGGCAAAGTTCCTTAGAAGATATGGGGACTATGCTTGTGTTGAGTCCAATAATACCTACGGAATGGCCGATCGATCAAAGTAAATCTCATTAAAAGGCTTCCTTAACACATTTTATGGAGTTTAAGAGCATGCTCTTCAATGGATACCCTGCATCACAATTTCTCCGCAGCAATGTTTGCATGACTATCTCTGTCGATGCGATCCAATATCTCGTACAATGTGGGCAGGCATATTAACAAGATCCAGATAAAGATCATTAAAGTGACAAGGGAAAAAAGGGACAAAGGGGAAAAAGGTATTGGAGGAAATAGGTCTGCCTGCTTCAGTGACAACCTCGGCAAAATCCTATACACTACATACACTTCACGCATGAATGAAACAAGAGAAGATTTTCAGAGGTACTGACTTCTCCTGTGCGTCTGCTCCAATCACTCCCACAGGCTCATCTAATCATAACACAAGATTCATCCCCAACGGGATGTTGACTTTTAATACCAAAATGTTTCATCATCTCCTGTCTACCTCGTACTGACAACTGAACTAGAGAATGTGTCCTTAGTAATCGGGAATCAAAGCAAATCGGTATCCCTTTGCTCCCCTCCAAGCATAATATGCGACTCGGGTTTCATAAAAGCCTGTGACAGCGAAGACATAGGACAGATATTCAGTTAAAAGTCTAGAATGTATGCAGAATGCGCTCACCGACTTATAATTGAAGAAGAAGAAGACCAAGAGATACTCGACTTGGAAAACTATGCCCTAGTCATGGAAATGGAAAGGCAAGTCCGCATTGAGGTCCTTGGCAGGATCCTCAAAACAGAATTTCTTAGGCACAACATTCTGTTGTCATCTAGAACATATGATTATGCCTGTCATTGGTAAAATAACTCCACCTTTCTCAACCACCATGAATGGTGAATCTCAATATCATGGAACATCACCATGTCTTTAAGTGCAGAGGATCCTTTTTTTAATCAACTTTCCATTTAGGCATTTTAAGATATGGTCAGAACAATTAGTGAAGATGGTCTTTTCCACAATTTACCTGGAAGAAAGGTAATGACTCCAAGGCACAAGAGACCATAGGCCTGTGACTTTTCCCCACCCATGTGACCTGTCAAGATGAAGAACCCAAGAAAGAGAAGCAACGACCCGAGAGACAGAAGGAAGAGGGCAAGGGCAATGGATTTCCATGGAACTTTATCGAAGGAACCAGGTAGGTAGTCGAACCGAGGATCATATTTTCCACCATAATCATCATCCACATCCTCAGCAGGAAGACGACTATAACGAACATTTCGACGTGAAGCCATACTGGGTGATAAAGGAATCACTATTATCCTGGATATTCACAAAAGCTCCTGGAAGCAACAACTTGGAAATAAGGCCATTTGAATTGCACAGACAACATGCTTTCAATCCCAATGACATCATACTTGAAAAGAACTTATTTTCAGCATAAATTATTGCCATAATAATGGCTGCAAGCAAAACTTATCTTTATCTGCTGATCTTGTTTTGTCACGTAGCATAAAAGGAAATAGATGGAACAAAAGCTACTATTGTATTAAAGATGGAGATCCTAAAACCGGATGCACCAACCTTAATAGAACATCATTAACTGTTATTGCAGCCACTGTTCCCTGAAAAATGCTTTTCCACAAATTCTAAAGAAATTATGGTGATGCTGCATATATTAAGATTAAGAAAGTTCATAAGAACGTTTACTGCAATGCAGTTGGTGGTTTTGGTTGATGCTTAACGTTAGGAAAAAATTTTATACGCAAAATGAAATGTGCGACAGCATGTTAAGAGAAATTGCACATAAGACCAAATAACCCCAGCAAGATCAAAACAAGAACATGTCATGCATTCAATCAGTACTGAACAAACAATCACCAATTCATAACTTTCTACGATTTCTAAGTATGGTCACAACAACAAACCTGAGCAACTAGGCTTATCTTAGTGCCTGTTAAGTGGCATCAAGCACTTATTTTCGGGAATTTCTTTGACATTCTTTTCCTCAGCCAAGATGGCTGGTAATTAAGCCAATGCTAGGGAAAACAAATATACAAATAGTCCGTTGATCAAAATTCGCGAAAAAATATGATATAAAATTTCAGATTTATCAGAACTTCCTCTACGAACAAATTACACCTAGTTTCAGAGATCTTATTCAACATGTGACATAAGCATCATCTCGAGTCAAAATCCGAGACGAATTCTACATGAAAATCATCAATGGCCTCGAAACTAATCATTACAACTCGAATGAGAATGCTGAATGTACTTTCTAGCCAAGGAACTTCTGACAAGACTGAGAAGCAACATATGTGCATCCAGATCTAGTCGATCAAACAAACACGAAGCCACAAGGTATCTAGCTGATTAAATACCCCTGGACCATGTGGCTTTCTTGGATGTTCCTTGTTATACCAATAGAGGAAAGACGATCAAGTGATAACCCAACAACAGAGAATTGGACTCGGATCTCATAATCACATTAGAAACGTAAACGGATGGAGGTGAGCTCGGGAACAGTACCGACGATCAGTGATGGATCAGCTCTGCCTGCTCCCCCGGTGACCCGCTAGTGCGCTGTGGGCAGAGGAGAGATCGCCAGTTGTTCTGTCGGATCGGAGAGCAGCAGAAGCAGCCCCATCGGAAGGCCCTGAAAGATTTGGACCCGGTTCAGTAGAAGCAAAGCTGTCGGGGTTCTCCGAGCGACAATCTGATTCATCTTGGACCGGGTTCAGGCCCCCACCGGGTCCAAGTCTCCATGTGTCGGTCTAATCCACGGTTGGAGTTGGAGAGCCTTAGCCCTCGCTAATTTTTTTCCCCCAACAAAATTTTGTATGAATTTAAAATACATAATTAATTATCATAGGTAATGCCTGAATAATTATGGGTTTTTAAAGAGGGTTAGGTTCCATTACCAAATTTTCAATTTTTAAAAAATGAGTTTTATTGTACCGGCCTTAGCTGAAGAATATCCAAAGTGCACGCAATTGACTCATAATAATAGTGTCGGAGGTGACTGTCCAATCCTTTATCTATGGTTTCATGATCGATTATCTTGAATTTCATCATCTAAATAATTAAAATATTATTGATAAAAGAAAAAGGAGTATTCGATCAAGAAGAAGTATTCAACTCTAATAAGAAGTTGTTGATTTTATATGATTAAATGTATTTAAGTAAATATTAAACATATTAGATATTTTTTATTTGTTTAATGGGTGTATTATTAATTTGATTCGTGGTATAAAATATGTTAAAATTTATTTGTTATATTTTATTATAACAATTACATTATTATAATCATATAACAAATATTTTGATTAAATTTTTATTATTATAATATTAAACGTGTCAATTCTTTATATATATAATTAACATATTTAAATATATTTAAATATATTTGATATATTCAAATTAAACAAGTATATCAAAGTGAAGAACCTTTATTAAATTGACTATTTGGACGTGATATATCTCAGCACGGCAGTACAAGTTTTAGTTAGAGTTGGTTGCCTTGCCATCGAAAAATTAAAAAGAAAAAAGAATAAAGTCCAGTTCGGTTGGTTGATGACCACGCGAATCGCCTCCCCCATCTTCTTCAACTATCTCCCATTATTTCTTTCTAGTCCCCACCGTCAAAACAATTACATTTTGCACCACAAGGCTTCTAATTATAGAATTTTGTTGGCATAACCTTTTTTTTCCCCCTCTTTGCCCATTGTTGACATAAATTCGGCCCATCCATTCCGACAGTCTGAGTCATAACCGATGCTTGTTGAAACCTTCTGTTCATGTTCACCATTTCCGTGCACAGTAAAATCCGATTAACAGCTTTAACCTCTGAACTGTAACAATATAAAGATCATCACTTAACTAATTCTAAATTCTAAATTATTGTATTGACGTTTTTCTTTTCACGTAGAAATTATGCTTACAAACCCAACGTATGGTCTCCCCCATCGAGATCGGCGGCGCGCACACGAAAACGTTCGCCAGTGTTCATCGCCTGTCCGTCTCTATCGCCTGTTTCTTAATCCCGAAGGGGTAGATAAAACCCCTTAAGAGAGCTCAGCCGCGGAGTCCTTGTTCTCAGCTCAGCCATGGCTGAATCTCAGTATCAGACCCCGGCTCCTTCCTGCTTTGACATGGTCATACTAGGAGCGTCCGGTTTCACTGGCAAGTACGTGGTCAGGGAGGCCCTCAAGTTCCTCGACGCCCCTTCCTCCACGCTCAGGTCCCTCGCCTTGGCCGGTCGGAGCCCCGCCAGGCTGACCAGGGCCCTCGAGTGGGCAGCCCAGCCCGGCCCTCCGCCACCGGGGATCGCCATCCTGACGGCCGACACCGCCGACCCGGAATCCCTCCGCCGGCTATGCTCCCAGACGAAGCTCATCCTGGACTGCGTTGGCCCGTTTCGGCTCTACGGAGAGCCCGTGGTCGCTGCCTGTGTCGAGACCGGGTATAAAGATTCGACTTTCTTTGTTTCTTTTTATAGCTGAAATTCTGAAAATTTCTGCACTGATAACGGTCTTAACCTCTGTCGATGTGAAGAAATTAAGGAGTCAATGCATCTAGAATGCAAGACACAACGGTTTGACCAAACAAAATTGTCCGTTCTTTCACAGCAATTGCCCCACCACAAGGTGGCAAAAGATTACGCTAACTTAATTCAGTGTAAATTTTGGATTAGGTCCATTTGCTTCAGCATTTCCATGATGCTTGTTGGCATTTCAACTATTGTTGATTTATGTTAATAATCAATCGAGTGCTTATGTCTGTGAATTGCATCGATGGGTCTAATTTTTTGAGAGCTGATCCTTGGAAGAGTAAGGAAATTTTAATGAGGCAGTTATTCGTCATTATAAGTTGGAAATGTTTAGATTTGTGTAATTGAGTGAGAAATTTTCACTGGCTTTTGATCGAGATGATCAGACATTCAAAAGGGCTGGATGACAGTTTTATTTTTTTACAGAAATTAACCTGCTTTATTGATGAATATTCTTGTGCTGTTACTGTGAAGATCATCTGCTTTTTAAAAAAAAAAAATTATTTTACTGCATAACCTGCTGTAGATCTGCCGGGCATATGCTTAATAAATGTTCTTTCCTGTGAAACTGTGCTGTGGAAACCATATCGATGAGAAAGGAGCACCTGGAAGATTTATATAATTGTTAATGTAGTTTTGAGATAACTTGTTTTGATCAGAAATACAATTGGTATAGAAGTGATAAAACACATGTAACTTCTTTATTACTATTCTCCTGCATTTTGTAACCGGTTGTCCTTTTGTTTTCTTGAATGACTTGGAAGAAAACTCGAGATAAATGTTGCTGAAAGTATATACTGCATTTGTGTAAATGAAAACTTCTGTTTCTAATTGCAGCTGTGATTACCTGGATATCTGTGGGGAGCCTGAGTTCATGGAGAGAATCGAGGCAGAGTACCATGAAAAGGCAGCTGAGACTGGTTCTCTCGTTATTTCAGCATGTGGTTTCGACTCAGTCCCAGCTGAGTTAGGCTTGATTTTCAACTCAAGGCAGTGGGCAGAACCTGCTGTCGTGAACAGGGTGGAAGCATATCTGAGCTTAGAGTCCGACAAGAGGATAGTTGGAAATTTTGGGACATATGAGTCTGCGGTGCTTGGTGTGGCAAATGTAGATAAATTACAAGAGTTGAGGAGATCCCGACCCAGAAAAACCCGACCAACTGTATGAACATTTATTTATCATTTTTACCAAGTAAATATTCTCACTATACTTTGGTTTACTTGCACTTTACTTAGATTAACTATTTATGCAAATATTGTATAATGATATCCTTCAATCGCAGATTCCAGGGCCACCTCCTTCCAAAGGCCCGACCATAGAGAATCAGAAAAAGATTGGACTTTGGGCAGTCAAGCTTCCTTCAGCAGATTCTGTTGTTGTTAGAAGAACACTCTCTATCTTGACTGAGAACCCACGGGGTCTTCCTGGAGCAGAGGAGAGCCCCGAACACAGTGAGAGAAGACAAGCCTTCTGGTCCACTGTGAAGCCTGCACACTTTGGGGTGAAGATGGGCTCAAAATCCCTGCTGGGAATACTTCGGATAACCACAGTTGGCATTTTCATTGGTATTTTAGGAAGAACGGCAATCGGTAGATGGCTTCTGCTGAAATTCCCCTCAATTTTCAGCCTTGGGTGGTTCAAGAAGGAGGGCCCCTCCGAAGAAGAGGTGAGGAGTGCATCCTTCAAGATGTGGTTCATAGGACAAGGATACAGCAATGCAGACCTTGCTAGGAAGAGAAATGCAAAACCTGATACTGAAATAGTAACAAGAGTCATGGGACCTGAGATCGGGTATCTGACCACACCTATAATTTTACTCCAGTGTGGCCTCATTCTTCTGAGCCAGCGTGACAACTTGCCAAAGGGAGGGACTTTTCCCCCAGGGATCATTTTTGGCCCCACAGATCTCCGGGAACGGCTCCAGAAGAACGGGATATCATTCGATGTCATTTCAAAGAGTTCTCTACCTGTCGAATAGTTACCTGTTGTCCCAATATTTCCTTTGGTTTTCTTCCTCATATCATGTTCAGTTGCTTTCAAGAGCTCAGAGTCCTTGTGCTGAGAAACTTGAAGGAATGAGAACTATTATCAACTCTCCATGTACTTGTTTTTCAAGATGGCATCAGCGTTCCTTACTGGTTGTTCTGATCAATCTGGTGAAGTTTGCCGTAAATATATAGTCTGCATGTTCTGTTTTTGGACTAAATTGATGGGCTTCTGTTCCATATTTTCCAGACTTTCAATTTGCATAGAGTTTGTGTCTCGTTCTTCAAGAAGCTAATGAATTCCGTTAAGCCCCCATGCCATAGCTTTGCAGGTTAGTATCTTACGTCCTGACACGAAGACAGGGCCAAAATGGGCTGTAATGCTGAACTTAGGAGTGGAGAGGATGGATGATGAGTGTACCAGTGATACCCTTGATGTATGAAGAGACAACCGCCCCTTATTTGTTAAATTGTCCTTAGGACTTCTTAAGTTATGAACTCAGAGGTGAGGGCTGCTGGAAGCTCTTCCATCATAAGCTCCTCGTTCAAGATCGAGAGGAAGAAGTTCATGGTGGCAACAGAGGTCGGAATCACTCAATCACTTAGGATTACTCGGGAAAGAGGACGAAACAGGTTTTCCATGTATTTCAACCCCGAGGGAGCAAGGTGGCTAGCGGATATAATGCGGGATTTCTGGTTTGAGGAAGGGGACATGCATGGGTCAGGAGGCGGCGAGAGGTCGACCGATCTTTCATTATCTCTTATTCCAGCAATGCAATGGGGAGATTTGTAAGAATCATGGAGGTAATCGGAGGCGGAACGAGGACCCTGATAGTCCTAGAAGGGAGGAGAGCATGATCATAGCGGAAAAGGAGAGGATTCAAGAGAGGAAGACTTACTCCTCCTATGCCAATGCTCTGCGACAAGGAGACATTCGACTGGGCAGGGAAGAAGGTGTGCGTGAAGGAACGCACGGGCAGAGCGGTGGGGAAGCGAGGCATGTCAGAGCTAACGGACAAATAGTGCAAGTCCTGAGGCCAGAGTTCAATCCAGCGAGAAGAAATCTAACGGGCTGATGTAAGTTCAATGCTCAGCGAAATGCAGGCAAATTGGAGTGGAGGAGGAAGGAGTCGGTGGGACAAACTCAGACTAAAGTAAAAAAAGAAGAGCATGTGGGCCCACGCCATCGCACTGTCCCATTAAAACAGGCATTGGCAACCATTTATAAGGCTTTTAGTCCACAAAATGTAATTAAAGAAACAGCCCAGGTGAGTGACCCTGTTGTAACCGATCTGACAAAAGTCGATAGAGCAGCATAGGAGGAGCCAAACATGTTGTCAAGAAAGCTCTTCCAGGGAGAGGTTTTGAGGAGCATGAGAGATATTGAAATTTTAGCTAATAGAGTGGGGGAAGAGCTCCGAAAAGAAAGAAGATATGGGAGGGACTGGTATTTGCAATTACCAAGACAAGCTCAGAGGGACTATTCAATTACATATACAAGGGGGGCGGAATTTTGAGTAAAGGGATGGTGGCATTTGGCCGAAGGAGAGGGAGTGAACATTCAGTGGGCACTCATTCTTACGGAGGACGCAGAAGAGGGGAATTCAATGGCAAATGAGCTGAACCCGAAGGCGATGGATGTTGATGAAGTGAATGAAGAGGAGGCTGAGGAGATGAACGAAGAGGAGGCGGAAGAGGCTGCCCTATGATTGTGGTTGCAAGCGCTTGAGGATGAGAGCGAGAATGAATTAGAGAGGTTTTTTGCTTAGTGGGCTCTGTACATGATGCCTCAAATTGGCGAGAAGTTGGGGTTGGCGGCTGGCAGTATTGATGAGAGAATAATGGAGCTATTTTGGAGAATTGAGGATAGGAGGATAAGAGAATAAAGTGGAGTGGGGGCGGTAGGAAGGGGCTATCCTATACTCAATGAATAAGTTTAACATAGTAATATGGAATGTCAGGGGTATGAACGACCAAATGAAGAGATACTCAATTAGGAATTTACTAAGAACTTGGAAGGCTGATTTGGTGTGCTTAAATGGAGACAAAATTGACGGATGTTGATGAAATGACATGTAGGTCGGTGCTTGGTGTTCGTGGATAGGAATGGAAAGTCTTAGATGCAAATGGTACATTTGGAGGGAACTTGGTGGGATGGAAACGAACACATTTAAAGCTTCTTGATAGTCGTTTGGGAAACCATGTTATTTCATACTTATACTATTCAATTAAAAATGATATTGAGTGAGGGAGCTCGAGGCATTTGTGAAGTTTATGACTTAATCTATAGATGTACATCAAATAGAGGAAGGGATAAAGTTAGTTTGAAGGAAAATAGAATGGGACTGTTCACAGTTAAATCATATTATGATAGACATTTATAGATAAATGGAACCAGAGACTTTACACGGAGATAGGTTTGGCAAAATAAAACCCCCACAAAGGCATGTTCTTTTTCTTGGGAGGTGGCATGGGGTAGGGTGTTAATCATTGACAATTTGAGATGGCGAGGAAAGATTATGATTAACATATGCATGCTTCTTATACAAGAAAGAGTAAGAATCAATTAATCATTTGCTTCTTCATTGCAAATGGACTCGTAGGGTATTGGTGACAACCCTTCAGCAAATAGGAGTACATTGGGCTACATCAAGAACAATTGATCAAGAGATTAGAGCATGGTTTGGGGTTTGTGATGACAAAGAGGAAAAGAAATTTATTAGATTGATAACACTCTCTATCTTTTAACATTTGCATTTAAGGGTTTAGAAACAAATTTTTTTAAGTTTATGGAGAGGTGGACATGGGATATATACTGTTGGTATAGTCAATGTATAGGTGTTCTCAATGTTAGTTAACTATGAGTGATGCTATGGGTAGGCTTACGTTTGTTTAACTAAAATGTTTTGTATATGATTTTACATATTTTCTTAATGCGATATTAATGAAGTTTTTTTATTGACTACTAAAGAAAAGAATTATGAACTCATGTATGAATTAAAAGCTCATTTCACCGTGATCGTCAACTTTGAGAATCCCAATCACAATAGAGGGGTCAGAATTCAAACTCCGAAATTGTTTGTATGAGGCAGAACGAGGCAATGAATTCATGCTTGTGAGAGAGAAGAGGCGGTGTGCGAACAACTGAAGGGAGCACCTCAAGAGAGGACCGTAATTTTCCTCTTTATTACCTGCAGGCTATCTTAAATTTGATAATAAAACCAGAGCCTATAGACTTTGATCTGGAGATGAGCTTAAGCGAGCACAACGACGCGCTCGCTCTTGATTGAAGAATGGATTGATCCAGTTGGGGTAAACTCGGGCTGCTAGGCTTGATCTTGGTGGAGCTTTACTTGGGGTGATGTGCCAACTTCGAGCTCATCATTTCCTAATCGAGTCTGAGTCGAAACAAGCTTCCCTTACTCAGCCTCAGCCCTGCTCGAGCATACTTGATGTCGATCGTCTCCACGTACTGTATGTGTATCGTATTTGTTCTTCAGAGGAAGTCGAGAATTTTTAAAAGATCTATTGTTCATGTTTCTCGCATTTGATTAAAAACGTTGACAATTCTGTTAAGAAGACATATTATAAGATAGGAACTCATGTGCTTCCACAATCTAATGAGTTCCATCAATCCCATGTTCGAACTTCTGTTGGCACCGATCGCTTTTCTTGTTGCTTCTCTCATGGTCCTCGCTCGTGATCGCAGCACTTCGCTGCTCATCATCGCCTTCACCCTCTCTGTGATCTCCTCCGCCTTCACCAGTGTTTCTTCCGGCCATCCCCAGAGCTCTTGCCACATCCCAATCCCTTTCGCCCTCACAGGACTTGAGCTTATCTTCTGGTCACCGTGCTGAGGCCAGGCTAGGATGGGCACACCATTCCAGATCGCCTCCATGACCGGGTTCCACCCGCAGTGGGTGACGAATCTGCCGACTGCCTGGTGGCCCAGGAAATCGTTCTGAGCCACCCAACTCTTGGCGACTAATCCTCTCTTGTGCAGCCTCGACATCAGCTCTTGCCCGACCACTCCGTTGAGCTCCTCTCCGTCATCTCGATCAACTTTCTTATCCTTTACGACCCAGATGAACTTAAAGCCGCTACTCGACAACTCTTCCCCCAGTTCCCTCATCTGGTTCCTCGACATGGCCATTCAGCTTCCGAAACTCACGTACACAACAGACCGGAAAGGTTGATCATCGAGCCATACCAATCCATTCCCTGCCTCGTGATCCAATTGTGGCAATGGCCCAATGGGTATCGCCGGGGGCAATTTGCTTGCCACTGTTCCGTCATTGACTGCCTTTATAGTCTCATGCTCAAAATCCTCGAACGTGTTGATCAGTATACCATCAGCTCCAATCAACTCCTTCCATTCTCGACCAGATAGTTTCGCAATAAATAATCTCGAAGCAAGGGTGAAGGGATCCACGAGAAAGGAATTGGGACTAGACCCGGTATTTGAACCTCATCGAGTTTCTCCGCCGTAGATTCTGACGTGAATATCCTGTGGCTCGAAACAAGGATCGTCAACATCCTAGCAGACGATGTGAAGAAGAGATGCCGTCGTCGGTGGATTCTTCATATAGTCTCAGTTATGTCTTGAAGGAAGTGATTTTTTGTCTCTCGGTGGATTGAGTTGCTGTTTTATATGCAGATGCCGTTGTGCTTTGTGACTGTATGTTGTTGGTGTTAAGTGGCTTCAAGTCAAATGTGATGGCTTTGAATCTGGACCACGGGATAATTGCAAGTTGTTCGTGAGTGTTTCCCAAGCGAAGAACATAGATTATTAACTTTCCTCATCACGTTGTTCTCTCGAAGAAATTTTGAAATCATTTCCCGAGAATCTTATTGAATCATGTAGTCGTTCATAATTTCTGACCTAGTTTTCGCAAACTAAGGATCGGAAAAGTTCGGTGATTGTCGCATGAGAGCTTCCTCCGACTCGAACAGCCTTCCTAGCCGCTTCACCGATTTCCCGAGCCCTCTCCCTCAGTTTCTCGTCCCCCATGAACCCTCCAATCTTCTGCCCAATCTCTTCACCTTTTATCAGATCCTTGCCACTACCCATCCCCCAGTCCTTTGCCCAGATCCCGAGCCCTGACTCCTCCACGACTTGCGAATTCACCCTTTGGTCTCCGTGCTGAGGCCACGCTAGCACCGGTACTCCCGCCCATGCAGCCTCCATCACCGAATTCCAGCCGCAGTGTGACACGAACCCTCCGATTGCTGGGCTAGCCAGGACCTCGTCCTGGTCCACCCAGCTACTTATCACCATTCCCCGCCTTCCCATCTCCCCACAAACAGAATCTCCCAAGAGCTCCCTGGCGACCTCTACTTTTGTCTGTTCATCGTAGTTCTTGTCTTTCAACTGTTGGGCCTTTAGGACCCACAAGAACCTGAACCCACTCCTTACCAACCCTTTTCCCAGCTCCTGAATCTGAGTTACGTCCATGATGGCTTTGCTCCCGAAGCACACGTACACCACGGAGTCAATGGGTTGACTACCCAGCCACTCTTGACAATCACCCCTTGGCATCTCCGGGTGCCTACGGTATGGGCCGAGAGGTCCGATTGGCAGAATTGGGGGCAAGTCTTCAATGATACCGTTGAGCTTCAGGGCATTCAATGTATGATGCTCGAACGCTTCAAAAGTGTTCACCAAGATTCCTCTAGTTTGTGGCAGTGCCCTGAAATTTGTGACCAGTGATTGTGTGAACGGATGATCAGGGCTGAAGAATGGCGGTGGGATGCTCTTAATGTTCAGTGGAGGCAAGCCCGGGAAGTCGACTTCGGAGCAAGATTGGTTGAATCTTGATGGGTCCGACGAGAGGCTCGGGAGGAGAGCAAGTAGAGCGATAAACTTGGTGGAGCTCGTGAATAGAACGTAGAGTGGGAGCCGGAGCTCTTTGACGATTGGGGCGATCTGTGAGGCCGCGAGGAGGTCGGAGATGACGGCCGAGAGGGGAGGGGATGCGGAGGATAAAATGGGGCGGATGAGGTGCACCGAGCGGCTAATGCGGGCAAACTGAAGGAAATAAGGGTCGTTCGGTCCGTTATCTTCGGGGAGGAGGTGGAGCTCGACGTGGTTAACTTCAGGGTAGGTTGACAGGAAGGATGCAACGAGGGCCGACTCGGCCGTTGTTAGGGCTGGGCAGGGCGTTATGAGTGTGACCCGGCACCGGCGGCCCCACAGGATGGCGGCAAGGCGGAGGTATGGCATCAGATGGCCCATCCCGGCGTTAGGGAAGAGGGCAATATGGGGGCTCCCCGACTCCAAAACATGTGTAGTCGACATCAGTTTTTGCCTGATAGAGTGTCCACTATTAACCTCTTATTTGGTAAGTATTTCCACTATTAACCTGAGAAGCTGTTGAAGAGGTGAGTCACGGTCATGAACCTTTTATAGATAGATGGATGTGTCGTGAGCAAGAGTGAATATCCGCTTATGTCTAATATAAATATTTAAATCGATATAATAGTAATATGTAATATTTTACATTACGTGATCATTTCTTCCAATTTTTCGATACAATAAATGGTACTTATATTATATATATATAGATAACAATGTGGACCTAAGAGCACTTTCAACTATCATCTATAAATTTTGTGATAATTGCATGTGGCATGTATATCAAATAACGTGGAGTAGAGATGTTAAACGTGTCAGTTTGGTCTGAAATCAACTCATCAAAATTCGTAATTGGCCTAACCGTCTCCAAATGGGCACATAAGTGCTCTTATTTACTTGAAAACCACTTACGAACTGAATCCAAGAAATAGACCATTTAAATTAGAATTAAATCAACAAGTTTTCTCATTGAAAGAGCTCGGAATTGGTCTAGAACCATTTGAAACCGACCCAGACCACCAAAAACCCTATAAATTAACGATCAATTTTTTCTTAATTCAATTTAAAATTTTTAAAAGAGAGAGAGGGAAATGTTAATTGTTCACAATTCAAACTGGTTTAAACTATGAACCGATCCACTTATAAATAATTTTGACACGGTTCATATTATCCTTAAACGTGTCATGTAATCGGATCAGCCCATTATACTTAACAGATTGAACGGTAACCAGTCCAAATACTTTCAAGCATGTTTTAAACAGGTCAGTACTGCTCATTTAACATATCTAACAGGAGGTAAATTCACAGTGCCCCGTGTTTGATTTTTTTTTAAAATTGAATTGGTTATAATATAAAATTTAAATTAAAAATTAAAAATAAAGGAAAAGGAAATAGAGGGAGTGATAAAAATCATATATATTAGTAGATATTATTAGTACCGTCAAGTCATTAAGGTGCCGTACAAGTACGCAGGTAGGTTCTTTGAGTGAATGAACCGTTGTTAGGTCAGCTGTGTGGATACCAAGTTGCCTCTTCGGCCACCTTCCACTCTGCCAGTTAACTCGCTCATCATTGCGACAATGACATTAACCAGCTTCGCTGCACGCACATTAAGCTTTAGATATTAGCGATTTCCGATCCCAAAGAAAGTAAGATCTCGAATTCCACATAATCCCCGTGACATTAGTACGGTAGACGTCGGAGCTGGCAAGGTTCCATAGCTCACAGCTGGCCTGCAACATCCTGGCTACTCCACACAGCCAACATTCTGCTTGACCACCCTGGCCATCCACGGTCGACCTTGATCTCGGGGGCCCATCGGCCAATATCAGGAGCCGGGCACCAATCCGGGCGGGGCGCTCCCGAGCGCGCCAGTTGTCACGTCACACTGACAAGCTTATTATCTTTGTAAACGGGAGGGATATTGCCTCAGCTAACTCCCTCCTCACCTAAAGAGCAATCCTACTGTCAGTTAGCCCGAAGAAGCAACGAGCAAGAAGAACACAATCAGATGTCTATGCGATTTCTCCGGTGTGTGCTTTCTAGCAAACTTTGTTTTGACTAGAAGTTGTCACTAGCCCTCAGATGAAAAGCTAAAATGTCATTTCGAGCCCACAAATGCGTCGGAAAACGAAGAGCTTGTGGTGAAACGAGACAGGAGAGCATCCCTCGAGTTGATTTCCACATATTTATTTCTTTGTTATCCATGCCCGTAATTTAACTGCTGGTCAGTAGCTAAATCTTCTCAAATTTGACTTACGGAAGACATTTATCGACTATAGCACGAGTTTTACCAAATTCATAGATAGCATTACATGACTTTCGACCTAGTTCTCGAGAACTAAGGATTGGAGAAGTTCGGTGACCCTCGCATGGGAGCTTCCTCCAACCCGAACAGCCCCACGAGCAGCTTCCCCAATTTTCCGAGCTCTCTCCCTCAGCTTCTCGTCCCTCATGAACCCTCCGATCTTCTCTCCGATGTCTTCACCGTTTATCAGATCATTCCCGCTGCCCATCCCCCAGTCCTTGGCCCAGATCCCGAGCCCTGACTCCTCCACAACTTGTGCATTCATCCGTTGGTCCCCATTTTGGGGCCACGCTAGCACTGGCACGCCAGCCCAGGCAGCCTCCATCACCGAATTCCACCCGCAATGTGACACGAACCCGCCGATCGCGGAGCTGCCCAGGACCTCGTCTTGGTCCACCCAGCTACTTATCACCATTCCCCTTCTTCCGATCTCCCCCCAGACTGAATCTCCCAACAGCTCCCTGATAGCCTCTGCTTTTGTCTGGTCATCATCAGTTTTGTCTTTCAACTCCTCAGCCTTAAGGGCCCACAAGAACCCAACCCCGCTTCTCGCCAGCCCCTTTGCCAGTTCCTGAATCTGGGCTACGCCCATGGGCGCTTTGCTCCCGAAGCACACGTACACCGCGGAGTCAGCGGGTTGACCATCCAGCCATTCTTGATAATCACCCTTTGGCGTCTCCAGGTGCTTTCGACACGGTCCGAGCGGTCCGATTGGCAGAACAGGGGGCAAGTCCTCGATGATCTTATTGTGATTCAGGGCGTTCAGCGTCTGCTGCTCGAACTCTTCAAACGTGTTAGTCAAGATTCCTTTAGCTTGTGGTAGTGCCCGAGAATTCGTGACCAACGTCTGTGTAAACACGTGACTAGGACTGAAGAATGGCGGTGGGATGCTCTTAATCTGCAACGGAGGTAAGCCCGGGAAGTCGACATGGGAGCAAGATGGGTTGAATCTTGATGGGTCTGATGAGAGGTCTGGAAGAAGAGCCAGCAAAGCAATAAACTTTGCTGAGCTCGTGGATAGAATGTAGAGAGGGAGGCAGAGGTCTGCGAGGATTGGGGCTATCTGTGAGGCTGCGAGGAGGTCGGAGATGACGGCCGAGAGGGGAGGTGACGTGGAGGACAGCATGGGGCGGATAAGGTGCGTGGAGCGGCTGATGCGGGCGAACCGGAGGAAGTAAGGGTCGCCGGAAACAGGGCCGGAGCTGCTGTCGTCGGGGATGAGGCGGAGTTCGAGGTGGTTGACTTCGGGGTAGGACGAGAGGAAGGACGCGATGAGGGCCGACTCGGCCGTGGTGAGGGTGGGGGAAGCCGTTATGAAGGTGACACGGCAGCGGCGGCCCAGGAGTGTGGCAGCGAGGCGGAGGTATGGCATCAGATGGCCCATCCCGGCGTTGGGGAAGAGGGCTATGTGGGGGACCCTCGTCTCTGCATCATGACCACGTGTCTTCGACATTGATAATCTTTGCGTGAAAGAAGGCTCTGTATCAGTCTCTGAAGCTCTTGAGGCATGGCGATGACCCCTTTTATAGCATAATCTTGTTCATATTCCTGTCTTTCCTTCACTTTTTCCTTGCTGGGCAATGAATTCAACAGAATATCGAAAATTAATTAAAGAAAAAAGGGGGCAGATAGGATACGAACGCGGCCGGTGGACTGACTGCTGGAGCCACCCTCCGGCACGCGGCCGGTGGACTGACGATTCTTTAATATTTTAGTTTAATTTAGCTTCCTAAAATCTTAAAAGTGTTACATTGATCTTTCCAGTGTGCGTGGAATCACGAACTGCTGACATTGTCCAGCCCACATCCACATCCACATCCGGTTGACAGATCAATCGCAGTATCCATTTCCCGGCCGTCCTGACCAAAACGACACATCGATCCTAGTACAAAAGCAGCGAACGTAACCGTTAGTTTTCTCATGTGCAGACCGAGATGCAATCGAATACCATATAAGACGTCGACCACTCATCGAAGGGCTATACATATTACCAGCTGTCTGTAAAATCTCTGACTGGAGTGCCGGTGTTAGGTCGGATGTGTGGCCACCTCTCTTTTTGCTGGTCAATCACTTTCACGTCGTCGAATTAATTGCGCATTGACTTCGGATTCCTATTTCTTCCTCAGTGTATTCCCCCTCCCATGGGATATGTTCCAGCGCCATCTCTGCCTCCCTGACCTCTCAGAGAATGAAGGTGTAAGCCCCATTAGCACCCCGACCCAAAGGGCCGCTATGCGGGCCTCGACCGCATAGCAACGGAGGGCCCGAAGGGGAGGGAACTGCCCAACGATCTTCCTAGAAGCCCATGTCCCTAAGGAGAGGGAGCGGCAAGGCGCGACAGCTCTCGCGAGCAGTGCTCAAGGGCGACGCACGGGAGCACACCAAACCCTCCCAGGGACCACGCCAAGTCAGGCTAGTATACCACGAACGCCCGAGAGCCCCCGCAACCTCGCCCCTGGAAGCGGGCGGCCTTACCGCTAGGAATGCCATAAGGAAAGGCCATAAGGCGAGCGGCCACAGCTGCGCGGCATTTCGGAAACCGGGAAGGAATTTGGGGGCAGGCGCATTGAACCACGGCCAGCAGAGTGTCGGTGGGACTTGGCCGGGCCAGACCGGGGGATGAGCTGGACAGCACTCCGCCCCAGTTGGCCTGACACATCCGGACTCTGCAGCCGCCCTCCGCCTACCCTAGAGACAGGGGAGGCGTAGCTAGCCAGTACT
>CXYZ01012159.1:559954-574417 GCA_900006705.1 Sonneratia caseolaris
TATTAATTTTTAATTATTAAAAACTAAAATATATATAAATACTAAAAAGAACTAATGAACCCCTAAAAATATAACTATCAGATTAAAAAATAATATTTTAATTATATGATATAGTTATAGTATAAAATATTTATTTAAGAGATAATTTAACTTTTATTTTTCAAATAATATATTACGATTTCTTTGTAAATTCTTGATAAGGACAAAAGCATCGTACCTGACGATCGGTCACCCTCCCTATTCTCATCAATTCTCTAATTGTTTTCTATAATTGGCAATAAATTCAAACTGCCAATTGACTAATTAAATGAGAACTCCGCTTCCCTTCCCTGCAAATGAGAACACTGAGAGAGGCCAGAGGGATTTAACAATAGAAATTATAAAGAGGAGGAGAGAGGAGGAGGGAAGAAGGAAACTCTCCCTCTCCCTCCCTCTCTCTCTCTCTCTCTCTCTCTCTCTCTGCCCTTCGCTTAGGATTCGCTAACAGACGCGTTGCCGCAGAGAAGAGGCCTACCAAAGTCAGTTGCCTGCACGATCTTCTTATGAGCATAGCCGGAAAAATATTGAATCTTCCTTTTCATTATTGTTACCATTCGGATTCCCACAGAATAAGATCGCCCCGTGAAGGCTGAGTGGCTCTCGAACCGAGGACGGGACTCGTTCGGTATCCGTTGGCCCTTCCCTTCACTTCCTGGTTGAGGCTGGAGGTCGTAGGGGCTGCGAGAGAAGAAGGGTACGTCCCGTAATTTCGCCTGCCAAGTCGATTTTCCCCTGTGGATTCTACACGGGTTCTTGTTCTTTGAACGGTCCCGGTGTTGGGTCTGCTTAAAGTTTTCATCTTTCGTGAGTATCGGTCGGATTCTCTGTTTTATTGATTTCTGCAGCGCATTTTTGTTTTTATAATTTTCTACGTCTCTGTGTTCTGGGAATAAGAAATTCAGTTTTTTGTCTGGATGATCAGTCAGTTGGGAAGACATTTCCTTTTTTTGGACTTCAGAAATGAATATCGAATTTGATGTTCTTGTGTCTTTGTACTTTCTGATATATACATTGATCGAAAATTGTCTTATTCATGACATGCATGCCGCTCTTCATGTCTCCCTGTTCTTTTCTGATCGTATAAGGGAATGAAATTCGGTTCAGATAGGGAGGTTTCTTGTGTATGGGAATTTGAAAGGTCTTCTTTGCGGTGATTATTGTTGTATTATAGCGGTCGAGCACCTTCGTTTCTCAACTCCTTAGATTCTCTTCTTCTTTTTTTTGTTGGTGCAACAATTCTGGAATGGCTGTTCGGTCCTCTAGTGTTGATGCTTGTATGTATTCTCCAGCTAGTTGAACCAAAATCTTGCACTTCTCTTTGCGGCACTCCGCATCTGATTCATGGCTGAGAAGAATAGCAAAGCACCAGTCGTATCGGAACGGATCAGACGAGAAGTAGTCAACCCCAGAAGGAAATCAACTGGCCCATCAAGTTCTTCGAGTTTGGCACTGAACAGTCTCAGAGCTTCAACTGGTTCCTGCCATGATATCTGCAAGCTCGGGACGGTGCACTCTCGCGAACCAAAGGCTAGAAATCCCCTGCGCAGGAAGCAAATGACAAGGCCACCTCAGGATGAAATTCTAGTGAAGAGTGCAGTTTTCCCAGAAAAGAAGAATTCCCCAGTAAATTGGCCCAAATCATCACCCAGTTCTCATATTCCTGTTCTTGAAGCTCATGACATTCTAAAACAGAAGGTACTGAAGTCCAGCAGGCGAAATTTGGTGAGAGGTCTTGTATCAGAGAAGAAGATGAGTCCTGCAGTCACAGTCAAGCCCTCGCTCAACTCAAGTACCCTTTCACTGAATTCCAAGAAACTCAAGAAGAAGGATCTCATCTCTTCCGCTGAGACCTCTAGACGATCCTTGCCAAACAATGGGACCTTGAAGCAAGCCTTTCCAATAAATGGGACCTTGAAACGCGGCCTTCCAATACCCAAAGAGAGGAGACTACCAGGGAGCCCCCCTGGACATGAGAGGTCAAGTTCTCTGCCTTTCAGGCGATTATCCTCATCCGGCTCCTCCTCTCTTTTAAGATTACAAAAGAGGGCTGAGATAAAACCACAAGATAGCACAGGCCTCCGTAAAAAAGCAGTGACCAAGAAAGTATCCGTGCTCTCAACTGCATCCCCATCCTCGAAACCATCCATCAGCAAGAAAACTACAGTCAAGAATATCAAGGGGGCAATTGTGAGCAAGCGAATAACCTCCAATGGACCATCCCATAGGAAAAGCAAAGATAAAGTTGAGGAGGATGAGACGGCAAGAGTAAGCAATAAAGAAGAATCCATCGAGAAAACTTTATATGTTGTGAATGGCGAAGAAAATCCATCTGTGGAAGAAACTGAGAGCAAAACCTCTGAGCCAGTCACCAAGGAGAGTGTTGATGAGGGTACTATTGTGAGTATAAAAGAAACTGAGAGCATGCCTTTGGAATCAGTCTCTAGTGAGGGTATTGACGAGAGTAATATTGTGAATGTTGAAGCAACAGACAGCAAAGTTTTTGAAGAGGCTTCTAGTGAGGTTGTTGTTGAGAGTAATATTGTGCACGTTAAAGAAACCGACACCAAACCCCTGGAACTGGTCGCTGGTGAGAGTATTGCTGAGACTATTTCCCCGCCTTTACCTTTATCAATAGCCGAATCCTTGTCCTTGTCTCCCTCAGATTCTCTTTCTCCATCTTTGCCAGAGGAAGATCAAACAGAGTCCGAGTACACAGTGACTGAGACAGAGAATTCCTCTGCCTCAGAGAATGAAGAATCTGACTTAATGCATGGAGGCGAGGCTTCAGAAGAAGGCAATGGAAAGGCTCAGCGCAGAAATGGTGGGAGTCATCTTCCTGCATCAGAAGAAGGCCCGAAGGCAAGGAAGCTGCTGTTCAGGAGGGGAAGAATAATCGATTTGTGGCACTCGAATAACACTCCAAGGAGACTTACGTTCCGCCAAGGAGGATTGCTGGGCGAAACCCAGAGTCTGAATGCTGGACCTCGAAAGAGTAGTTTGAAGAGGAGGGAGCAGATTGAGGGCGAGAATGATCATAGTGGAACCAAAGGGGGTTCTGCAATAGTTGTCCTGAGACACAGTGACGTCCAGGAGAAGAAAGATCTGAAGATATCTTTCAATAACGTGATTGAGGAAACGGCCAGTAAGCTTGCGGAGACAAGGAAGAGTAAGGTCAAGGCCTTGGTTGGTGCCTTTGAGACGGTCATCTCTCTACAGGACTCAAAGCCTTCT
Source organism: Sonneratia caseolaris (assembly GCA_900006705.1). NCBI lineage: Eukaryota > Viridiplantae > Streptophyta > Magnoliopsida > Myrtales > Lythraceae > Sonneratia > Sonneratia caseolaris. Next base: position 563,225 of record CXYZ01012159.1, read on the forward strand.
GCAAACACGTAGCCGAGAGACAGAGGACCAGGAGGTTGGTTTTGTTTTCATGCTAATGAGAGAATAAGGCTACGGACTCGAGAAAGGGAAGACGTTGAAGTTTGGTTGAACAAAATCATGAAGGCATAGAACTTTGAGTTTTCCTCTGGGCGTACTGAGATCCTGCTATCATTATATTTCATGGCACTCTTGAGTTCCTTTCGAGGATCACTGTTGGAATGAGTATGGATTTCTACAAAGAACAGTAGATTTGCAGCTCTCGTTCATGTACATTACATGGGAATGAAGCGGCTTTGCTAACTCCTAACCTTTAGGAGCATCTTGATCCTTCTCTCAATGATGTGGCGTGAACTTTGAAATTATTTGCCGCTCTGTTTCCCGATGTCTCACTCTCTTAATCGCGCACGAGTTGGACTTCAGCTCGACACTGCTGTGCCCTGTGATCTGATCCGGGCCTCGTGCACCCAAGTGTTCCAGCAGTCCGTTAAGAGGACTGCCACGGGATTGATCTTCTCAACAAAAGCAGGTAGTAGTCAAATAACTGTCCTATCATCGTCTTGGAAAGAATCCAAAGTCATGGGGATCCTTCATTGGTTTCCTGTGAAGCTATTTTATATGCAAGTGACTGACGGTTTTCCAGGATGATATCCGATCAATATTTCTTCAATGTTCTTTTGTGTGGTTTAGATATGTCAAATTCCAGGCCAGAACTTGAACTTGGAAATTGAACACTTCCATATCTACTGATGATGAGATAAAGCCAAATTTTGATATATTAATTTAGTGATTTTCACTATTTTTTTTAAAAAAAACTTACTACAATTTATGGACTCCGACAAGCCACGAGAAGATTCGAATCACGAAGTTTTGACCTTGCAAATGTCTCCTAAATTCAAGGGACCAACCCAATCCATCCTTGCACTCAAAGGCATAGAATATATATATATATATATATATATATATCACTGTTAATGGTAGTCAAATAAATAATTAATTATACATCGATACCACAATTCCTTCTTTAGAAATGAATTCTAAGAATTAATGAAGATGCAAAATATAGAAAATCTCGATCATGAAAAAACCCAAAATCATGAAAATTCTTTATTAAAAAAATCCTAGTTATTCAATTCAGGTGTTCATAGTTAATCATCTAGATATTCACAACTCTTTCCAAGACTATAATATCACAATTTGGTCAATTTCAGTTGGAGAAGAGTACATTCACTTCCGGGCAGGAAAGGCCAACTTTCGAAAGATATATGAGATGTCTCATTTGGTTCACTTGAAGGGGAGAAGTAAAAAGTTTGTAAATGATCTTTCAGGTTCTGATGCAAAATACACAGACACAACAGTAAGGCCAATCACTTGAATAAAAGATTCAACGAGATTCCAAGCTGTGATCGACAAAAATGAAACTGTTTCCAGCGTAAGATTCGATTGTGCAACTAATATGACCCCAGGAAATTTTTATATGTGGTGTTTATAATGAGAACAATAGCGTGGACAACACGGAACCTTTCATAATTGTGAGCATACAACTTACAAGGGTAAATAATAATAATAGTAATCTTACAGAAAGTATGGGAAAGCAGATGATGAGCTCGGACTTAAAATTAGCAGATGACCTGTAAGACAAGCCCCCATGACGTGGATTCATCCAAAGAAAAGCTATTGCGCACACTGAATTTGGTATGAGACCAATGGCGTCCCTGTAACAGCAGTTGTCTTTGCCTGAGAAATTATTAGATAATTTGAATTTTGCCGAGATGAAGCAAAAAAGAGAAGTTTGCTACGAAGGGAAAGAAGAGCAAGTTGATGAACCTTCTATCACTGCCTTTGGGAGTAGAAACAAACTGGTATTCACATTATGATGCACATGCATTTGTTCTGCTTAGATTGGCTTTTCACTTTCTTCTCTGTTGTGTCATAGGAAATGTAAAAACCAGTCATTTCATCATTAAAAAAAAAAAGTACCAGCTTTTGAAGGAGGAACTCACAAGTCAAGAGATAACAGGATGGAATAAATGGACAAGTAAATAGAGGGTAGATTAGGTCAGTCTTTTGTATGATAATACCACCGCCAATTTGTTTGATCTGGCAGCACTCATGTTTCTGCCTGTGTTGCCCCCACTTATCTCAATGCTCACCATACAAAATGCACAGATTCATCAGAAAAGGATTGCTTAGTTGTGCTTTCATTCCCGCACATGTTCTTGGTGTCAAAAACTTTCAGCCCTCATTCAGGGCCCTAAATCTGTTGTGCAGGGTCACCAACTACCACTTGTTTAAATGCCGGCCTTCACATTCAATTGTATCAGCAACAAAGCTCCAAGACAGTTTCTACATTAGCCTCAAAAACTTTGCTGCACACCTTAACGAGGCAAATTATCCTAGCCCAACTAACAATAGAGCCAACTCCCTTGACTAGTCATGCAGTCATCTGCAGAGCCTTCAGCTCACATTCATTATCTTACAAAATCAAAGACTGGAAATGTATTGCTAGTCTGAGATAGCTGAGAAAATATTAGTACCTTTTTCTGAAGGTGGTTGGATGATTACATGCATCGTTGTAACTCCACCAGGTACATCATATAATGGGCTTCGGCAGTCTGCCACTGTTAGGTGATTTTCTAATATCCTTCCGGCGTTAATTAGTTTCACGTCTTTCACTGTCTTAGGTCCATTCTCCTTATCTGGATTGGCCAAGCAAAACACTAAACTTAGGGACGAAACAAAAGCATCAGCAGCAGGAAATGGCTGGTTACCAAGAATTTTCCCTTTCTGTAACATTGCAATGGAAACTGTGAGGTTGAAGCAAGTTCATAGTTTTATCGAAGAAAATATTTTCTAAAGGGCAATATAAAACCACCTTTTTCCACGTTACCATGCTCTCCAACAATATATCTATATATACACATATAAAGAAGAAGCATAATTGTATGTTGGAAGCAAAGAACAATGAAAGGAAAGAAGAGTCTTTCTACAAATACTAGCAGTATAGCAGTAACACTTTTTTTATGAAAAGTTTTCATCTGGAGTTTATGTTAAAAATCTTCCATAGAAACAAGTGGCCTCAAAAAACAGGAATCTATGCTGATCCGTGACCATCAGGACATGTGCTGTCGCCTATGTAATGGGGCAATACATGTGCAACAGAATCCCTGGAAAGCATAAACATTCAATCATTCTAGCAGAGCAATAGGAAAAATACATAACTCAGAGATATAAAAGTAGACAGGAAGTACAAGCGAGAACAGGTTGATTGACTCAGGTTGAAAAGCAAAACCTCCAACCTTTGGGCCATCCAGCAAGGATGCTTTCCTTCAATGTGGCAACACTAGCGGCCATCGGGAACATTTTGGGACCAATATCAGAGCCATCAGTTAACCGGAACTTGATTTCCAATTGATCCTGAACGGCAGCAGAAGCCATCTTACTGCATCCAAAATGCCCGCCACAAAATACTCGCCTTTCAGGTTTCAATCAACGGCAATTGCGTCTGACATGAAAAACCATCATACCGACGAGCATTAATCGTTTCGCAGCAAACCTAAATTGCGAACATGTGTCACTAAGCAGCAGCCAAAATATAGTACTGAATCAATTTAACAAAGAAACTAAGAAAAGAAAGATGCTCAAAATTAGGTAAATTAGAAAACAAAAATGGTTTCGATCTGTTCATATCTAAAGTTACGTACATAAAAGATATACTGATAACCCTTGTCAGAAACAAAAAGAATCTGTAAGCATCAAGAGAAGAAATCATCAGATATCATCGAAATTGGAGAATATCTCGATAAATCGATTGATCGATCGATCAATAAATGCAAGAGAAGGTTTGCTGACTCCACATTTCCATACTTCAAATTACTGAAAGTCACTTTAAATGCTCTGAAAGAGAGGAAAGAAACACAAGATAAAGGACTTCCACATAAAGAAACCAAGATTAAAGAGAGACGAAGGCGACAGAAAATCCTAACATGGGTAATCAAGAAATGGCATAACAGCGCAATTCTCGAATCTGGTCAGTCCAAAAACTGACTTCCCACATAGTAAAACCAAGAATCTGGTCAGTTCAAATCGTAACATGGATAATCATGATTTCACGCACTAGCCGCAATTCTCGAATCTGGGCCAGTCCAAAAACTCCAGAAGGAATTACTCTAAAACCATTTTTCCCTTACCTGTTGAGCTTTTGAGCTGATCCGGGGTTGATCGAAGCTCCCTTCAACTTCAATATGACGCCGAAATCAAAGTTAAAAATCGGGCCGATTGCGGCTTCCCATGCTGAAGAGGGTCAAGTAAGGGGGATGATGAAGATAAGAAAGGGTAAATTTTTTTAAGATGAAAGGGAGCAGATAGGTCAAGGCTGTTTCGGAGTATTCAAAGTCGCTGTGGTCAAATGAATTGATTCTATTATCTTGTCTTCCTCCTCACCTTCCCACCCTCCTCTCCTCTCCTCCAACTCGGGAAATTGACAGGTGCCCACTCTTCATGTGGCAACATTTTCCGCCGTGAATTTCACGATTTGGACCCTCAGCTTCACTCGGACCAACCCTGTCCCTACTTAACTTACTACAACTGCTTTAGTTCCTGAATTCTTCAAAGTTTTTTTTTTTTTTGTGTCCATAGCTCTTAACATCCTGGCTGGGTCACACACCGAACAAAACGAAACCTGAACCTGGAGTTTCCATATGGCGGTTGTTCCATTATAATGCATTGTGAGTCACATGTGATCTCATACTGCAGTCCTCCCATTTCAGCAAAACAAGGTTGCTGGTACACCAACACGAGGAGATCTCGGTTTTGCGCAAACGACATGGAATATGAAAGTTAGGTGTAAGTTAATCTGTAGTGATTCTCAAGTAAGATCCTCGTGCCTTTGCAAGGGGAAAAGAAACATAAAGATGGTTGCTTGGAGTGATGTTCGGACCAATGTGCGGGCAGGTTAGTGAAGTAAAAGCTTGTCTGAAACTGACATTGACCCAAGAAAGAACGACAATTCATTGACAAGACGCGTAGATCTATGAATTTACCTAGCACGACCAACAATGACAGACCAAGTTGAACGAAGTGCGGTTCACTCTTCAGTATACTCACATCATCTGAACGAATTTGTCACACGAGTTACTGTATTTCGAAAAACAGGTGATCCACCGATCCTAAATACAAGGAAAACTAAATAGAAGAGCAAAAAAGAATTCGGGAAAGAATTTCCTGCAATATTTCAATGCTTCTCGTGAATTGTACAGAATAAATACTCAAACAATATATAACCTAAACGACAGCTCCCCAGATGAATGGGACCTGTAACAGAGACTACTGCTACGAATCACCATTAAGGTACCAATCAAATATATAGAGGAAAAATGATCTGATCCCAAAAGGACAAAATTTACGAAGTCAAAGGATATGGAATCCCCCAGAAAGGCCTGCTCGAGCCCTCCTCCTTCACTGGGACCGGCCCTTTTTGCAGTGGCGTTCAATCCCCCGCCAGTCTCGCCGGGCATCAACTGGCCCTCTCGCATCCATTTGTGCCGCTTCCGTTTATTCTCGATACATGTACTAATAAAACACAGAAAATACTCCGATCCCATCCTGTTGGCGAAATTATAACTACCCTCCTATCCATCCATCCATCCATCACCAAAAAGAGAAAGACAAAGAAGAAAGAAACAAATCGATTTTTCCTATGTCACAAATGAAAAAATCCATGCCCGTGCCACTTCATCCGACTTCTCCTCTTCCGCAATGCTTGCGCCCAGGATAAAAGTTGGAACCCCTACGCCCATCAGGCCTTTGACTTTTCTGTCTCTGAAGCTCCAAGGCACAACAAAAGTGTTCTCGGTTTCATTGGTGCTGCACTTCTCCCTCATCATAGCACTTCATTCTATATTAATCCATATCTATGGCTCTAGGATGTGACAATTTCGTACAAAGTCGTTGGAATAGTTGACGTACTTTGTCCAGTAGGGCCGAAGATGCTCAAAACCTATCTGCAACCAAGGTTTTGACTGGCCATTATAGTGAATAACCGCCGCTTTCTCCACATTCTCAGTGCTCGTCTTGATCTGATATCCAAGGCCAAGCAAGTGCCATGATGGGTCAATAGGGTGGACATGACCTTTGAATGCGATCAGAGCAGGCGGTAAGGTTCCAAGTTTCCACATTGTCAGGTTAGACTTCAGATTCTGCCAGAGGTGAAAAAAAACATATTTTAATAAAAATTGAAAAGATTTCCAAGTGTTCATTTTTCAAAGAAATGATTAACCAAAATCATGTCCAAAGAATGTCTTGGAAGGCGCTATACTATATGTTTGATCAGAAGCATCATTGAAGAGAAGCCTAGCAAACTCATCAACATATTTTCCTCCTAATAAGAGAAAAATGAAGGCCCAGGAACAGTGCTGCATAACAACAGCAATTGATTATATTTTTATAAAGCTTTCCTTCCCGTGTCAGTAAAATTAGCCATTCAGTTGCAAATAAATAGAATTATTGTTATACCTCTTTCAACCAGAAATGGTAGGTCTCTCTGATATCAGTCTTCCTCCATGCACGGAGATCGAAGATGTTCATCCCATAGGCCCATGCACACTCTTCAGGGTCCATGTGCTTTGCAATAAGTGGGTGGGAGAAGTTGAAGTAGTTCCTAAAATGCTTGGACATCACCCACTCATCCTCGCCCTTGCATGTCTCCACAGCTCCATTAACATGACCCTTGAGGTCAATCTCCCAGAGAGGGGACAAGTCCCGTTGGATCACAACATCATCATCCAAGAAGACTACCTTATCAAGATTCGGAAAAAGCTGCCAAACCCCAAATGTCAGCATATACATGTACATGAGCATATGCACATAATGGAGAAGTTCAGAGACTGTAAGAGAACACATGTGAAAGGTCAATTAAAATGTATGGAATGTTGAAGGAAAATCAGCCGAATGTAGGTGAAATTCTCAATCACCATAAAAGGCTACAATTTCCACAACCAGATTAAGCACCAAACAAGGCTAGAGGAGCAAAAGGCACAAGTAATTATTTTTCAGAGCAGAATTTTAGAAGGCATTTATCAGCCGAAGTGTTCAAGATTGAGCTATCCTCCATGCATGTGATGATAGAAATCACAATTCCAGATGCTCAAAATAGTTGTCAAACTGAAACATCTAATATGAAAATTTTCATTATACTCTACTCATGAGCCATGCAAATTAGTAAAACATCCATCGACCATACAAATCTAAAGAAATAAGATGATCTTGATTTTGAAGTCAGGATAAAAGCCAAACAAATAGATACAAGCAAAATGCTACGGAGCATCCTTAATGTCACTGTTTTTTTTCCACATCCTTAATGCAATATTCAAAGAACATTTTTTCTTTCCTTCAAATTCCTTTACCAAGCAACTGGAGAGTAACAAGCATACCTCAGGTAGGTAAATTCTTATGTGGTTGAGGAGAGAGATGTATTTTGGACTCCTTGCCTGCAACTTGGAAGCAAAAGTCCTTGGAGTAGTAGTACTAAGGTTTGTGCCTGCAACATGATTCCCATGGTAATAGTCTCTAATCCCATTGTGATTCTCAACAGCATCTAACACAGGAACATTCTCTCTTGTTAACCAATCAAACTGATGAATTCCCTTCACTTCAACAATAGCAGGGGAAGCAGGGTTTAAGGCAAACCAAGAATGCATTCCTGCATAGGTTTTCTTATCGGTAATTATGTGAAAGACTATTTTCTCAGGCTTCAAAGATGACTGGACAGTAGAAGTCACAACAACTGAGGCAGCTAAGATGTTATCGGTTGATAGTATGAAGTGGTAGTAGGAGTTATCAGAGAGGAGAGGAAGAAGCTCAGGAGAAGGAAGCTGTTTACGAGCATTGGCATTAGAGGAATATTCATCTGTCAAGCGGAGAGACAAGCAATGGATGCCCTTTGGGATGGAACTGGCAGCAAAGTGCTTGTTCATCAATTCAGCAAATTTGGACTCCCTTATGTCTCTCTCAAATTTATCCATCTGCAAAATGAAGAAATGAAAGAATCATCATAACAATCCATCACTTATCAAAACTCTAATATAAGAAAGGTATGGCATTTTCAACTTTCTATTTCATGAAAAAGTTAATAAGACTTAAAATGCAATTCACAGATATGTTTCTCAGTGAAAACATGATATTTATCTTTATATTGTCAAAAGAGAGAAAGAACTGAAGAAAAATTGTTAAACTTGTTGCCACTCGGATCAAAAGCATAACAGATTACAAGCTTTTTCCAACCACTAAACAGAGCCCATCTCCTGATATAGATCATGCGACATAAACAATTATGTAATGCCACCATAATATCTCAAATAATTTCGTCACAAGAAAACTTTGCGATTCAAGATAAATATTTGCAATAATTATCAAAATCATAATATGTAAAGAACTATAAATTTTCCCACATTATATATCAAAGGAGTCTAGAGCATTAAATCCTGTCAGAATGTGACATACCATGGCTCTTAACATTATAGCGAAAGTCCTTGCATCATATTGATTGTTCTTCATTTCAGCAATGAGTTGACTAAATGAATCAGGCGGCTTTAGACCATCTGGGATTTCCATTCTGTTAACTTCATCAAGGATCTTATAGAAATCTCTAACCATTCTCTATAAAATGAGCAAGACAGCAGAGAAAGATTATAAGTGTTTCATCCACTCCAGTGGAACTTCAAATCTTCAGAAAAGAAGGAAGAAATGGAGGGGCCAAAAAATAAAGATTGAGCTATTTACCCCTGAATCATCAATCCTACCGAGAAGCCTCGGTCCAAGCCGCCTGCCCAAACAATCTAAACCAAGAAGAAAAACAAATGTTTATTCGAGGAGCAAAATGATTGCTTGTCATGAAATTTAAGCAAAATTAATCGAAACAAGAGGAAAGGAACATACAATGTGAATTGCCACATAACATCAACTTTTGTCCGACCAAAATTATTAGAAACATTCGCAACAAAATAAAGCATCAAAGACCCATTAAGGAGAAGGAATTCTGACTGCCACAGATAAAGGGTATCAAAGATAGAGACAGAAGAATCCATGGAGATTTAGCCAAGGAGGCGTCAGTGCATACACTTTGCTTCATTAATATTAAGGATTTCACATGAATGATGACACCATACATTATGCAGGAAATGTAAAGCTTCTCCTGACACACTGAAATGACTGGGAAGTACTGACCGAGGAAGTAATATGTAGAAAGCGCACGACAAGCCTACTAGTGAATAAATATTTGAGACTCGGGGAGGCTAAGAGAAATTGGGAAAAGGGGCAATTTCCTAAAAAATATCAAACAAGTACAGTTAAACTCCAAAGACAACACTAATTGTCTGGCTCACCGGACAAGTTCCACAGAAAACAAAAAACTTGGTAAAAATGAAAAGGCAACAACAATGACAGGTGCAAATGCCACATTAATTTGAATGAGGCAGCAAGATTTTAACCACCCCTCTGACCAATAGGAGCCCAGAACCACAACAGGAATTAGAAGTAAAGAGATCAAAAAACAAGTAAAGCTTTAAGTCTGTACATGTATATATTCAACAAGCGGATCAAACTAACAACATAACCCCACAGTGCTAATCAGATAATAACTGGATCGAATCAACAACCAACAATTTTCAACATATGACCTTGTAATCTGAACAGTGCCACGCCATCAATCTAATACCAGCAAAGATTGAGCAAAGAAAAGCCGACAGTTCTCAGATCAGCATAATAGTACAACACCCGATGCAACCCAAGAACCAAGATCGACCAGAGAACACGTCCCATTCGTCCAATAAGAAATGACGGGAGATATTACAGAAGGGGAAAAAAAACAGTACCGAATGAGGAGCACTTGTTGACGCCTTCGAGGGTAACGACAGCAGTGAGAATGAAGACAAAGGGCAACAGGAACGCAAGGATGAGAATGGTGTGGAAGAGGGTACGGTAGGAAATGTGACGAGCTGCGACCTTGATCTTCATCAAGTCAACAAAACCATTGCCATTGTTGTTGCTGCTGCTGCAACTGCTTGATATCGTTATACTTCTCATGCTAGGTGAGAAGTGCAGCTGCATTTCCTTGTTCCACGTAGCTCCCCCCACCAAGATTCAGCTGCTGCTGCCCCAGATTCAGATGATATCCCCTCCCCAGAACGCCCCCGACAGCACCAAGAGCGATGACAGGCCCGGGTTACCGACGACGACGAAGACGAAATCCCCCGCGGTGATGATATATCAATGTTCACCATCAGATGCATTCATGCCAGATTGGCCCCTGCAACAGATTTGCAGGACCCACCTCTGAAACACCGACACCGGAACACCACCGACAGTCTCGATGATCTTGCAGTATCCACCATCAGATTCAGCCCCGATATCCGATCTAACCGGCCTCGTCAATGTCAGAATCTCAGCTCCGGCGAGGCCTCGTTAGAGAACGACGGCGTTTGGGGATCGAAACACGACGATTCGATTGGATTCGAGCGCGGGGGGCAATCGAGCCTGACACGGCTTTAGTTTTCAGACATCTCAATCGCCTACAGATCAAGAGAGAGAGAGAGAAAGAGAGACAGGGTGAAGGGAGGAGAGAGAAAATGTGCTCCGGCTCTTGGTGTTTTTGTGTAACTCTTTTTTTTTTTATTTAAATTATTATGCTTTTTTCTATTTTTTTTATTTTTTAGATTGGCAGATCGCTCGATCTAATTTGGTTTCCCTGCAAAGTCACACGTTACAGTAATAATTTAATATATCTTTTTCTAAGTAAATTTATATCCAAAATTTATGAATTAAAAAAATCTTATAATTAAAAAACATTTTTTCAGTGACAAATTAATCTAACTTAATTTCATATTAATCACAGTTATATTATATTAGGCCGTGTATAATTTTTTTAAAATTGATTTAAATTAAAAGTTTGTGAGAGTCAACACGAAACCGTGGTGCCGTAGAGAGAGAGCGAGAGAGGGGTTGGAGTGGGGGCGAAGTCTTTGACTTTGACCTTGGTTAAAAAAGTGGGGCCGACTTGGGAAGGCTAAATTTGGGTTATGCTCGTCCCTAGTCTCAGGGCCTCCCCTTTGCGGATGTGCATGGAGGAGCACTCTTGTGGTTCCACCGGTCCGATTTTAGACAAATTCGCAGGATTTACCCCCAGCCCACGGCCGCCGCCAC
>CXYZ01012159.1:584963-599511 GCA_900006705.1 Sonneratia caseolaris
AATAATAATAATAATAATAATAACTCCTTTTGATTTAATTGATTGGAAGAAAAAAAAAAAGAATTGATTGGAACATCTAATTTACTTAAATAAAACTTTATTTTAAATTTTATAAATTGTAAAAAATCACATTATTAAAATTTTAAATATAAGGTAAAACGTGTCCTTAAAAAAAAGAAAATTGGAAGGGAAAATAACATCGGGACCGAGCGGGGTTTGCAGCATGCAGGATTTCGACTGCCCTGCCAAACATGGGTTTATATATTGACCGAGCGGAGGGCAGAGAGACTCATTCTCATCTTCCCTCGCAGCTTCTCTCCACTGTCTCCCCTCGCTTCCTCTGCTCGCTCTTGACGGAAAATCCAATCACGCTCCCCCTCTGCATTGCTCTTCTCCACTGATACCGCTCTCAAGAGATCAGAAGGATGCATTTTTCTCACAAGGGTTTCCGCTGCCGTGTGATTGCAGATTTTGCTATCGTTTTTCCCATGGAGATCCACTCGCCCCTCTGATTTCCTCCGTTTCTTGAAACACGCAGCCCTCTCTTGCTCCTCCTCTTCTTTGCAGCGAATTCTAAAATCTGCTAAGTGGATCCTCGAGATTCTAGTCATGGAGAAGAAGTATTGCTGTAAGCAGTGCGACCAGAGCTTCACGAGCGGGAAGGTGCTGGGGGGCCACATGAGGCGTCATCTTCTCCAGAAGTCTGCAAAGGAGGAAGTGGAGAGAGTTCCCTCCGACTCTGCAGCCGCCCAAGTCGAGGCACCCAATCCTGGTGCTCGGGGTTATGGCTTGAGAGAGAACCCCAAGAAATCTTGGAAGGCTTCGGACTCCACAGAGACTCGCCGGAAGAGGGGACTTGACCGCCCTCTGTATCTGCAGGGGCTCGAATCAACAGAGGCCCTCCTGGCTGATGTTGACCCCATCTGCCCGGTCCGGCGAAAGAGGTCGCTCCGAGTGTGCTACTCTCCTGAACCTCCTCCCTCCCCCGAGGAAGAAGCAAATATCGATCAGCCGCTTGCAATTCCATCTCCGGTTTTCGAAGAAGAGCAAGATGTGAAGGAACTGGCTTTTACCCTGATGTTGCTCTCTCGGGGACTGAGGGACCCGGAGGAAGGCTTTATGGAGGAAATCCCGTCGCTCGTTCAGGTTGATCAGATGGTGAAAGGCAGTTCCTTCGGAGCCAAGAAAGCGTCCGAGTCCGACTTCGACCGCAGAGAGGCGCATCCGCGGGACCCAAGTAAGGAGGGAAAGCTGCGCGTGTTGGGGCCACCTGTCGCCATGGTTAATCGGGAAACCAAGCACAAGAATCCCGATGATCTGTATATCAAGGGTGTTGAGAGCAAGGAACCCGGAGAAGGATGTGGTGATCCAAGAGAGAAGCCGAAACTTGCGCATGGTGAGGGGGAGGAAAACAGGATCAAGATCAAGATCAAGAACGGGATTGCAGATCATGGGTCTCCAGCAATCCTGGTCGGAGAAGGCAAAGAGGTAGCCTCGATAGAATCCGTGCCACCCAAAGAAAACAAGCCCGTGCCCGAGACGAAGAGGGATCTTGTGGATGTGGATGACAAGAAGCACACATGTCGGACGTGCCTCAAAGTCTTCGGATCGGGCCAAGCTCTCGGGGGTCACAAGAGAGTCCACAACATCAAGGACCCTTCAGCAGCAGCCAAGGCCGAGACCGTCTTAGCCAAACCGAAGCAACCGGTGCTCCCCGACATCTCGAACCTGGTGGGTCTTAAAGTCCCAGCTAATTAGTGCACATGATTTTTACTTCCGCATCTTCTGCAAGCTCGAAAACATTCTGTCTGTTGCTTTTATGCTCCTGACAAGTTCGGTCAGCATTTGTTCCTGTTGCACAGGTGTGGATGTGTCAGAGACATCATTTTAGTCTTATTGTCTTGCTGAATAAGCAGGCTCGAAATTGATGATGAGCTGAATGTGCTGCTGGTGTTGTCATTGTTAGTTTGTTATTGTTGAATGAGATGAACATCGCTGGGTGGTTTACATGCTTACAATCTTGTTAAATCCATCATGGATCACTCAGTCCCTTTTATGTCGAACGTGACTGATTTCTGCCACTCGGAAATTAGCATGATCATGGCCGTCCATGGGATGGGATGCTTTCGGGGGCTCCCAAATCCTGAACCACATGAAATGCAGTTTATCCACTCGCCTTGTTCATGCCGCATCGAGCTCTTCCGGTCGAGATCAAAAGAATTCGAGCTCTACAAGTGAGAGTAGATGGTTGAGGTTCCTTTGATGGTCCTTACAAATATTCTCAGCCATTAAATGATTGCAGCAGCCCGGCCTGACCAACTCTGGGCCGAATTTACTCGAGCCCGAGAGCATTCTCGTCCTCGATGCATTGAAGTTCTTGTCTCATTGTCTTGGTTACTTCTCTCGAGGAAATCAGTGCTGGTATTTTCTGCTGGTGTTTGTCCGTCCGTCCGTCCGTCCGTCCGTTCGGTGCTCCTCTGAGCTCGAGGGCTGCTCCTATCCTCTACTCTTCAAGTTGTTGTATCTTTGAGAGACAAGTGACTGCATCCCCTCATCAGCATGTCTGAAATGGGTCGAATTTATCATATGGACACCGTAGTAGCTAGCTGCATCACCTTCCTTTCATATGTTTGCACACCGGGCTCAAGGCTTCGAGACATCTATAGGCGCGTCCTTATAGCCGTATTCCAAGGCTGCCTCGGCCAATATTCCCCCTCAGATGACAAGATACGTACGTGCATGTATGTATATTCTACCAGGTTCACTGGACACTACTCGAGGAAGTGTAATTACAGATGGAAGTCAATACTGGCCCGTACTTTCTCACGTGTCAACGAAGCCGAAGTGTAGCCATCCCAGAATCCTAATCGCCGCCCTCGGAGAGGAACAGGAACGCCGCCCATGAGACAGTGTGACACTCGGGGCCGAAGATAAAAATGAGCCCCACACACCCTACCCTGATCGGGCCCTTTTAGGCAAATACCACCGGAGAGAGAACCATGTACATTATTATTAAGCTTCGGAGATCAAGGAGGGGGATCAGGATCACTGAATCAGGACTTTGAGAAAATCTTTGAAGCTTTGCCGAATCAATTCCCACCCGACCCCGTTTTACGGAACTCAGGGCCATCACTAAATCGCATGCATGGATTGGCCCATTTGGTGCCTACTAACATCATACAGGTGACACACTTCCGCGAGTACTATCTAAGCTGCGGAGGGATTATTGCTCAAGGAAGAACTGGCTTCCAGCAAATTGTAAATAACAAGGATTTATTTCTTCTTACACAAGTAGGTCTTCTGCAGTTGTAGACCGAATTCGGGCGGGGGGGAGACAGGAAAAAAAATGAATCGGAAAGGTCACAGTATCATTCGAATACAATGCAGGGCGAAACATAACATCCAACCACCCTCTACCACCATGATAATGAATACCGCCTACCTATGCTACTACTACGGCAGCAAGGTAGGAAAACGGAAGGGCGAAAAGGAAGTATAGAATATGACGTCACGTCACCGGAATAAGGGATCGGTGCTTCGGCAGGCTTGTCTCTTAGGCAACAGCAGGCATGTCCTTGAGCCACGCATCGAGCGGCTTACCGATGGAGTAGACAATGAACCCGATCTCGCGAAGCTTCTCGACGTTGACAACGTTGCGGCCGTCGAAGATGAAAGCAGGCTTCTGCATGTTGTCGTAGATCCTCTGGAAGTCGAGTGACCTGAACTCGTCCCACTCCGTGAGGATGCAGACGCCATGAGAGTCCTTTGTCGCCTCGTACGCATCCCAAACAACAGAAACCTGCTTCACTGTGGTGGGGGAAGTTGGCTGCAGGTGGATTGGATGGTCCCAGTCAAACTTCTTCATGGTCAGGTCCCTCTGTATCTGGTCCTCTGTAACCTGCGGGTCATAAATGCTCAGCATCGCCTTGTCTCCCAGCAGCCCCTGGCACACATCGATGGCTGGCGTCTCTCGGGTGTCACCGGTGTCCTTCTTGAAGGCAAATCCAAGGATCGCTATCTTCTTGTTCGAGACAGTGTTGAACATGGAGGAGACCAGACGGTTCACGAACCGGCTCTTCTGGTAGTCATTGATCTTGATGACTTGTTTCCAGTATTCGGCCACTTCAGGTAGGCCATTGCACTCACAGATGTAGACTAGGTTCAAGATATCCTTCTGGAAGCAGGATCCTCCAAAGCCAACACTGGCATTCAGGAACTTAGGCCCAATCCTCGAGTCCTTGCCAACAGCATATGAGACCTGAGTCACATCTGCACCTGTGGCCTCACATAGAGCCGACATTGCATTCACAGATGAGATCCTCTGGGCTAAGAAGGCATTGGCAGCCAACTTGGAGAGCTCTGCAGACCAGAGATTGGTGGTCAGGATGCAGTCTTCCGGGACCCAATGAGCATAGACATCCTTCAAGGCCTGAACTGCCTTCTGGCCTTCGGGGGTCTCCCTTCCTCCAATGAGGACTCGGTCCGGGTTGAAGAGATCTTGGATTGCAGTCCCCTCAGCAAGGAACTCCGGGTTCGACAGAATCTGATATTTAATTCCCTTGCTGTTGTGGGTGAGGATCTTCTCAATGGCCTCAGCTGTTTTCACAGGAACAGTTGACTTCTCAACAACAATTTTGTCAGATTTTGAGACATCAGCAATCATGCGAGCAGCACTCTCCCAGTATGTGAGATCAGCAGCCTTGCCCGCTCCAAGACCACGGGTCTTGGTCGGGGTGTTGACCGATACAAATACGATGTCTGCTTCCTGAACGTGTTTCTCCACATCGGTGCTGAAGAAGAGGTTCTTTCCTCGGCACTGCTTAACCACGTCATCAAGGCCTGGTTCATAGATGGGGAGCTGGTCGCTGTTCCAGGCATTGATTCTGGCTACAGATATATCGACAACAGCGACTTCAATGGATGGGCATTTGAGTGCAATCACAGCCATAGTAGGCCCGCCGACATATCCAGCACCAATGCAACAGATCTTCACCATCTTTCTTGAACAGTTGATACCTGAACCATGAAAACATTGTTTCAGTCAAGGATTGCAATTCTCATCTGTATATTGTTCAAATATCAAATGGGTCATATCATGAAAATTCAAGAACAAATTAGATTAATAAACTCATGCACGGCTACAATGTTTGAGGCTCTGCCCAAAAAGCACCCTATGTGTGTTCTAAAGCCGCATAATCAAATACAAATAATTAAAAATGCATGAGAAGTTCCGCCATGCTTTTGCTATTTACATCTATGCAATCTGGCGAGCAAGGAAGCAAAAGCTCTTCCAGAATAATGCTTCTACACCTTCTAGCTTGTAGGTTCGATTATGAGTTTACATAGAATGCACATAAACTCATCACCGCACCTAGTAGCTAAGCTTAGTACTAGACTCCAGCCAATTATGTCTATGGCCTCCTAGTTGGTCAGGCAATTTTGTACTTTGTTGAAGCACCGCTCATGTGTATATTGCGTTAATATCAATGCATTAATTGCCTACCAGAAGGAAAGAAAAAAAAAAGCATGGGAAGTCCATTCCTGTAGAAAAGATCATAAAACAGCTCTCTAAGATGCTGTATCGACTAACAGTCCAACGAAAAATATAGCTTATAGATTCCTACTAGTGCGCTACCAATACCAGTCAAATTGTCATTGAGGTAGATACTAGAACTCAGATTTATAACTGCCTAAAATACTTCGAAATTCTCGAGAAGAGAGGATACGAAACGGCAGAAACCATAAAAAATGTAAAACTTTTTTTATTGCATTCTACCGATCCAGAGAAATTCATGACAAAAGTAAGCAGATCATGAGTTGAACCAGATCTACTTGTCATGACGGATGCCTCTTTCGTAGCTAAAATCAGGACAGGCAGAAAGAAAACTGACGCAATCATTATCACCAAAGAGAACGCTTACAAGAGGTTAAAAAGAAAGCTGATAAATCAATCATCAAAGTTTTACGAGCTGGAGCTTAACGTAGATCGACAAGAAAACAATGAGAATAACATAGTTGTCCAGGGATCCTAGTTAAATCAACGAAAACGCCTCAAAATTCAAGTAAAGGCATCCGCTGCCGGTTAGATCCCGGGTAAATCGAGCTGAATTAAGCTCAAAGATGATTCACAAAGCGTAGATCAATCAGTGCAGCGAGGATTACCATCAGATCCACAGATCCACGAGCTTAAGAACCGAGAATTCGATTGGAAAATAAAAATCAATCAGGGCAAAAGTCTCGGAAACCGACGAATCAATCAACCAAACATAATGCAACGACCGACGCTTGACATATATATTCAGGATTTGAAACACGAAACGAACGGGAACCTCGCACGAAAGCAACGATGATTCGCTCTGAGACGAGGGAGGGAGGGAGGGAGTGAGGGCAGGGCCGATTACCACCACAGACGGCTCGCTGTTTCCCGATCGACGAGTGAGGAAAAAGAGAGAGAAGCAGAGGAGAGAATTCAGAGTGAAGAGCGAGCAACAAGAGCAGAAGGAATGGGGGCTTTTATATACCCAGAGACCGTTCAAGATCTATTGTCGCGACCATGTCCGCTGCGCCTTCCCCCCCGCCCAACGAAACGAACGACTTTTCCTTTTTTTTTTCCTTTAAATATATTTACAATTCGATGTGCGCTATTAATATATATATATATATACATTAATCTAAATATGATATATTAAATAACTTTAATATAATAATACAATTGGGTCACTAATAAATAAAAATAAAACTCAAAATGTAACACCTCACCGAACAGAGAAAAAGGGGCAACAACCAGTATGATCAATTCATCATAACACTAATTTATTTTTTTAGAGTGACCGCGTGCTCATAAATTAAAAATATGGTAAGACAAGTTCAAAGTTAGAATATTTCGAGTGTCGGTATTTGAAATTTAATTAACGGGTTTTAAGTCGTACAATATATCGTTCGGTAGATTAATTGGTGGTTACAATACCGGATATCACCAATATAAAGAAAAAATAAAAAATAGAGAGCATGACACTCATTTCAATTATACATGAAATCATTTTTTGAAAATAATAATCCCTCATTATCTATCTGTCGATCTCAGTTACATAAATCGGTCTCTCCTTATGGATGTTCGACAAACTTAAAAAGATGCCATGCCACATATGCACGGTTGAGTTGACCCTCGGAACCGACACCATTGGCTCTTGGCACGTAAATGGACGAGCGTGGTCCGACTATGCATACGCTGGGAAAGCAGAGCAATAATAATGCTTGCTCGCTAGCTGCTGCTAACTAAGGTCAAGCTTTGACCTTTTTGAAGATTCTAAGGATGATCTGGACCGTCCATCTGAGTATAGACCTGCGGAGAGGAATTAAGAATGGAGATCATGCGAGGGAGAGGTCACGTCCGTCCCTGTCTCAACCCAACTCCCACATTGGACCGATTTAAATTTTATTTATGCAACAGAGTGCAATTTAATGAGAGGGTACTAGGAAGAGGATTAATTGGTAAGATAGAAACAATTTAATATAAAAATAGATATATAATTTTGTAACGGAGACCGTGACTACAATATCGCATCGACCGATTAATTGGGACGTGATTCACGTTTCCATCTTTACCTATCATAAGTAAATGCACGTAATCCATTGATCAAGGGGATGCGCAATTGTAAAAATGCGTCTCCAACATGTATAGCAATAATGCTGGCAAAGTCCTACGTCCCCAGCTGCAGCCAAAAATGCATGCATGTAGAGATGATCGTCAAGAGATTGTTTGACACCTTAGATAAGATATCAAATTCGAATCTTTCGATCGAGAAGAAGAAGGGTCCTATCATTCAGTAATTTATTTTGACTGGAATGTGGTTAAAAAAATGATAACTATAGAAGTCATATATTCTCTTACATCGTTCGAGGAGGTACGAGTACACACACATTTTGGTCAGAGGGAGGCTTTACGGGCTCCTTAAAAGGGAGAGGCAATTATTAATTTGCTAATGGGCATTGGTTGAAGCTTTTTATTTATTTAGTAATATAAAAAATTGCAAAAATTCTTTCTTGAATGTGTGGGAAAAACTTCCAAATCCGAGAGGTAATGAACATTGCTTTGGAATTCAGGAAGTGTTAAGAGTGAAGTCTAAGACACTGCCCGACTGAACAGACCCTTTTCCCCACGTCGAGACATATGCGCCAGATCATGGGGACCAGACCAGACCAGACCAGACCAGCCACGAGGACAGATGAGATTATCCCAGTCAGCTCGATCGAGGGAAGAAAAACAAAAATATATGTGAAACGTGGTGACGTGAAACCATCTGAGTAATAATGTGTTTTCTTTATTTTTGCGGTGATCAAATATGAGTCCGAATTCGAATGGTATGAAATGAGATATCCAAGGACGTAGAGTTGGGGCATGTCGGTCCCGTAACATCGTCGGACACATGAATAGACCCAAGGTGGAGAGGACGATGTTATTAGATCATGGTCATGGTTGGCGAGAGTCACATCCATTCCCTTTTGGTTCCTCAGCTCTTTCCGCTCTGATTGCACCCCCCACACGTTTCCTTGGATCTCATCGCCCACGTTGATTGCCTCAGATCTTCCCCGACTTCACCATTTCCATTCCAAGAGTCAGAGATCAATCATTTGCACATCCTTCTCTCCCCATCTTCGTTTTGCCTGGTAATTCTTCCAAACTTCCTGCTTCTGAAGAAGGTTTGTTTCCAGAATGGCCTCGTTCACCACTCCATGTCCCCAAGCGTCTTCCCTTCTCTGCTCGGGATCGACCCAGCAAAGTTCGAGTCAGACCCAGAAGGTCCGCTTTGCTCGTTTCGGGTTTCAGGTGATTACCTTACCTTACCTTACCTTACTTGATTGTTTGCCATTTTTCTTTTCCATTTTCGCGTGGCGTAAACAATATTTCGGTTCCTAAGATAAGATTTTTGAAGCAAAGAACATGAGAATTGGTTGTTCCTCTTCTGGGCACCGAGAGTGATTGATTGTATGAAAGTTGTGTTGTGTGGAGAGCGAGCATCCTGGACAGTTTCTGCGTCATAGCCACATATGAAGCTTTATCTTCTTGAAATTCAATGGACTTCACTTTCTGTTTAGTTAGTCAAGTTTTTGTCGGCTTGGCGTGAGAGTTGACGTTCTTCACCTGCCTGCGTCAGTCGTTAATCTTGATATTTGCACGTTGAAGAACCTGGGTTTTGCTCTTCATATAGATTCTATCTTGCATTCTCCAGTCACTTCAAGATCAGGATGGATGTCATGGGAGATTGTGTAATGGCACGTGTTAATCCGCTCACCTTTTCTCTCTACGGTAAGCTTCGATGCCTTCATCCTCGGAAAATATATGAGCTATTATTCTCAACATTGCGAATTGTTCTGGTGTCCATCCAGTACGTTTAAAGCATTCCAGTGTTTCAATTTGTTCCTTGTTTCTTGATCCTCCCATTTCTCCGTGACCTGGAACTTAAACTAATTAGCACTAGATTTTATTGAAACGTACCTGTTTCCGATTTTCTAATTTGCTAGTAAATCAGGCTTGAGATCTTAAGTGTATATACTGCATCTGCAAATATTGTCCTCTCAGTTTTTGGGGAGAAAACCTTAACAATATACATTGGCTACATGAATTTTGTTTGCGATCCCGCTGCTCAACTCTGAACTATTCTCATGGTTTATCATCTGGCAGGCAAAGCTCACTGTGGTGAGATGGTTATCACAAGCTATCATTTTGTGTTAGGATTTGATGTGATAATCGTATATGTCATTTACCATGTCACTATTTGACAATTTCTAACTTGAGGTCACTGTGGGAAAAAACTTCTTACTCTGTGGTCTTGGACAAGTAACAGGGCACTTCACCATCCAAAGAGGCCAATGGCTTGGTCTGGAAGCTCACAAATCCAAATGCAGTTCCAGGTGATTCTTTCGTCTTGGAATTCATGACTCAAGTATCTGATCTTGTCAAATTTCACATTTCCCTAATAAGTTCCTATACTGTCCTTACCTCATTGTGAAGTTTAGTTTTAGGACTTCATCTCCTTAAAAATTGAAGCAAATAGAACACATCCAAAGATAAGTCAAACAAGTATTGACAGGAAGGGCTTACTTGCACAAGGTCCTATAGGATTTCTCCTCTAAAAGCCATCCACACCTTCTGCAGTTAAATGAGAACTATTTAGAAACCTAATCTGGAGATTTTGTGGTGCTTATGGGTCCAGCAGTGACTCCATAAGGAAGTCACCCATTCATCAAAGAGAGAGAGAGAGAGAGGGAGAGAGAAGCTGTGGTCTTTTCCTTTTTATCTCATTCGACGGAGAGTGCATGTTGATCATTGGAACTCATATCTATTCTTTATATGAACAGGCTTGTAGATTCAAAGGACATTATGGAAGTTCAGCTGAAGCAAATGGGCTACGAGCTTGTAATAAGAAAAAAAGGAAGCATTGGAACAACCTCCAGTGCCTCCCGCTGCTTCATTCATGGTGCCTCCTAATTTTCAGCAAACTATGCCAGCTCAGCCTTCTGCCTGCAGCAGCCACGGCTACTCCTTCTCCAGCACATTCTACATCTCCCCCACCAAAACCTGCTCTACCTACACCTGCAAAATCTGGTGGGTCTTCTCATCCTCCTCTTAAGTGCTCAGTGGCCGGAACCTTCTACCAATCTCCGGCACCCGGATGAGCCACCATTTGTCAAGGTATGATTTATCCAACTATCTAAGAAACCTATCCGCTTTTTCTGTTTCATTTTGCTAGTGAGTGAGAAGCGCATTTGTCCGCCTTCTAGTTTTCATTTCTCTATAATGATACTCTTCTTGACATTCGAGAGTATCACTTTTCTGTTGTCATGAGCTCAAAGGGATTAAGATTCTTCAATTTGTTTCTTTTTTTTCTGTTAACAAGTAGTAGTTTGGTATTCTAACAAAGAAAACCTTTTTGATATCATGTTCAAAACACTGTTAGCTTGCCTCCAGAAAAAAGGACAGTAGAGCAGGAAAAGTCTTTCACTTTTCACTACCCAAAGTAAACGAGGACAGCTGCATGTCTAGAACCTGGAAAAATCCACAAAGGTCTGCCTCGAAAAAATTTCTTTTCTTGGCTGCAACCTTTACTCGAGCAGACTCCATTCAATGTCTTTACTAGTTGTTTTTCCAAGACTTTCTGTGGAAAGCAAACTACAAAGTGCTCCCGAATGACTAAAGCACCCTCTAAAGTTCGCCCATTGTTTGTCCTCACAGAGCATCTACAACTTCCCCGTTTTCCTCTGGGATGTGTGTGTGTGTGTGCGTGTGTTTTTTCTTTTCAATTTCTTGTATATGAGATGTGCTTCTGAATGTGTCAAATTTAAGTTTTGACTGGAAAAATGGAACGCTTTAATTTGTCCATCCAGACAATCCCCTTTTCGGGTGGGAGACAAGGTGCAGAAAGGTCAAGTTATCTGTATCATTGAGGCCATGAAGCTGATGAATGAAATTGAGGTAACTTGGCGTCTGTTCCCTTGTTCTGTCATTATGCTAAGGCTCTGCTACTCATAAATTGGACAACATGCATAACCAAAATTGATTTGCTCAGTTTCTTCATGGCTTCTCAGGCTGATCAGTCGGGAACAGTTGCTGAGATACTGGCAGATGATGGTAAACCTGTCAGTGTCGATACGGTAATCTCTCTTCCCCCTTCAAAGAAGGCATAGAGCCTCCAGAATCCACAAGGACTGAGCTTTCATGGTCTTTGGGCTAACGTTGATTCTTTTGCTTCGTGCAGGGTCTCTTCCTCATCGTACCACCATGAGCAAGATACCAGCTATCACCATTCTGCACTTTCTCAGCTAAGCACCGTTTCACTTTCAAATGTGCATGGCTCATTGACTTGAGCAGCGTCAGCTAATTTATCCTTCCCTCTCCCTTCCACCCATTACAGATTCTACGCAGTAGAGGCATAAGTTTTTCACTTGGGAAATAGGGACCTTCTGGCGTGTCACTCCCCTCATCTCTTCATTCAGCTGAAATAGCCTTGATTCCAGCCGATTTGCTGTTTCACGGAGCCCATGAAGGTATCTGTCAGGTTACCCACAATTATGCAATGATATCCCCTTGGAACCATAAGATTGTTACGGCAATTGCTGAATGAAGACTGTAAATCACCGCCAAAGCAATAACCTGGACAAAGCTCGTCATTGTTACGATACCCGTAGGGGAATGGAAACAAAATAGAAACAAATTCAGTAATACTGTGAGAAACTGCTGACTCTTTATGTTAAAATTACGAAACAGTACTTTCAACCCTTCTGAAAATAGGACAATTGCCTTTTATTACCAAAATAAATAATAATAATAAATGTTTGTGCTTTTTATAATTAAAAAATATTTCAAAGAATGGCAAGATAGGCACAGAAAGGTTCAAAATACATCTTCAAGGGGACGTGCACGCACTTATCGGTGAACTCGAGAAGAAATGGAGGGCGTCCCCGCTGCGGTTCTTCCTTCCTCAAGCATTACAGTGATTTCAATTTCAGCCCCTCTCACTTCCAATCCATCACGTCCAATAGCCACAAGACCGCCTCCTTGGAGTTTTCAGCATCACAAAAGTCCAGCTCAAAACCAAAAGCATCCATACCGGCTTTTGCCCCCGTCGTCGCAGAAAAAAACAGAGAGATCCAAGCTCGGGTGTCGGAGATGAAGGGGTAAAGCGGGGGGAGAAATCAAGAAAATCAAACGATAATGGAATATCGACCTGTTCCTGATGCAAGCAACCCCGTTTGAATCCTTGCGACGGGCAAGAACTGAAACACTTGCACTTTGCGTAAATGGAATGGTGAACCTCGGGTTGATTGGTAGAGTCATCCTGTATTGCTAACCGTCCAGGTGAGACTTCAGGGTGTCGCAGGATCCGGGTGGTGGGGCTTTCATTCCCATCAGGAGAGCACGGCCAGCGACGACTTCTGAGAAGATCAACCGATCCTCGGTCCATATATCAATGAGAAACTCCAGATCATCAAATGAAAGCCTCGGGGGAAGCAGCTCTCGGCGTTTGTAGAAAGTAGAAAATCTGGTACAGCTTATAGAAAGTTAGAGAAGGGTTTGGGCTTTTTGCAGATTGAATTCCAGAAGTAATCATCTCTTGCTATGACTCTCCATTGCTTACACACCTCCATTGAGGGTTTGGCCCTCAGAACTTCATCATTTGATATTATCCTGACTCCGAAGCAGCTCCGACAGCCATCTAAAGCACTGCATCCGCTAATGAGAGGTGCAGCTTCTGTTCACCTACGAAAGGAAAAGGATGGCATTTTTACAACAAAAGCAATTCAATCTCCAAAATGAAAAGTTAAATAGGTCTTGGGTCTCTCGCTAATAAAACTTTTCATACCCATTATTCCCCCTTCTCCCAAGCGGGAAAAGAAAAAAAGAGTAGAACAATTATAGCTATGCTAATCATGACTCTTGCTTGCCTGGTTATTCGGAAGACGCATTTCAGCAAAAGGCACAAGGAAAATTTCGACGACGCAAGAAGTTTAATATGTTCTGCAAATCTACTTACTGAAGACAGTTCCCCAAAAATATTTATGGGAAAGTTGTATGCGCTGCCACTTGCGGTAAAAGTGGAACTCATCATGAGCAAAGCAAGAGGAAATCTTCATTGCGAAAGTAGCGTATACTAATGCATCAATTAACAGGGACGGAAGCACATTCATCTCAAAGAGAGAATAATAGTCACAGTTATAATTAAGCAATGTGACAGAGCAGGAGAGAATGTAACACTATAGCCGAACATATCACGTTCACTACAAATAGTCTCCTCGAAAATAATAGCTTTGAAGGGCAGTTAACGCCACAAACCCTTGAAAATTGAAACAAAAGCGACGGTAAATCAGTTCATTTCTTAAACCCATATAGACGAATTTACCAACGGGATCAGTATTATTAATAAAAGAGAGCCGATGAAGAACGATTCACCCCCAGACGAATAAACACGTCTTCTGGAAACCAAGCAGTTAGAGGATTCCCCGACATACCAACACACCTCCAGCAGACCGATCTAGAAAAGAGTGACAACAGGATCCGCCCGTCAGGGTTAGAATCAATTTACACATGAAGGAGACGAGAGCCGTGTCTCCGGAGAAGGAAGGAAGGAAGAGAAAGTGACGAGAACTGGGCATTTCAGCACTTCCACTTCTCATGGGCCGATTCTCTCCTGGTTTTGGGCTGCGACTCTTGTTGGATCCCTAATTCTGGAGCCAGCCATATTTTGGGTAATTTCAATTTACTCTCCGTACTTCACTTATTCGGAATTTGAACCCTTAACTATGCTTAACGCGAGCAGGAGCATTCCCCCAATGACCTCCCCACGAACAGCAACTCCCAGTCCAAGGGTCCAATTAATTTTATATAAATTCCATTATATTAAAGTTCTAATCATAATTTTTAAAATTGGAGTAAACAAAGAATTAGTGTAGGTATTGATTCATGGATTTATGGATTGTATCGAGAATTTAATGAGTTGAATAACATATTTAATAAATAATATTAATAATAAATTTATATAATATTATAATT
>CXYZ01012159.1:599830-620823 GCA_900006705.1 Sonneratia caseolaris
AAAATAAAAATATATGCATTATAATATTTTTTATTTTTTTTATTTTAAGTTAGTCAATTTTTTCACTGATTCATTTGAGTTTACCGATTAGATTAGGAACCGACTGATTCAACCGAAGTTGACCTTATTAAAAATGTAATTGAATCATTTATAAAAATCGGACTAGTGAGTGACCGGTTCCTAGTTAATCCGGCCGGTTCGATCTAATTTTTAAAATTATAGTAATAATCTTCATTTTTTGTTTCACAATTCACCTCGTGAAATTCTTGTGTTAAAGCTAACTTTACGGCCATTTTATCTATTCTTATAAGATTCCAAGTATTACTAAATTTACAAGAACAACAGGCCGACAGAAGGCTGCAGAGATTGCGGTATACCGAAAACCCTGCACACACAGCGCGTGCAATATAGCAAAAACTACTAAGTCACAAACAAGAAAATAATGCAAACTCGGCGTTCAGATGTCATTCAAAACAGACAGCGACAGCAGAAACCCTAAACTAACTGAGTCGACATTCTTCGAACGAGGATGACCAAAACTGATAACGCAGACGCTTACTGACACTAAGTCGAAAGAACATAAGACTTCAAGGAGGAAAAAAAAAATGAAGATCTCTTTCCACTGATATGTTGCTCGCCGACGACATCGACTCGATTTCCTTGGGCTAGTGTCTCCTGCATCACTCATTCTCTCTTCAGATGCTTGTTTCGGCACTAAGATGCAATCGATGCCGATGGTGTGAAGTAATTGATCGATTGCATGATGACATGCTCACCCCGAGTGCTCTATCCTTCGGACTTTTTCCCGCTTCAATGGCGGGAATGGAATGAGTCAGAACACGGAGCGGGGAGATGATGTGAGGCAGTTAAAAGAAGAGAGAGAGAGAGAGAGAGAGAGAGAGAGAGAGAATGAGAGGGACTTGCGAGTGCAATTACACCATTTTACCTTGGGAAGGACGGAAATGATGTTCAGCACGGGTTCCGTTACGTTAAGACGGTGAATTGACGGAGCGACTTAAATGACATAGAATAAAGGGCCTTAGTTGATGTTGAATTATAGGGTAAGGACTAATTCGAACTGTGAGGGATAAAATTGATGAATGATATAGACCGAGAGTCTACTATGAAGGAATAGAGAGGTGTGAAAAGTGTCGTTACTTTATTTTTACTTTTTTTTTATTACATGTTTATAAGTTTATTACATGGAACAAGGTAGAAGAATACCGTACGTGGCTTGGGAAAAGAAAAACTTGCAACACCGGCCTAGCAAGTGAGGTTATCGCCGGGGTCCACCCCGAGCTGCTGACAGTACTGAGTGTAATACCGGACCCGGCTCTGAACCGTTTCCGGGTTGTTACCGTTGCACTCGAGGGCACCGTTGATGGCTTGGATGGTGGCGCCGAACCCTTGGCTCAACACCGAGTGGACGTGCTCCATCCAGTACCATAGGGCAGTCCTGAATGATATCACCGGGTCGTTGGCCACGGTCTCCGGGGCATTGAGCCCGTCGAACCCGATGCTCTCACCCGCCGGTCCGTAGTTGAAGTTCCACGACAGTTGGATGGGTCCCCGGCCATAGTAGCCCTTGCTCGGGTTGCAGGGATACTGCGTGTTGTTCTCGTCGCAGTAGTCCTTGGACGCGCCGTCTATCTCCTCGATGTAGCAGAAATCTGCACCAACAACATCTAATGTAACCATCGACATTCGATAAGGAAAACTCGTCGGAGACGATCGGTGATCGAGCTGAGCGCTTACGTCCGGTTTCATGCGTGACGTGAGCGAAGAAGGCGGCGACCTCGCGCTTCGAGTCGTCCTCTGATCCGGTCTGGCCGAAGCGAGGGTAATTCTCCAGGGCGTCCAGGAAGGCCTTCCTCGAGTAGAAGCTCTTCCCGACGCAGCCGTCGGCCGCCTGGCTGATTATCCCGTTGAAGAATTCGTCCGTCACGATGTCAGGAACCGAGACCCCATTAGTCGGGGGAGAAGCGTAGCACGGCCCGGACTGGCAACCCGTGCCGCAGTAGTCGTCGCCGGTGCCGCAGTAGCCCCAGCGGCTGCAGCACTGGTCAGATGAGCAGCCACAGTTCTGTGCTGCGGCCCTCCCGGGCAGTGCACCGGCAAGGAACCCAGCGAGAGCAAGGGTGAGGAGGATGTTTCCCGTCGTGAGGGAGTTAGCCATGCTGGTCCGGTTCTGTGATTGTCAGAGACGGGGGGAAGAGTTGAGGGGTACTTATAGGGCTCCGGCGCCAGCGATGTCGCGGTGGTCTCTGTGTCGTGCAACAGAGATGGAAAAGTCAAAATTAGCCACGGCCGAAATGGAGAGAACGCGTGCATTCATTAGCGTGGGCGCTCCTTCGAGTCCTTGGACTTTTCTCCTCCGGGCCACCAATACACGTTCGACCTAATTAATCCATTTTTTTAGATGAGCAATATGGATTTTTTTTTCCTTCCACTTTGCAGCACTTAAATCTAACTACTTATTTAAGAAAAATAAATATTCGGAACCACATTAATCAACCGATCTTAGTTCCATTATTTAAAAAAAAAATAATGAATCCATGTTGGTTACCTAGATTTGACTTTCGAACGAAGGTTCTAATTTGAACAACGACCCATTCAATCCCAATTTCCCCGTTTTTCTATCGTGCATTTAGTGGCTTTACATTGCTGTGCTCTGTTCCCACAATGATGACGAAATTTCAGTACATTCCTCGTACCAAAACTACAATATCAATTTCAAATTATACATATACAAAATTATACATATCAATTCCATACGCATTCTTTTTATTATTGTATGAATATATCCTAAAATAAGCAAATACATATATATATATATATCTCTTGCTCACTCTTCAAGTATGGATAGAAGTTGGAATACTAAAAGGTTTAGTGATCGAGAACGAGATGGGCGGTGAACGCCAGACGTTGTCAAACTTTGCCACTTGCAAAGATTCCCTTCTGTTACTTCCGTTGACCAAGATGAGAGATACTAGAAAGAATGGAAATTGGGTGAAGAACTACGC
Source organism: Sonneratia caseolaris (assembly GCA_900006705.1). Lineage (NCBI taxonomy): Eukaryota > Viridiplantae > Streptophyta > Magnoliopsida > Myrtales > Lythraceae > Sonneratia > Sonneratia caseolaris. The sequence goes on from CXYZ01012159.1 coordinate 602,854, forward strand.
TTAAGGGCGCTCCCTTAAATACACTTTCCACTCCATTCTCAGTTTTCTTCCCAGCGTGGCAACTTTCTCCCCCTCATAACTGAAAAAACACAGAAGGATACTCGCCGTCCACCACTGAACCGTCATCGTGTTTGCTCGCCTCGCTCCCGTTGGTGGCACGATGGCTTCGTCATGGACGACTAAACAAAAACCTCGTGTATTGCCGCATTTCGTGACCATAAATTTGGACCTCCAGACTTCTATTCCTTCCTCCCATTAAAATGGAAAAGTCAAAAGAAGACGTTATAGATATTCTACACAGAAGTATGCCAACTCATGCCATGTCCCGTATCTAAATACCGTCCCTCTACGATGCGGAACAGGTAAATCTAAGTCATGAAATGACTTTCCTAGTGTAGATAAATAAGCGTGCCAGATTGGACCGACTTGGGACTAACAGGAAGCCAGAGCATAGAGAATGCGCATGCTTTGCCTCCTTATGAGCAATTTCCATAGTAAAACTTTTACCTGCCCATCTCATCATCGTATCCCGAGGCCCTCCCACTTCTTCCTCTCACAAATGCCTCGGGGACAGGACTACTACTCTCCAGGTCGAGACCTTGGTAAGATCTAGTTGCGAGAAATTCTGCCCCTGATTTTGCAATAACCTTGGTGACAGAGCTGCGGTTCATGTCACGCAGTTGAAGAGCCTTCTCGGTCGCATTTGCCAGTGCGAGAGCTCCTTCAGTTTCCTCCACGCCATTATCTGTCCAAGCAGGAAATTAAAATTATTATTATTTTAATAAAGAAAGGAAGATAGTGGCAGATGCGACCTTGCCATCCACTACGCAAATTGAAATTATTTACTAAAGAAATCCAAGAGGATGACAAAGTTCTCCTCAAGAACTTTCCACTGTTTATCAGCTCAGTTAAGCGATGAGACCTCTCGGAACTTTCAACTGCTTAATTTCTATCATTTCCTTTGAATGCACTCTTAACTGACTCAGATTTTGCACCAGTCCCAGCAACTTATTCCAATAAATATAGGCTTCCAAAAATTACAACACTCACACATTTACTGAGATGGCTGAAACTGCTTGACAAGTGGACAGAGCAATTTCATTGAACATACAAATTATCAAGTGCTAGAGACGAGAAAAGATAATTTGCCCAATAATCACCCACTACTGTGAAAGGAATGATGAGAAGGAAAAAGTTTGGTTCACAAAGGAGTCCAAGGGTGATTAGTATCAAGAGAGACACAAAAAAAAAAATGATCAAATCTGCAGATTTCACATGATACGATCATACAGACAGATGCACACAGAAGTGGAGAAAAATTACGTATGAAAGGAAAGATGAGAAGAAAACATTTAGTTCACAAAGGAATCCTATGGCAATCAGTAACATGAGACATACAAAAAAAATGAAAGCTGCAGATTTCTCATTGTATGATCATAGTAGACAGACGCACATTGAAGTGGAGAAAAATTACCCAGCAGATTGTGATCTTCCACGTAGCCACCCTGTAGAAAGGAAAACCGAGCTTCTTCCGATGGTTTTCTTCCCTCAATTGGAGATGAATCAATTAAATCTCTGAAGTCCATAAAATACTCTCCTGTCCACTGGCTTCCGCTGGCATGAATGCATACACAGATTTAGGGTAAAGACCACAGAAAGTAAAAGGAACAATTGTCTCTACTGGAAAAGCATGAGGCTTATATTCTGTACCAAAGTTCTGAGCCGGTCAATCTATTCTATCCATATATTGCAAATTTGCAAGATGCTTAATAGGGAAAAAGATAAGGCAGCCTTGGTTTCTTGGTAGAAGGATGTTACATCAACTTGACATTAATGAGAGGATGCTTACTGGGTTAGATATAGAAAAAACTAGTCACATTATTAAAAAAAAAATCATCAAAGGACTAAAACAATAGTTGCTGAAACGATCCCATAATATATAACTAGTGAGGAGAAGAAAAAAGACAGCATGCATAATGGAGAAAGAGTTTGACAAAAATGTTTCAGTCGCTGCAATAATTTCAAGGCATGGATGAAAAGCAGATATATAGCATGTCTTTGGATGGACATTACCTCTTAAAAGCTAGCATTGCTTCAAATGGTGTTATAACTGGAGCCAAAAACTCTTTGCTGTCCAGCAGAGCAGTTTGAGCACATGAAACATATATGAACACATTGCACTGCCACAAATCGAAGTTCCTATATAAGAGATTGCTGCATTCGTCTTCAAGGCAGCCTTATAATATTCTCTAGATTGTATGCTCATAAAAGAGATAAGAGTTACACGATGAGGAAACAGGAAAGGAAAAAGAGGAGGAACAAGGAATAGAGAACATGGGAGACATCTACTTAGTGAATTGAGTGGTTTTGAAAAATAACCGGTCATGGAACCTATACGGACATGTCTCACCACCGGTCCATCATGCTGCCCTCTCTCATGTTTCTTCACAACTAACTCGACATTAAACCTCACCATACCTAACCTGTCACTACATGATAAAACTCATTATCTATTTTGAGTTCACCTCTGGGAAATTCGCAAGTTTTGCTGGATTTGGCCTCCCCATAGCAAGAGTATATGCCTTTTTCCCAGCTCCTGTTATGAGCTCCTTCATTTGATCAATCATATGAAGATAACCAGCTGCAAGGCACACTTCACAGTAAGAGATACATGCTATCTTGATTAACATAAGTCATTTTGGACATGCATTCTGCAATTGCATATATGAAATTTGAAGCTCATGCCACTAACATTTTCAGCAGTAGCAGATTTGAGAAATTTCACCATTTCATTAAGTAATTCAAAGTTCTGTTAATGTCTGTACCTTGTCTTTGTAAAACATCAGTAAAATGTTCTCTTAGGTGCATATCAGCAGATAAAGAACAAAAACTGGCATCAAGGTTTTGTTTTACAAAATAGGCTGAGATGAGAGAAATCATTAACTCTGCAACTATACTGGTCAAGAATGACAATTTGAATGACCCTAATACTTGAGATTTTTCTTGACTTGTGATTTGAAGAACTTAGTGAAAGGGTTGAATGGATTAATTATACCATCAGAGAAGTCCCTTTAATATCATTGGGAAGGCATCAGAATTAGGACCTGAAAGACTAAACAATACGAAAAACTGCAATCTATAGCCTGCTAATGGTTTATTAATGCCACCACAAGCAATTTAAGGAAAGGTGGGGGTGGCCGGTGGCCGGTGGGGTGATGAAAGGAACTAGCCACATATTTCCAACAGCGTTCTCATATCTATACATGCTTTTCCATTTTCAAAAACTTCCAAAAATCTGTGGAGCAAATTAAATCACCCAAGTAACCATTTTATGTCAGTTCACGGGCATCCATTTAATACACGTACTTTATCGAAGCAGGGCAAAATATTCCTTGAAGATCTATATTCTTCACATGCACTAGAAGTTTTCAGAAACACCACAAAAACAGTTCTGCTCTCCCGGGTCAAAACTTTCACAAACATAAATTAACAAAAGACCCTGACCGCATTAGCTAACCTACAGTATAGAGCCCAGAATAAAGCAGTTGAAGATCAACTAGATTCTAGAGAGTCTAATGCTGAAAATTTGATTCTAGTTAATGAGAAAACTTACCAACACCAAGAGTACCCACTAAAATCCCAACAATGTTAGCATCCTTAGCCTTCTCCACCAGGAAATATCTGGAAAGAAGCTTACAACTCAATAACAAAATTATGCTAAACATAGATCATCCAATAAAAAACCAAACAGCCACTTGTAAGTTGCGACGAGAAATCTTGATGCAAGAAGATATAGGAATGTAGAAAAGAGAGCTAAGACAATGTCCAACAATAAGTACCTGTGCTTGAGAATTCTTCTCTGGTGAGAAAAATCAGTGACTAAGTGATCTTCTGTTGCATCATATCTAACTATGTGATGACAAACAAAGCAGTGATTTAATGTTATAGGCCTCTTAACAAAATGAAACACATGTCAATGTGCTATCTTTTTCTAGAATTTCTGCAATCAGTACTTTCTGACTTTAAGATAGACCAAAATAAGCTGTAATATAAAGTAAAAGAATTCTGACAAGAAAGATGAGGCTTGGCCACAACTCACCTATTTCGCATCCATTGAATGTTAGAACAACATTTGCAAACGCGGAATTGTCAGGGCCAATCCAGAAAAGCAAGTATTCCTCCATTTTGCTTTGCTGAGGTAGATTCCAAGTCAAACCTCCAATTCTATATTTATTGATGGTTGAAACACTTGCATCATCATCTTGACGAGAGCCAACAGAGGGTCCTAGGGTTGCACAGGAGTTTTCATAATTTTCTGATGGATTTGTGGTGGAACAGATAACATCTGCGAAATGAATATTCATTATGGAATTGGAAACACTTGAGCTGGTTGCTTCAAGCATCACTTCTTTTAAATGCAATATAATATGTGCATATTCCAACCCATACAGGACCTGCAATGAAGCATTTAATTCAGTCAGAATAGTACAATAACATCTTACTCAGAAACAGCAAATGGGTACATAACAAGTTTTACATGAATATAAAGTTATCAGATAATATTTAGTAATACCTACTTCTTGAGCCCAGCTTACTATTCTTCTATTCAGTATCTTCTCAACTATGTCAATCACAAGGAAATCTCAAAAAAGCATTCACGTCCAGAGACATTTTAGGCCTTACACGGAACTGTTCTTCAGAAAAAAGAAAAGGGACAAATTATCTATTGGCTTTTCACTCATCTATTGCCTTTTCATATAGAGCATTTGTCAAATGGCTTAACAATATTTTTACTTTTTCCTACTTTGCTTCCCTCCTCACTATCAATGGTAGAACGTATGTGCAGTACTATAGTAATGAGAAACCAGTAGAATTTGAAATATCTATTTAACAATCAAAGAGAAGACAAGCAGAATATTATTTTTCTTAAAGGTACCATAACAGGCTTGCCAGCAGCAGAAGCATAGTTAAGTATTTTCTTGGCACAGCTGGATGTATTTATCGGAGACTTTCCAAAAACAAAAAATGCTGGCAGGCTTGATGTGCTGCATATAAAAGAAAAAAAAAGACATTCATATTATGGAACAACATGATTACAGGATTATAATGAAGATTATGACATCAATGATAGTCTAGGGACATACACATGTTTTGTGCATGCATGTGTAGACATATTTCCTTGAACAATAAAGTTTTAGTTAGTCTAGTAATATAAACAACCAACTCCACTTGTAACAGCAGTTAATCATGGTAAATACATGTAGAAAGGCCATAACACAATGCATGGATGCAACTCATCATATAGAGGAGAGGGAGGAGAAGCAGGGGGAAGTAGTGGAAAACGCTTTTTCTTTCAATCCTAGTAGAGGAGAGGAGAGAAAGGAGGGAATGCAGCCATTTAATGGAATAACAACATGTATTCTTTAATGACTGTCAGTTATAATTTAGGGGGGCAAAATAGACTACTTGTCATTCCATGCAATAATAAGTTTGATCTCCCTCCAATACCAAATGAATTTGGAAATTGAGAAAATGTAGCTACTGCTCATTACACAGCAATACCTGTTCTTTCAAAACTGTCCATCATATTTCATGGGGACAAAAAGGTTTATTCGCATTTCTTGCAACAATAAGTTTCCTCTCCCTCCAAAACAACTGAATTTGGAAGTTGAGAAAATGTCATCAATTTTTTTTAATAAAAGTAACCATTGCTTTACAACTTCATACCTTTTCGTTTTCATCCCATCATTCCATAAAAAAATTCCACCAGAACAATGATCGTACTTCCCTTCTTCTCCCTCTACCTAGAAGATAAGTAACTGAATACATAGATGACTAAGGGATCCATACAATCTCCAAAACCTCACTAGAGAGAAAATTTGTAAGTGGCATACATTCTGCATATCCTCCAGCTCGTCCTGCCCCCCATCCCCTCCATCACAAAATTCTTACTTCAGCAATCACATCACTCATTTCCCAATATCTCAACAGATAGAAACTGCCCTTTCTCAGCAATGTAGGACTAACTACGTTTGTGGCTTCCATAAAATTCCCGTGTACGACATCCTTTTTCAGGTTGCCCAGATTTCCAGGCCCAAGCATAGGGGCTACTTATGAGAGAATTCCAGTACATATGTGAAAAAACTGTAACCTCAAAAAGGTGCCTGCCCTCATTTTCATGCATACAATGTATATATGAAATGTTAAGAAAGGGTAGAAACATCTAGGCCGATGACCAAATTGAGTGGCAAATGGTTGAAACAGCTGAGGAAAGGAGCAACCACCCAAGCCCTTGATTGCAAATCTACAGCTATCATTAATCTATAGGTGAATAAATGACACGATGCATATGGCATATTTCTGTTCAGTCCTCTTTAATACTCATAAAAAATGTTCATCTGCGCAAAATTCAGTTAAAAAAAATGCTTACGGACTAAGGCAAGTGTGACCATAGTGTATCACACAGTCAGCATTGATATGTGATGCACCAACTTCATCAACACAACAACTGCCAAATGTTGTGTCAGCCATCACAAAGAGCCCGACATCTTCCTTAACTTCACTAGCATTAGATGCTTTCAATGAGAGAAGTTTGCTGTGTAGGGAGCTCACCACTTTCGTTGAATATTTTAACAGCTCATCTGGAAACTGATCATTCAGAAAGCAACTGAAATCAGAAAATGCATAAGCCTAGAGTATAAAACTCTCCCGCTCTCACTAATTTAAGATTCAGAATTAGAGAACAAACTATACCGAGTACCCAGAAAATGGATCAACACATGCATCTGAGACAACCTTCGTTCCAAAGCTAAATCACTAGTATAAGTGAATCACAAGGAAAACACTAGCAAGGCCTAGTCTAGCAGAGCAAGCAGGATTTTGCAAGAGCGTTTTTCCTTGTTCCCGCTCCATTGATAATTCTTCAACAGAAGCTTAAACTTAAAAGAGAGAGAGAAGACTGTAAGTTCCAAAGGCATGCACTTGACCGATATTGTTGACGAACCTCACTCCCTCCTTTTAGTTCACCAAAAAAATGCCAACACAGTAATGCTAGTTTATCTGAAGTAATTGGATGCAGAAAATCTACCTCCACAGAGGGGAAAGGAGCTCAGGAGTGAAGAAGATGATACCTGAAGGGCAACTGTAGTGAAGTTCCTGCGGTGGATGTAATCGGCGGTGCGGGATATCTCGAGCCGTGACTCCAACTCGGACTCCATAGCCAAAGCTTAATTCTTGGCAACTCGCCAACGCGGGAGAAGGAGAAGGCGGAACGGCGGGTCGAGGACCTGGGAAGGAAAAGGGAAGGGGCTGGACGTTCCATCTATTTTGCGGTCGTGGCAGGAGATTTATGCTTAATTGCATTGCAGTCCCGTAGGTTTGTTGGAAGTCTCAAAATGCACCCTGGATCAATTGTCTCTCCATTTGCAGCCATAAAACGTCCAGATGGCTTTGGCGGGAGATTCTGTTCTGGAACCAACTTTTAAGTCCAGATTGATTTAAACCTTCGCTCACAATCATGTGCCATCATAATCAATGCCGACAACTTAAGTTTTGCCGGCACACTTGAGTTTTCATGAAGGGTTCTTTGGGTTCTTTATGAGCCGTCTTGGAGGAGGTGTTGGAGCTGTTTTCACGACAGTGGGGCTGGGGTTGGTTCTGAAAGATTGGAACTCTACGGTGGGGGCATCGATGATATTGCAAAGGCTGCCCTGCTCTTTGTCACAAAATTTAAGTTAGGATCTTTTCCTGTATCTGGGTGTGCCTTTCTTCACTGAAGCTCTACCAGTGAAGAAGTGCGAAGCTTTGACAGATTGCATCACTAGCAGAATACGAGGATGGGCTGATAAACTCGTCTTTTCCAGGGGAAGTCCAGTTGATAAATTCGGAAATTTTCAGCATGACAACTTCTGGTGTGCTCACTTTTTGCTCCTGAAGAAAGTTCTAAAGATGGTGCAGCAGCGTTGTATGCCATTTTTGTGGAATGAGACTGATAATGGCGGTCAAGGTGTGAAGGTGAAATGGAACCAGATTTGCAAACTACGAGCTGAGGGTGGCTTGGGCATTTGTGACACTGATCGTCAGAATAAGATTGGAATTTTTTAAAAGTATATGGCTGCTCTTGATTAACGCGGGCTTGCTATGGGTGGCTTGGACCTGAAGTATCTTATTAAAAGATGAAGTCTATGGGTTATTAAAGCTCCCGATGATTGCTCTTGGAATTGGAGGAAAATTTTCCAGTTGCGGGATTGATTTCGAGCTCATATTTGTTATCAAGTTGGCCAAAGTAATTTGTTTTCACTTTGGAATGATCTATAGCTACCAGATGGAAGCATTGTTGCAACAGTACTGGGCAGTAGGGACTGGTTTCCTTCTGTCCCCATGACTGTTGTGGGTCCGATCTGCTGGGAGGGACAGTGGCAATGGCGACAGCAAATGAGTTGTGGGCCTGGGCAGACAAAGGAATTGGCTGAATCTCTCACAATTATGGCCCGGGATCACCTGCTTTAGACTCCTCATCCTCAGGGTAATTTTACCTCAACCAGTGCTTGGGATGTTTTGCGGAGTATGGGTGCTAAGCAGGATTGGATCAAGGATATTTGGTTCCCATGCCACATACCATGGGCTTCATTCGTTTGTTGGTTGGCATGGAAGAACAAATTGAGTACAAAGGACATACTGATACTATGGGGGGCTCAATCTTGCAACGGTAAATTGTGGTTTCTGTTTGCAGGTGGCTGAGACAGGAGATCATCTCTTCTTTTTCTTGCTCTGTTCCTCTGGAAGTTTGGATAAGTGCTTTTAGGAGTGTGGGCATGCACAGGTCAGCGAGTGCCTTCAATCCTGTGGTGATTCTGAAGTCACTGCAGGCGGCTCTGCCATTTGCATCAAAGACCGAGGATGTTCTCAGCAGGAGGCGGCCACTCCTTGAGAATAGAAACGTGGTTGTAATGGAGCCGCATGAACAGCGAATTCCACATTCTTCTCGAACTCCTGCAAATTGATTAGGCATGAGAAGGTAGTATGGTTGAGTCATTTGGATATGCTTTGTAGCATTGACTGATTAGATGGCTTTGGTGAGAGATTCTATTCTAGAACCAACTGTTTAAGTCCAGATCCATATAATTATTCCATCACAGTCGTGTGTCATGAGAATCAATGCTCAACTGTGACAATCCGAGACTGGCTTATGATTTTAACTTTACTCATGAATATAGACTCTGTTCAAATTCCTCTCAGGGGAATCGAGTTTTCTGGGCAGTGGAATTCCTGAAGGGTGCGTGGGGTCAGGTGGTTTTTCGTGTATGTCATGTGTTTCTAGGATGTCAATATGTTGAATTGACTCTGGTCATGCATTCATCTGCATGTTTTTCAGAGCAATGATTGTCTTAGATAAGTTGATTTTGCTGGAAACTGGGATGATATGCCACCTTCTAGACACGAGCACTAAGATTCCTTACCCAGATAGACGTTAATAGATCTTATTCATTGCACAGATTAAGCAGCAGAAGCTCAGGGAAGAGCAAAAGGGGAAGGAGCTCGAAGCCGCGAGGGCGAAAAGACTGGCAGATAACGGAGAAAGCGCAAAGAGTGAGGAGCGGCAAGAATTCTATTCCATCCCTGTAACCATATTGACCTTGAGGAAGAGCCATTCAAGAAATTTCATCATTCCGATAGTACTGAATTCATGTCGACCCAAGGATTCACCCCTAAACCCAAAAGAGTTAACTTGCTAAAAGGTGGCAAATTGATAATGATATTCAACATATTTTTGTCCGTTGTCTACTGAACAATACCCGTCACCACTTGAAAATGGACGGCGACCCCAGTCGGGGGGTGGGGGGGTGGGGAGGCGGTGGCCGCGGGTCATGGCCCCACTCCCTCAATCTTTATTTCCATTCTCCATCGGGGATGGCTCACTCGCTCCTTCTCCGCTCCCCTCTCAGGCAGCGTTGGATTCCGGTCCTGGAGAGATAAAGGGGATGGTGATGAGGATGGTGACCACCGGTGCAGGCTGTGCCTCATCCTCCTCCTCCTCCTCCTATCTTCTCCGTCTTCATACCTTAAGCCCTAAAGCCCCGTCCCTCTTCTCACTCCACTTCTTCCTCAGCAATGATGACCCGCCTCATCGCCCATTCCGCCGCCGGAACTCTTTTCATTCTGCTTCCCCCGCGATTCCTGATCCTGAGATGAGGGAGGCTGATAGTCGGTTCTTGGACGCCGTGGTGGAGAAATTGAGAACCAGCCGTGTGCGGGACCTCGATGACGCCCTTTCTTGCTTCCGTAGGATGATGGAGATTCGCCCACCGCCTTCGGTCATCAATTTTAATCGACTTGTGGGAGCCGTCGTTAGGATGAAACAATTCTCGGACGCCATCTCGTTGATCGGTAGAATGCATGAGGTCGGGGTGGTCCTCGATGTCTGCACTTTCAACATCATGATCAATTGTCTCTGTCAATCGAGAAAGGTGGACCTTGGGTTTTCTGTCCTGGGCAGGATACTCAAGCTCGGGTTTGGACCTAATCTGGTTACCCTCAACACCCTGGTTGATGGGCTCTGCATGGAAGGGAAGATTTCTCGTGCCGTTGGGCTAGTGGATGAAATGCCAGCCTTGGGGATTGAACCCAACGCTGTCACCTACGGAGCCGTAATCAAGGGTTTAGCGAGGACTGGCAAATCGGAGCCGGCCCTTCGTTTGCTTGAGAAGTGGGAGGGCCACACCTCCAGGCTCGACGTCGTTGTATACACCACGGTCGTCGATGGTCTTTGCAAGGAGGGACGAGTAAAGGATGCTTGCGACTTGTTCCATAGCCTGACAAGCAAAGGCATTCAGCCAAACATCTTCACCTACAGCTCCGTGATTCATGGACTGTGCAGCTCGGGCCAGTGGAAAGAGGCTGTTGCCCTGTTAATTAAGATGATCGGTAAGAGGATTCAACCGAATGTCATTACTTACAGCGCCCTAATTCATGGTTTAGGCCATCTCGGCCGGTGGAGGGAAGCCAGCACCCTTTTCCAGAAGATGACAAGTGACGGCATCAAGCCGAATGTCATAACCTATACCTCCCTGCTTCATGCCCTCTGCACATCTGGTCGATGGGAAGAGACTGAAAGACTATTGTCCGATATGACCCGAAGGGAAATTTCGCCCAATGTGGTTACCTTCAGTGTCATCGTGGATTCTCTTTGCAAAGAGGGATTGGTTCCTGAAGCGGAGCGCGTGTTTGATGTGATGGTGCAGAGAGGCATTGAGGCGGACGTATGGATGTATAATTCATTGATGGATGGCTATTGCCTTCAGAAGAGCATGAAGAACGCTAGGAGGTTACTCAATTCGATGGTTGAGCAGGGTTGCCGCCCCAACGTCATTACGTATAGCATATTGATTAATGGATACTGCAAGGGGAAGATGATGGATAAGGCACAGAGTCTATATGCAGATATGCTTGACAGGGGCTTGGTTCCAGATACCGTAACGTACAGCACTCTTATAGGTGGTTTCTGTCGTGCTGGAAATCTTCATGCTGCAGAAGGGCTTTTGCATAAGATGCGAGCTGTCGGTCAGCTTCCAGACCCTCAAACTTATGCTATCCTGATTAGTGGGTTGTGTAAAAATGGAAGTCTCGATACTGCAATTTCGCTGCTCCAAGACATGGAGGATCAGAAATTGAGTCCAGACACTGTGATCTACAACATGCTCATCAACAGCCTGTGTAAGGTCGGGAATCTTGAGGCCACCGAGGAACTTCTCCTCACCATGGAGGCAAAGCAGCTGCAACCCAATGTTATCACATTTAACTCACTGATAAGCGGGCTCTGCAAAGAAGGGAGAACGGATGAGGCATGCAGGTTGCTGGGGAAAATGAAAGAGAAAGAATGCTCTCCAACTGCTGCAACATATAACATCTTAGTCAGAGGACTCCTCAAGAGTAAGGCTTTCTCAGAGGCTGCAGAACTTTACCGAGCGATGGCTGATAGTGGCTTCGCTGCAGATGCATCCACTGTAGAATTGCTGTTAGGTTCGTCTTTCAGTGATGCAGCTGATTCTGCTGATACTCATCTACAAGTCATGCTAAACCTTGTATGATGAGTCACATGTTTCTTTTCTCTTTCACTTTTCTTTATTGACTCTGTGAGAATGGTTGCACTAGCTAGGGGCTGTTTATGCATATGTTCTGACAAATCACATTTAAGTTAATCCAAAGCTATCGAATGGGGCCATGTGTCCTTACAAGACCCTTTTCTTGTTGTAGAGCTGGTTTTACCATCTTCCAAAATGCGGTTCTCATGCCACTTAGCCGGCGGAAGTGCTTCAAGGGGTTCTTCAAACAGTGTGATAGAGCATCGCACTGAGCAATCCCTTCATCTTAACCTTTGAAGTGCTCTTCACCGTAGAGTTTGCATGCTACATGCCGACATGCCATCGTAATGAGCATAAACCAAATCCGCTTGAAACTTCTTTTACGGATGCACCAGAAGAATCCTTGAACTTCATCTGTTGATTGTTCTTATATCCTCCGTTCATCAACAAACCCTGAAACACCATGATATGAAGTCAAATGGAAATTTCATAGCTAAAAAACTACTCTTTTGTGGTACAAGATACCCTTAGTGACTGGCAGAGAGGCAATTCCAGCCAGTTTGAAAACTAGATGGTAGCTCAGTGCTCACTGCAACCACAAATGTTTAGCTCAATTGGACTGACAACTCCATTACCACGTGCGATTAAATTCTCCGCCCATCATCGCATCAGCCTAAGGAATTATCTACGGGGTTATGTGTTACTATTATGAAAAATGTGTGCCTGCAGTACAGAAAGCGATTGCATCAGGCGGCAATATTAACTGTTCCAAAAACTATAGATGGAGCCGCCGGCTTCGAGCAGATTATTGGGGGGACTTAGACGCTGTTCAAATATGTAAAAATGTCAAGTGAGTTGACGGACGAAAATATCGACATAGTGACATGGCGAGCAAATGAAAGATGGTAATACCACAAGCAGATGAAGAGGAATTCTTACAGGCGTCACTGCCAGAAGATGCGAGCTGTCGCTCTGCTTCCTGACCCTCAAACCCACGGTATACTGATCAATGGGCTGTGTGAAAGATGGAAGTCTTCGATACTGCAATTTCGCTGCTCCTAGACATGGAAGATCAGAGATTGAGTCCCAGCATTGTGATCTGCAACATCCTCATCGACAGCTTGTGAAAGGTAGGGAATCTAGGGGCTGCAAAGGAACCCCTCCACACTCTGGAGGCAAAGCCAGCTGCAACCAGATGTAGTCACACTTACCACTCTGAAAAGCGAGGCAATCATGTAGCTCGAGAAAATGAAAGAGAAAGAATGCTGCCACGTATAACATCTCAATCAGAGGACTCTCTGGAAGCAAGGCTTATTCAAGGGCTGCAGAATTTTCTCGAGGGATGCACTAGCTAGAGGCTGTAATGTATCCTTCCGACCCCCCTGCGTGACTCCATCAGATAAGCACGAAATTACTGTATTTGGTGCAACTCTATACTATGATCTGTGGCAGGAATGAAATGAAATGAAATAAAACGCAGCAGTAAAGAATGTAACCTCCTTGAATTTCTTAGAAAACCAAACACTACTGACAAGGGTAATGCAGTGTCTCAATCCAAGCTAGCAAATCGTGACCCTCGGGAAGTTTTCATATTCGTTGATGCATCCTGGAAATTGAGTAAATCTTGCTCGGCAGGGGGTGGCTTTTATGAATGGATTCCCTACGAACAAAGCAAGATTGCGCATAGACTAAGCCAAATGGGCAGACATTCAAATGGGGGCACACTGCATATAACAGAACAGGGTATAACTTAATACTACTGCGCATAAATTTACTGATCCAAAAAAATAAAAAGAAAAATTCAAAGCTATTGAATGGGGCCATGTACCCTTTACAAGACCGTTTTCTTGTAGAGCTTGTTTGAGCTCAAAATGAAATTCGAATGTTGACTCCCTCAAAGTTATTGCCTAATTCCATGTAGAACAAAAGAATTCCCTCTGTATGCTAATGTCCTGTCCTCCGCTTCCATACACCATAGATGTCCTTGCAGCTCCAAATTTCCCTTCATTCCTGCTATTTCCCAAACAAACTTGAAGAGCCCAAGAACTTTATCTAACTGTTTGACTCCATTCCAAAGGACATGCTCCTGCTCTGATGTCAAAATTCTTCCCATGTATATGCTTATCTTACTGCCACTGGTGGGCCCACAAATACCCCCACGAACATCGACTGTAACGGTGCCAATACGGCCATAAAGATAGTAATATAGAAGGGTAAACAAGCAAGGAGAAGAGTGGCCAAATGCCTTAGAGAGTTTCTTCTGGAGTAAGATATCTTGGTGCTGAGAGTCTCTGTATCCGATATTCCTATCTACCAGGACATCCCTGATCTGTAACAATCCTTCCTTCATCTCCTCCAGCTTTCTGACATGGAGCATAAGTCCCTTCTCCTTGCTCAAGCACTTGATTAGGTCATTGAACATCTCAAGGACATCCTCCCACTTATGCAAATCAGGGGCCTCAAGACTTTTGGTGGGTTTGAGTCTCATCCACGAAGAACACTCGGCGTCAGAGTTGCTATCAGTCTCATCCAAGAACCTTAGGCACACAGAGACAATTTGCTGGCCCAAGCTAGTAGATATGCTTGGGCATTGATGAGTAAAATAATCCAGATCAGCCTTTAAACTGTTCAATATCTCCATAATCGCACCTGCCCATATCTTTTGCTGTGTGACCTGAGTGCATATTGTTTTCCGCACCAGCTTCCTTTGCTGAGCAGAAATCTTGAGAAGATCACTTACTTGTGCAAGAGAATGTATAGTAATAGGCTGCCTTTCACTTGATTGACTGAAACAAGCAGAGGAAGCAAAACTTGATCCCAAACAAGAGGCCATGGAGCTTCTTTTCAATTTTTGCTGGATTGCTGGAGAACCGATGAAGGCCCTAACAAGAGACTTGAATTTATGCATCTTGAGCTCAACAAGATCATTGACAGCAATTGAATTATCCTCGATATTCACTATTCTTCCATCAACTTCATCGTAGTCCTTCAATGAATGGCTTAATTTTAACATCTTTGCAAATACATTCTCATGCCATATAGCTGGCAGAAGTGCTTCATTGGTTTCTTCAACAGTGTGATAGAGCATTGCATTGAGCAATACATTCATCTTACCTTTGATGGGCTCTTCACCATAGAATTTGCGTACTGCATGCCAATATGCCATTATATATGAGCATGAACCAACTCCATCTAAAACTTGTTTCAAGTGTTTTTTCCCCCCTGAGAAAACAACTAATAAGTTATTATACTTCCAGCAGTTTCATGCTATGATGCACCAGAATCCTTGAACTTTATCTGTTGACTCTACTTGTATCCTTGATTCATCAACAAACCCTGAGACATCATAACATGAAGTCAAATGGCAATTTCACAGCTAAAAAACTACTCTTTTGTGGTACAAGAGACCCTCAATGAAAGGAAAGGCAGACAGCCAATTTTAAAAGTAGATGGGGCTCACAGCAACCACAAATGTTTAGTTCAACATGACTAGCTGACTCCATTAATTACCAAGTGCAATTAACTTCTCCACCCATCATCACATTAGTCTAAGGACTTATCTACAGGGCTATTTGTTCCTATTAAGAAACATGTATGCCTCCATTACACAAAGTGATTACATCAGGCCAGACCCCTCATGCAATATTAACTATTCCAAAACTATAAATGAAGCCGGCTTTGAGCAGATTGGAGGACTTGACTCTGTTCAAACAGGTCACAAAGTAAGTTGACAGACAAATACCACCATAGTAAGATAGCGAGCAATTGAAAAATGTTAAACCACAATAATTACATTGACCAATATATTTCAAAGCACAAGCAGATGAAAAGCAATTCTTCTTGGTGTCACAGCCAGAAGAGAGTGAACAGATGAGTTGATAATGTTAAATCAACCAAAAATTAAATTAAGATTGAAACAAAAATTAGTATTATGATAGCTACTGACATAAAAATTAGCAAAATTATGATCGAGTTTAAAAGAGTAAAACAAGGTTATCAAACAAGAGAGTTCAAGTAGATTCATAGGAATCGTAAACTTGACAGGTAAACAAGTTTAGAAATCACAAAGTTCTAGCGATCAATTACAATATGCTGAGCCTATAAGTAAATTTCATGTAATAAGACAAATTAAACCCCTAATGAATTGAAGTTCAATTCATAAGTACCCAGCAGTCCAAAAAACTATAAAGAGGAACACATAATCAATTAAATGACAAAGCAAAGGCAGCGTTTTCCATTACTAGTCGGGATCAAGGTGTGAAAAATCATGCCAACCATAAGAAACATCAATTGCACACAAAGTTTTCAAGCAATTAAACTTGTAAATCACCAGAATTCAAATGAAAATTAAAGTCTCATAACATAATCAAACTCAATGAGGGTCCAATGCACTATCCTGTATCACCCCATCATCATTATCATCTTCTTTAGATGCACATCATAATCTAGTATGATATCATATCCCCACGCCATATTAAGGGCAACCACATTACTCCAGCATTGACAAAACTCCCAGTTTATTCACAGAGAGCAGGCAAGGCATAACAGCCTCCATTGTCATCCATTAACAACCACAATAACCTCAAAACAACAGAAGGATGAAACCTCCTAATAGAGGAGTGACCAAGCGGACCTGAGTTGATGGCTTAGCCCAAACTGAGGAGTGGCCAATGTATATTGGGGGTGGCAATTCGTGTTGGCCTGATATTTGTTGAATCACAAGTCTCAACAGCTCCAGATGGACTTAAAGAAATGAGAACATGATTAACACAAGTTNCAATCACAAGTCTCAACAGCTCCAGAAGGGCTTAAAGAAATGAGAACATGATTAACACAAGTTACTAGTTAATTTATATACAATTAGCATCTCAGGCAGTGATCTGACTTAAATTTCATCAATTTATCACTGTTGTCGCATCTTCAATGTATGCAGCTGCACCCACCGCCATGTACGAGCTTCAACTGAAAATCTGGTGTCCATCTAGGGGCTGACTCCAACCTATAATGGACCGGGACTAGCTTGCTGCAAATGGCAGAGAGATTCCCAATCAAAGAGTCCTGCTTTCGTGGACCTACCGGAAGGTTGAATTTCACTATGAAGGGGACAATGCCAAAAAACCAGGGCTCGAGGAAGGTTTTGAAGCAAAGGAAAAAACACACTAAACAGAAGAAACTGGGCGGAGAAGATACCAAATTGCTCTTTCGAGAATATCTGCCGCTATCCTCACTTACAGCATCAAAAACGACACTGACAAATCAACCCTTTAACCAAATTCAGAGACTAACCAAAGCTAATATAAGGAAAGCTAATCCAGGAATCAGGGATATGAATCGCATTTCAAGGAATTTACCTTTGTCTCGTTGACTCGAGAGAAAGAGCGAGAGATACAGGGCAAGGGGGGAGGAGGAGGGCGAAAGAAGAAGCTCTGTCTGCTCTCACGTGTCAGGAACCAGCAAGGAGCCAAGGAAGAACGATGCGCAGGAAAGAGCGCAGAGCAGAAGCTCAGAGGGAGTGAAGTATTTTACATTTCTCACCCTTATCTTTTTCACTTGCTACAGAGAGGCCCACCACAACTTTTCTGGTTTATGCAAACTTATCCTTAGCAGTGGCAAGGACAATGTGCCGTTTCTTGACTCGAGCCGGCTAGCGATTTCACTGAACCCAGCGAATGTGTCAAAAGAGTGAGTCTGTAGTTCTTGATTTGACAACGGTGATGACAGCCAACGAGGATCTCCACGTTAGGGTTGCAGATAAAGAATTAGAGAACTGGATTTAATCATAAATTAAATTCTAAAAAGTTGGTTCAAAATTAACTAATTTTTATATAAAGTAATTTTTAAGGTAAATAATACGATTAGTTATTAAATTTAAATAATTTGGTTAAAATAT
>CXYZ01012159.1:620853-648563 GCA_900006705.1 Sonneratia caseolaris
TTTTTATTAAATTAAATTTTTTTATGATGTAATATTTTTATTATTTTTATATATTTTTTATTTTGTTGTATTTCAATATGTCTTTTATTTAGTTTTAATTCAATTTAAATCATTAACCAAACCATAAAATCAATTTAAAACAATTCGATTTAATAACTACATAATAATTATGATTCAGAACATAATCTCCAAACTAAATCAAATCATTTTAACCGTTTGTAAAGGTCCGGCTCAGCTCGAACATTGCTATGGGGGATCCGAGCATCAGAGTTCACTCCATGGAAACAGATTCCTCCACCCAGTTTCTTACTTTTACCGATCCTCTCTCTGATAGTTAAGGAAAAGCGTGCAATTTTCGGGGGGTTAAGTTTACTCAGTGAATTATTAAGAGCAGGAAGACAGAATAATTTGAAGGAATTAAACGGCACAATAAGACTTAAATAAATTTATAGAGGTCGATATTGCCTTCGTTTTCCCTCAAAATCCTTATTCTTCGCCCCCCATGGAAACAATAAAATTCTATACAGCGGACTATCATCTTTATCAACTGAGAAGCTACAGCACAGAGCATTACAGAGGCCACAAGACCTTTCTTCCTCTTTTTTTCCCCCATCAAGTAACCCATTATCTACCTCTATTCTTCCTAACCATGTACGTGTTTTACACCAAGACAGCACACGTGCAAATATAACTCCGTACTCCACTATTACCTCCCTCAGCGTGCCTCCTCCCCGTGTTCAGCGAGTTTCTCGCTTTGAAGACCAAAACCAATGCCCATCTTCGAGGATTTCACCATTGCCAGAGTTTCCTGCACGGACAGTGTGTAGAAAGCTTTCTTTATACTGGATTTATCGCAATAACTCATCGAGAAGTGGTTGAATCAATGGTTGTGGGTGGGCTGTCCAGGTTCAAAGAAGAGGTAAGCTTCTACACTGGGTCCAGTAAGAATGAGGAGGATAAGGTGGGGCACTGTCGCCATTGATTGAGCCTCTCATTGTTAAGTACCCGTCAGGTAGCAATTACTGCTGCCTGAGCTGCCCATAGCAGCTGGTAGGTCCCTAACAAGAAACTTCACGCTTCGGCTACCCGAACACTCCAAAATCTCGATACACTCCTGGAGATCAGCTTCATTGGTCAACATAACCCACTCGTCCTCATCATCCAAGTATTTTAGCTGGAATGACCCATTTGGGAGTTTAAACCTCTTAGATACCTCCTCATAAAGTTGAAAGCAACCAGCGTCGGGCTCAAACTTGAACCGAATTGTATCGTCTTTATAAGTGGCCTTTACGGTGATTCTTGTCCCACCAACAGCTTCAGCCTTTGAAGAACCCTGATTCCATCCCTCAAAGCTCTGAGAACTTGAGGAGGTCCCATGCATCACCGAGCCTGACTCATTCGAAGAATCTGTCATGCTCGAGGTAGCAGGTCTCGTGTGCACAACCATCCCATCATCAATATCAGGCCTGGTTTCCATCTCTTCACCTACAGCTGCAATAAAAGAGTTTGAGCTCCAAGAATTGTCTCGGAGGAAGTGGGGATCCTCAACCTTCGCAGGAGAGTTCTCTTTTCTAGGGAAGTAGGAGGCAAGTGAGGGATTCTCTGATCCAACTATTCTGACCCATGGGGTGGGATGGCTCATGTCGGGCATTACAGCTTTTTTCCCTTCTCCTTGAGGATTTCCACTGACACAAAACTCATTCTCTTCTGATTTGACCATNCTTTCCCTTCTCCTTGAGTATTTCCACCGACACAAAACTCATTCTCTTCTGATTTGACCATGGAACTCTCACCCTTGATGCTGGGAATCAAGGTTGTTTCTCTGGTGAATGCCCCTTGATTTATTCCTAGACTTGGGGTCCTGTCAGGGAAGACGAAGGTTTTCTGGGTATCATCCTCATGGGAGATGGAAACCGCTGCCACAAACTCACCAGTTGTTGGGTCAAATTTCAATCCACCCTCGACGCCTTGAACTGAATCAAGAACTGTCTGGATTTTCTGAAGTGACCTGTTCACCTTATTTATCTTGCGAGATGGCCATCTCAAGATTCCATGCTGCCTGCAAATCCTTTTGAGAGTGGTTGGACAAACTGCAAGAAGAGAACAAAATAATGACCCATCAGTATTATAGTTTTTACCTGATGAGGATTCAAACTGATCAAACTTGTTCCTCCATAGATGGATGTGCAAACTCAAAAGGTCTAGCCATCAAGAATCAATTGAAATTGCATGTCTGACAAGGTTGAGGAAAGTGTAAATCAGGTTTAAAGCAAGACAGATCACCTCATCGGGAAGGACCAAATCATGTGCCAAAGGATTTATCTCAAAGAATATTCCCATCAAATTTGAAAGTCTAATTACATGATTATAAAGAGATTCTCATAATTTAGGACATCGAACCAGTTGGATTGATACCTCCTATACTTTTAGCAGCATCTTTAAGGCTCCCTGAGAAGTACTGCTGTAGAACGCTCAGGCTTACAGTTTTCTCAGCTGTACTCCTCTTTTTCTCTTGCTGTCTCTTTGATCCACCAGAAACCTGAAAGATTTTGAACATATTTTCAGAGACAAATCTCCAACAACTGTACCAGTTAACATTTATTATGTTCAAAGCATGGTAAAGTCAATCAACATATATGGGCGAAGCAACTTTTTTTCATTTTGGCCGGGAAAACAAGGTTGCACTGAGGAGGAACTAGATCCAGAATTACATATACCTCTGTAATTTCTAAGATGACAAGACTTGCTTTTATAAAGAACCACTCCATTCCAACACAATATACATGGAACTATAAGTACTTGCTCTGAGTTTCAGTGACCAAAATATAGAGAATATTGGTAGTCGATGAAGAAAGAAGTTGAGTACTTTGTAGCATCAGATCTCCTTTTTCCAAAATCAAGAACAATACCTGTGCACAAGGCCCATCAGAATCCACTAACCCATCACTGCTATAAATAGGCCCACCTGTTGGCTCTGATAAATCTGCAGAAGGGCCCCTCTTAGAAACAGCTGCTGGAGGAACAATAGAGCCTCCAACCTTCTCAACCTCCGTCTGACCGACTAATTCTGCATCTGAGACCGTCCTCAGGGTCTTGCAGATCCTCTGCATCGTTTGTGAGAGGTTATCCAACAAAAGTTGTTGCTCTGTACTCCCCTTTATGTTAACAGGCAGGAAGAACTCAAGTACGTAATCATCCTCCCCTGTGTATGTGCTCCTTAACCGAATTGCAACTGCAGCATTAAGACTGAATCTACGGGCATGGTGAACGAGTGGGTAGTCGCTTATATCATAGCTCTTAACATCAGAATGAAAAAAGGGGTGGTTTGACAGAAGGGCTTTTCCTGCTAACCCTTGCCCTTCTTCGAGATAATGCTCTGTGCAGGCATGGACAAATCCCTTCATCAACTTATCGTTCACATAGCAAGCTGAGTCCTCAATACAGAGGATGCACTTCTGGTTAGGGTTTTTGTTTCCCCCCCGAACTTGGACTTGTGCAATCTCTTCAGCATTTCCCTCAATATAGATGCAAGGGATCCACGTCAGTGCTAGTGGGAAGCTGTGCGCATGGCATACAGCGCGCAGAACATCAGTTATTTCGGCTAGAGCAGCCCTTTGGTTCTGAGATAGACACTGGAAACAATAACAGCTTGGATCAGAGAACAGCATTATTAATGTATGCAACAAATTTAAAAATTTCCAACTTATTTACTCTAACAGATCAATTTTCCTGAAGCTCACTCAAGTAGGACATGCAACAAGCCAAGCATGATTTAACACCAACATATCAATGCAACCCAGATACCAACAAAAGAGAATAACTGAACTGAGAGGAAATTTTCATTTGGAGTTGAAACTAGAACATCATCAATACCATGGTCATGTAACTGACTTTTTGAGCTAGTAAGAGGGTGCCACTGAACATGCATATAAAGGTTATTTAACAATTTATCGTTCTTCATTCTTTCTCCGCCTCATTTACATGTCTCAAGTTCTAAATTAAGGAACTGAAATGTATGCTGCCATGAATTAATAGTGATGAATAAGTACCTGGGGAAGCAGTCGTGGTGGAGGAGTTGTCCGTAGGTTTACCGCCTGCAAAGAGTTCGAGCAGTTCATAAAAGAGTGGCAACAGTAATTTAAGTTCCATCAACTGAGCAATTCTATCAGGCAAAGTAACAGAAGCTCACCTAATAGTGATGATGCAAAAATTGAAGCCAACCTCACAAAAGATAAAAAATAACAAGAATACATTAAATTCTTGCAAAAATTATATGATTTTGTTTAGCCACATTTCACCTTGAAGTAGCCCAGGGAAACAGCAGTATAAGGAACTAGGGTATCTATGACCACAGCGTAAGAAGATTGATTTGCCACATGCACCAGTTAGAGAATACATTTTCATGGGTAAGAGACAAGTAATTGGTCAAATGGGGTAAACGGCAAAAGAAAAAATACTCTCTTCAATCAACAAACACAAAATTACACAGATACATGGCATATAAACTGAATATCAACAAAATAGATACATGGGCATAAATGGGATGAGCATAGGGACAAAAGAAAGCACACAAACAGAGGATTCCGCCTCCATGTTTCTAAGAAACTTGATGTCAAAGAGTTGATTCTTCAAACAACGTCTCAGGGGAAAAAAAAAAGAACTTTCAGTCTAATAATTCTAGTGTCTCTTTACCTACTGGCTGAAGGGAAAACAGAAAAGGAAGCAGAAGATTTCTACTGTTCAGATTGTAATACTTAGGCTCTTTGATGAAAGGTAACCATTTTAAGACAAAAAAGATTAGAAGAAAGTAACCTGAAGTGCCATGCAAACTTTCTCCATCTCTATATCAAAGTTCGGTTTCTCCTTCATTGTGATCAGCTCCAGGACAGCGGAGCATGAGTTCTCATCAGAGTCAAACACTGGTAAAGCTATACAACCACGAACATTATGATCCACAGCATGTTTAACCCGTAAATATTCACCGTGATTGTAATACATCACATTTGAAGTCCACTCAGGAACCCTTGAGATAAAGACCCGTCCTGGAAGCCCAGGATAAGAACCGGGTTTCCCCTCTGCTGAGAAGGTAAATGCCCTCGAGACTTCTCGGTAACCCTCCAGCATCTTGTCAAGCAGGTAGGGCTGCTCGCAGGTGCTGAGGAAGAACTGGTCTCCGTGCTTTATTGGAACCCACACCTGTGCCAAAATTCCACCTCCAGATGATTCCTTAAACAATGACAGGACCTTCAACATCTTTTCATCCAACGAACGAGCAAGTAGCCGAGGAATCAGGGCATTTGCTGTATCAGGAACACTAATCTGTTTAGCTCGAGGAGAATCATTCTCTTGGGTGGTGTCTGCCTGATAATTCTCGACTTGAGTATAGTCTCCATATCCAAAAGAACCTCCCAGGCCACCACCTCGATCAGAGAAGCTGAATGGTGTTTGTTCAGTCATAGCCAGTGCATCAACTGGGCAATAAGGCATGGACTGATGACTGGGTGGTATGTATGACCCAAGCAATTGATCTGTCCCCACTGGACTGCTGCAAAGTCCAGGATATGAATCAAAGTTCATGATGTCGGTGAAGGTCACAAATGGGTCATCAGGGGTCAGATTCCTTGATCCAATATTGAAGAAACCGGAGGTATCCACCGGAGTTCCAGGAACAGCCCAATAACCGACCCCCTTTTCTTTAGAAGAGCTGGGGTATTCCATCGTAGGTACAAGGATGAGGTCAACTTCACCAACACCAGAAAGATCAAAATACTAGAGCCTCCGTGAATAATTGTTCATCTCAGCCATACTGCAGAAAACCAAATTCACGGCCCTCTCACAGCTCAGTCCTTCGAGAAAATAAAAGAAGTCAAGACCCACCCTTTGCATTAAAATTTTCTTAACTTCGACCGTACAAGCGATGGATTTAGAAACGAACAATTCTTCAAACTGATAGACAGAGCAGTCTAGCAACAAAAATAGCAATAGAATCAGACAATCATGTGAGAGACGGAGCGCAGGAGGAGGAGATACTGCAGAAGGAAATCATATAGAAGCACTGGAGCTGACTGCAAAGAGATAAATACAGAATATCGCCCCCAAAAGCTGGCACCAGTCACTGCATAACAAAAAGGCCGCCGCTTTGAAATAATCGGGAAAACCAGAAAACCCACCTAAGTCCCTTCCTCTCACAGACTACCAACTCATAAGTTTCTGCATCTGACACCTCCGCCTAGTCTGAACCCACCGGATTACCAGAATGGGCACACCAGTTCAGCCTCAAATCATTCGGTTCCACAAAGAATACGACAGAAACCCACAGCTGCAGACAAGGCCACTGCGGTTAAGATTCTCCGGAAGAAGGGAGAGTTTATTTCACTCTTTCAATGTAAAAACCATCACTTAAAAATAGCAATTGCCAGAAGAAAAAAAATGCGCGTGTTGGTCAGGCGAAAGGAATGAAAGCGTTGACCAGGTAAAGAGAACGGAACCCTCGTAAAGAAGAAACAAAGACCTAACCCTAAATCAACGGGCCAGCAGGCGCAGTCCCCAATTGAGTACCGACCTACTAACTATACTTCACAGATGGGGGATTACGTCGCCAACTCCCGTGTCCGCCAGTGACTCCCCGGAACTCAGCTCTCCCCCCAGTGACGGCCTACGGAACGTCAATTCTTGTTGTGCTATTTTTGGAACCTAGCCTAACGGATTGCCAACAGAGGAGTGAGAGCTCAGAATCTCGGAAGGGCGGCGATGGGTTACCTAAAATGGAAAGTTTGTTTTTTTACCTCGGCGATGGGCTCTCCGCTCTGTTTCTCCTTCCTCCGGCTCTTCTGTACCCGATCGAACCGAACAATGAGCACTCAAAGGTGGACCATGGCCACGGTCATGTCCCGCTGACATGTGCTAATGGATGCGTGATACCTCCCCCCGCAAGATTCCATTTACCGCACGGTGCGCACACAGAAATCCGATCAACCTTCACTGATCCAATTTCTTGGGTACTGAACAATTTAGGCGGACATCACCTTGAATTTGGATCGATTTTTACCGTCATTTAAATTAAATCGATCTTAATTTAATATTATTTATTTGATCACATGCGAACAAACAATACCCACCCAACCGCAAACCCTCTAACATGACTGACCGTACACTCCATCCCGCCACTTGGAGTTGGCGGAACTAATAAACGTCCTTCAGATCCTGGGACGTAAAACTCAACCTTTCTGCTGGTCCGGTTTGATCACACCTCGAACGATCCATCTCGAACGAGCTAATGATAAAAGCATCGAGCTTTGCCGGCTTGAGCACGGCTCCATAGAAATAAATAGCTTGGTGCTCACCAACTCGGAATTGGACTAGTGATTTTCTCATTAAACTCCCAAATTGGTGATTCAATGATCAAATCTCAAGTTTGGAGGGTCGACGAGAATTCTCTCAAGAATTCCAGCCTAACTGCAGATTAGTCTCGAGTTACGTTTCGGCTGGTATGGAGATACTGTGCGGTGAAAAAAAAAACTCGGTGGTCCATGTGGGGGCCCATAACCGTCGGGGCCAGGTCCGTTGAGCCNCGATCAAATCTCAAGTTTGGAGGATCGACGAGAATTCTCTCAAGAATTCCAGTCTAACTGCAGATCAATCTTGAATTACGTTTCGGCTTGTATGGAGATACTGTGCGGTGAAAAAAGAAAAAAGCTCAGTGGTCCATGTGGGGGCGGCGGGTACCCTTCGCCCATAACCGTCGGGGCCAGGTCCGTTGAGCCCGGATCTAAGGCCAGCTCTTGCTTACGGTTGTAGACTTGTAGCTGGCAGACTTCAAGGACAAAATTGTAAAAAACAAAAAAAGAGGCATAGCTGACTAAAGAATTTCAAATTTTAGAATCGTTAATTTTGCAGAAATTCAATAAGCGGAGAAGAATCATGCGTGAGGTAGGGAAATTAAATGGGTAGTCTGACTAAGTTGAAAACAGATATAAAATCGTTTAGCTCGATTACGATTCGACTCATTAAGTAAGTATAACAAGTCAATCCAATTATGAGCCACAATTAAGAAAAATATGGACGGGTTCATAACCGTTCCTATGTGGACCAGTTCATAGTTCGGGTTAGGTTGTAACATAAACCGTTCATCTTTTTTATGATTATTTAAAAGTGAATACTTTTTTAATTTTTAAATTAAATTGACAAAATCTAACCATTAATTTGTATGATTTGACTATCTGGATCAATTTTGCAATTGTTTCGGAGCAGTTTTCAAACAATTCCAAGCCGGTTCAAAGAGAAAACAAGTCAGGCCATTTCTAATTCAATGAGCCTATTTCTTGTATTCGACCTGTAACCACCTCTCAAGCCGGTTACATATTTTTACGGTAGAGTTAAGAGCCAAATTGACCTATTTCACATTTCTAGTGGGGGTGGGGGGCCTCGTGAACTGCCGTAAACACCCCTAGGTCAAATTACGCTGCGCTTGCCAAATATTGATTTCAAATTAAGGACCTTCTTCGTCCAACAATTTAAATATTATAGCAGAATTTCGGTTAACGACGGCCATCGGAACTTGTAATGCAATTTTATCCAAGACTTAAATAAGTAAATAAATAAATTAAATAGGGGCACAGTGGTCATTACAGATGGAAGAAATGTCAAAATGGCGGCTTCATCAGTGGATGGATCTTATTAATTTATTAGTGGGCAGACCAAAGGCCGTACGTGCTCATGATAGGAGCTTGGAGGGAACATTTACATTATAATAAGATCACATTCAAAGATATTAAAATAAGGCAGCCGAGCCATTATGATCGAAGCCTCGTCAAACAGCACTTGTCGGCAGATAAAAAAGGACCGATAATCTCTTTGTCAAACCCACCTAAAGCTAATGATCGTCACACGTAAAAATTTTCATTATTCTCAACACACAGATAACATTAGCGTATTTATCACTTGCATTGCAAGAAGGAAACAAATCCAAGCTAAAGAAATTCGAGACCCAGATTAAGATTTTAATTATGATACTGAAACTCATTTATATCTTCTTCTTCTTCTTTCCTAATAGATAAAGTGAAATGATGGCAAGGTGAAACCGTACGGCATTCAACATAGCCATGATATAGGATATCAGCGTTATTACCAAACACCCTTGAGAAGGCACAAAACTACTCATAGAGAACATATTATATATATATATATATATATTCTCTTCCGTTCGGCCCCCGTACGAGACATGATTGAAGCCTGACCGGAGATGGGCTTCTTCTTTTATACGACATTGTCCAAATATTTCTCGAGTCATGGATGACCCATGTCTCTAAATTTACGCTACAGTTGGCTTCTGTTGAATGGGAAAAAGAAGGGAGCGGTAAATTTTCCCCGTTTTTTGATGGTTAACTTGTTTACCGACCTCAGGAGGACAAGGCGTAGTATCGAATAAGTACATGGCCTATTTATGGGGGGGAAAGGAAAACCTGATGATCATTTTGCCCGCTTGGCCGGCGAATGCTTATGTCTGTTTTGTTCGGTTTCGCACCATTCCTCACCATTGTTCTTTCCGGTGCTCGTGGATACTAGATTCCTAGTTTGTCCTGCAAGTTATAGTTTCAGACAGTGTCCGATGCTTCCTGTAGTTACAGTGCTGTAGATTTCCAATTGGTTGTACTGTGTTTGGAGCGGGATGTTGCCCACGTGAAGTGATCTCGTTACAGGTGAGAGGACTGAAGGGTTGAGATTGAGAGGAAAAAAGTTATTGAAGATCCGTTGATCTAGAGCTGTCTGGAGGCGGGGTGGCGACGCCTACTTGATCTTTCGAAGAAAATAATCATATGGTATAAAAGTGAAGTATATTTATCATATTATCTTCCTTGGACTGATCAATGACAGTATCATGGATCATTAATTTGCAGGTTCTTTTTGTGAAAGTTGAGCTTTCCACAAGCATCAATTAGTGCCTTCAGTGTGCCGAGTTGATACCCGACTGTTTAGTGCTGCGTGGAGGACTCGATGATCAGACGAGCAAGGTAATATTGGTGATTTCATCCGTTGGGGGATAGATAGACAACCGTTTTCCTTGAAATGATTCTTTTCTTATGTCTGGTTCCCTACGTACAAGGAGCTTATGCTCATCATCATTCTGTTGTCATATTGATTTACTTTTATTTAAATGTGACGTTACGCAACAAATCCAGTTCGGCATCCTTATCACTTACATGATTCAGTTTCTCATCCCTTGAAAGGGATAGACATCGGTTTCTTCAAATCTTGGTTCTTGTCCAAGATCCTTAATGCCTTATAGGCTGAATTGGGCTTAGAATAAGCAAGAGTTAGAAACAGAAGTACAAATTTTTAAATATCTTATGATGTGGAAGTTAGAAGTTCTCTTGGTATTCTTCTCGATTTTCCGGGGCATTACCCGGGTGGTTCTGCAAGATTCTATTGTTATACCTCTTTTGCTCCTTCTTTGCTGGTGGTTTAGAGGATTGACAGTAGCTGCAGATTATGTCGTGTTCAAACCATTGACTGAGGGATTGAGATCATGCTCCAGGGAGCTGGACAATGTTGAACTCGAACACCATTTCTGAAGATCTAGTCATATGGCATTGTCAGATGTACGTAATGTCAATGTTAGTACATAATATCGATGCGAGAAAGGCCAATCTGTGAGGGGATCAACTTGTCCGATTTCGTTTCTCCAAATTTAATTATCTTTGACATGGGAGATTTCCAGCTTGGAATGGACGAGACTGCAAGATTGTAGCTGTAAATAAATACTATAACCAAAGGTGGGGAATCTTTCCTCTTATTTGAATTAGCCCGGACACGAACATGCCTCTCAACCCTGCTCGCAAATCTCGAGTAAGTTTGCCAGTGACCTTTCTGGATACTGAAGGAACGATAGATTCCTAAGATTTATTAGCCGACAGTTGGTAGAGATTGATCAAGTATGTCTTATTGTTCATTAACTCCAGAATCGTAGTTTTGCTTACCGCTGTTTTTCACCCTGAAACATGTGAGTTTTTTTTTTCACTCACTGGCAGCATCGGAAGTTTGCTCGAGAAGGTTACTGTTTTTTTTTCCTGAAATCGTCAGTTTTATTGAAGACGAGAAGGACCGCTTTCCTTCCGTCAAAGTGCAGCATGTTTTCGACTCTCCAACGAAGTTGACTATTCTCATTGAGGATGGTCGACATAAAGATGCTGTCAGGTGATTTCCCTTCTGTAAGTCCTGCCATTGCTTCCGCGTTCCGAGAAAATCGAAAAATGAGACAGATAAAGAGTTGGGATATTGTAGTGAGAACTGGAATAAACAAGAAAGTTTAGCAGTATCAGTGAACATTGACGTAGAGCCTGCATCATGTGTTTGAGCACCCGCCTGTCAGTAGGATGGCACGGCAGCTCCTTCTTGTCGGTTTCCCTGTTAATTTCAGATGAGAATGAATTCGAGAAACAGAGTGCTATGCAACAAAGAAGGCTATTGGTGTCATCTGGCTAAGTTTTATTTGAGGACGAAAATGGACCTATCCAAGATTCTCTTGGTTTGGATGGGTAATAAATGGGATCTTCCGATTGAGACGATCCATTGACCTGAGATGCAGAAGCGTAAATTTCATCCATGGTGTCATAACATGTAGCACGATTTCCTTCTTCCTGCAATGATTGACCTAGTCAGGTAGGTTTCGAGCTGCATGTTTATCTCCTTAACTTCGGGTTCTCCTCTGTCTGTTAATTATGTTTATTTTACATTTTACATAGAGCTTGAGGGTACCAATTTGTGCTTGCTCTCTCTGCAGAATCGGCAACAGGAAGTCGGGAGCTCGTACTGCAATTTCTACTGGAGAAGCTGAAGACTGCTCCAACCAAGTAAGATATAACAGTAGTTACTATCGAATAATCAGTCGAAAATTAGTTAGCGGGTTTCCTTTCCATGCTGAGAATTGATAGTAAATCTTTGATGCTTCTCTTCGCGTTTGTTTAGCTCTCCTGTCCATGTGGACAGTGTCCTATGCATTTGACAGCACCTCGTGGAAGAAAAGTGATTGTCGCAATGGAAAAAAAGGAGCACAAATGCTCCTGCAGCACATGCAAAAGGTTTCTCTGGAACCGGTGTCTGCTACAGCAATGTGAGGTTAACCGATGGTATCGAGTCGATGGTTTAGGATTGTTCAGTACATAGTTATCGACACGTGGGAGCAGTTGTCAGCATGTTGTCCTTGAGAAATGCCATCGATGAAATTACTAATCATACAATGTCCCACACATTATGAGACCACGATTTCAAATGAACAGAAGTGTTGCATTGTGTTCTTCCCAAAGAGCAGGGGGCCATCATCAAATGGAGTAAACATTATGTTCAGTTCTGTAGGTAAAGTTTGAACCTGAGGCCAAAAGCAGATGGAGCTCCCCCAGGGAATGATACTAGACAGTGAGTGCATCAATCCAAAAGATGCACTGTGCAATCCGCTTTTCCGACAACATGATGCATGTTGGCACTTGTTTTCCGATGTAAATCCCATGCCAACAAGGTCCCAGTTTGAAGATTTATCAGAAGAAACCGGAAAGAGACTTGAAGAAATCGCAGTGTATGATCCAATCGGTTACGTCGACATCGTGCATTGTCCCGTCACCCGTTGTCAAGTTCCACAGTTCCGATAAGTTAGTCCGAAGCTTAAAAGACACACAGCTGAGCACACCCTTTGAATCTCTCCAGTCTCCACTCTCTGCAGTGCAGCTTGTTCGACCCCCATTCGCACACGGACCTGCTCCTGTCCGGATCGTGCGTTTGCAACAACCACGGAGCCTGCCTGTCCTCTATCTGCTAATCTCGAAAGTGTTGGTCGGTTTTCCCGCGTACTGTGGATCGAGGGGTGTCCACGTTTCAGTGGGGTATGAATTCGTGAAGCACCTTTATGTGATTGTGCACCGATCAGGATCCACCTATAATTGGCTCCTGAAGATAGTTCATCGTGGAGATAAAATATATTAGATGTCTGTGTCTCAAAAGCAATTAGCCGATGCGGAATCCTTTCCTTCCTTGTTAGCGAAAGGGATCCTGGTCCAGGCACGGCGGTTGTTTCTCGACGATCATCTAGCAAGCTCATCTATGATCGGGCTATCGCATTCTTCCAATCACGGAACGTTCTGTGATCTTGAAAATTTTCCTTGGTACGATTTTTCTGCACCCTCCATCCTCAAGTCCCCGCCATTGATCATCTCCTAGATCATCAGGGTTTCTCCATTCATCCAACCAAACCATATATAAATAGCTAGTGGAATTTCGATTGTGTCTTTTTCCGGCGTACATCGCCCGTCCCTCCAAAAAAAAATTTTGATGGGTCCTAATCCATGAACGTCCAAACTTGATTAGTCTATTAAGGTGCAAAATCATCGTATTTAGAACTAACATTATTATACACCGATGAAATGAGAAATTAAATTAATCATCACAACTTACCCTGTCAATGAGATGTATATACACTACGAGAGTTGAACTCGGTCGTGAACTAGTTATGTTCCATTGAATTTTTGAGCTCTACCTACTACAAACCGAAAAGGTATCGGTGGTAATCAATAATCATTCGATTTTAAAAAGCAACATGTCTAGTTGTTCTAGCTGTTTATTAAATTCCGATTGGGACATCTCCAAATGTGAACAGGCCAATGGGTACAAACAGAAGCAGCCCAAGAATATTACGAAGCCATGCATCCCTGACCTTTTTTTCCCTTTGTCCCAACCAATCGATCTGTGTTGACTAGTGGCTGCATCAATACATCACCATCCCCGGCCTCTCGATCCACTCCCACTGACTGCAACATGCCATGTGCCTAAATACAGATTTCCGTTCATGAAACACAACGCTTTTAACTCGGGATCGCGTTCTCGCGACGTCAAAGAAACAGTCTCTCTCTCTCTCTCTCTCTCTCTCTCTCTCTCTCTCTCTCTCTCTACAAGCTTTCGGTAACCTGTCGGAAAAGTAGCTGTCTCCGGCTGATTTTCAGCTACTCTCGTGATGCACACAGCCCGCCGGGGGTGGCTAGAATTATTGTAGGATTCTATCTATCTTCCTACAAGAATCGTACTCAGNAGTGGCTAGAATTGTTGTAGGGTTCTATCTATCTTCCTACAAGAATCGTACTCAGCTAATGAATACGAAAATTACAAAAAAAAAAAAATGACAATCAAAACCGATCTAATGCACTCACTAATCTCACAATTTAATCACCGAACTTTAGCGGTACCAATTGATCGAGATGATTCAATATATCTTCTTCTTAAGTAATACATCCGATCCGAGTATTATAGACAAATAAAAATCCGTGATTACAAGACTTTTATGCATGCATTGATGAGTCGACTCATCTCGAACATGAATCAGTTGGAATTTGTCAAAAATAATCTAGATTGTTGACCGTGCACATTAATGATATGAAGGTAATCATAGTAAGTTCGGGTGATGTNTTGAATCGGTTGGAATTCGTCGAAAATAATCTAGATTGTCGACTGTGCACATTAAGGGTATGAAGGTAATCATAGTAAGTTCGGGTGATGTTTATTAGGCAAATAAATCACATGGACGACCACAATTAGTTTATTGTCAAAATGGAGGAATTAATTAGGAGGGCTCAAGCAAGGACTTCTTCTCCACTCCTCCAATTTTTTTCCTCAATATACACACACACACATATATACATACATACATACATANTCTTATTAAATAATTTTTTTCTCAATATACACACACACATATATACATACATACATACATACATACATTAGACAAAAGCAATCCAAGCTATCTGCCTTGTTGTTTAGTCTCATAGGAGGAATAATAAGCCTCTCTTGGATGACACATTCAAGACTATTAAATTCTTAGTGTCAACCCCCAATCTACTCCAAATGTAATGGACCTTGACTAATCAATCCATGTATTTAAGTTAGATTAGTTACTTAACAATAAAAAAACCCTTTCGGTCATAAATTTCTTTCCTATTTAACACGGTATGATATGAGTATTGAGACTCATTTCGAGGGGAAGCTCAATCAAACCACTTCAACCATGACTTGCTGGATTATATGATTATCAAATATGGTCAGCCTCACTCACTCATCCTCAATCATGCCCATTACGATCCTCATTTGTTTGACAAGAGGCATCCCCATCCCAGCTGAACTTTGCCTGGTAGGCTTCACCTATAAACCACGGTTTAAAAAAGAGAAAAAAAAAAAAGAGGGGTGGTGGGGAGATTTCATCTTGGCTTATGATAATATAAGCTCGTCATGATCAGAGGCCCAGCTAGATGATGATTCGTAGATAAACAGCTGGTGAGACGAGGGACAGAACACCCCCGTAGGCTAATAGTTGGATCGATCAGACATATACTCGTGCTTTTTAGGTCACAGGAGCCGTATTAATTAATTAATTACTTGAAGGATGAAAATTTCTAGTCTTGATCGCATGCCAACTAACATGAGCACTTAAATTTCTTGTCAAGCACCGAAGTGCTTTGGCTCTATCGTTATCTCTTTGTTTCTTTGTTAACCAAAAGACATATGTTGTTTGTTCTTTTGCTTTTGCAAGATCCAGTTGCCATATCATTAAACATATATATATATATATATAACTCTCGTACAATTTTTTTTCCGATTATATAGGAAATCCATAAATTTTAAAGGAAATAGGAAAAGATAAATAGTAAATGAGTATCACCATAAAAAAAAAAAAGCATATGACATATTGATTGTTAGGCCGAGAGTAATTCCACTGCACTAGCTAAACATCCTTTGTCATCTCTTATGTTTTTAAATAACCTACTGCTCTTACATGAAGGAATATGTGACTAATTAAGCAATCAATAATCTGCGTTGAAGTGACCAATTACAGCTCGAGTCCTAATGCTGGAACAAGAGGGATGATCCCACATATGGGTCGTCATCACGTTCGATTACAAAGAAAAATGCATACTTTTTATTTCGTGCGTGAAATTACAGATGTTCTAGATCTATCCGTAAGCATCTTTTTGACGCCAAGTTAACACGTGAACGAGAACTACGTCGATCCAATAGGTTGAGAATGTTGCTTTTTGACAATCATTTAGTAGAAGGTAGGTGTGGAAGAACTTATGCACGAGTTCGTGCTTCCTACCTCTATAGGTTAATTTGTATGACTTTATTAAAAGTAAACCCTATATATATGTGTGTGAGAGAGAGAGAATCGATGCCTCCTTTTTCGAGGGTTTAATATAAAAACTAATAATTATAATCTATTCAAATAGAGTAAAACTAGTTTTTTAATATTAATTCAATTAGTATTTTTAAGTTTTATTATTGTATATATGCATTAAAATAAAAATAATTTTTTTCGATGTTCATAATAGAAGCTTGAAGTATTCCAAATTATCGAAATTCCACATGTCACAAAATTAGTAAATCTTGCATGAGGGAATCAAACAATCCGTGTCCTAGTTCTTAGCCCCAACTCAATAATTTATATCTGACGTCTAAAGGTGCACATAAATATATAAGACCCGAGCTATATATATATACTATAATAAATCAAGCAAGACAATGACCCAAAGTGCTACATGGGTCCTAATTGGGATCATAATTATTAATTAGATATTTTTGCTATTGTTCTTCCTCCCCCCCACTCCTCCCTTTCCTCCCCTCTCTCACTCGGCCATTTTCATGAACGCACATATGAAACTCAGCTACTTGCCCCAATGGACCTATCCTACTTTTCTTCCAAGGGTACACCCTTCGATTTCGATCAGCAAGTAAGCGATGATCAGATCGTAAGCATGCAGAGCGGCAACAACAGCCATCCCTCCCCAGCAACCCATTCGTCGGACTCCGGGGAGCTGTCTGCGGGCAGGAGATGGGCGGTGAGTCTTCTCCGGGAGTGTGCGCGGGCGATCTCCGACAAGGACTCGAGTAAGATCCACCACCTCCTATGGATGCTGAATGAACTGGCCTCACCCTACGGAGATTGCGACCAGAAACTGGCTTCTTACTTCCTGCAAGCGCTCTTCTGCAAGGCCACCGATTCGGGCAGACGCTGTTACAGAACCCTAATCTCGGTAGCGGAGAAGAGCCACTCCTTCGATGCTGCCAGGAAGTTGATACTCAAGTTCCAGGAGGTGAGCCCGTGGACGACCTTTGGTCACGTGGCCTCCAACGGTGCTATTCTGGAAGCCCTGGAAGGGGAGAGCAAGCTTCACATAATCGATATAAGCAACACCCTCTGCACTCAGTGGCCGACGCTGCTCGAGGCCTTGGCCACAAGAAACGACGAGACCCCGCGATTGAAGCTCACCGTCATCGTGACCGCAACCATCGTCAGATCGGTCATGAAGGAAATTGGCCAAAGGATGGAGAAGTTTGCAAGGCTCATGGGTGTGCCATTCGAAATTAACGTGATCAGCGAACCAACCAACCTAGGAGAGCTCACGAAGGAGGAGCTAGGGATTCAAGATGATGAAGCAGTCGCAGTCAACTGCATCGGAGCGCTGAGGAGAGTCGAGGTGGAGGATAGAGCAGCTGCGATACGGATGTTCCAGGCGCTCCAGCCCAAGGTCATGACTGTCGTGGAGGAAGAAGCTGATTTCTCAAGCTCCAGAGATGACTTCGTGAAGTGCTTCGATGAGTGCCTCCATTTCTACACGTTGTACTTCGAGATGTTGGAAGAGAGCTTCATGCCGACGAGCAACGAAAGGTTGATGCTAGAGAGGGAGTGCTCCAGGAGCATAGTTAGGGTCTTGGCTTGCGACGCTGGCAACGGTGACGGAGACGGAGACGGAAACATCACCAGTTGGGAGTGCGAGAGAAGGGAGAGAGGGAGTCAGTGGTGGGAACGGCTACGGCAAGCATTCTTCCCCGTCAGGTACAGCGACGACGTCATCGACGATGTCAAGGCGCTGCTCAAGAGGTACCAAGCCGGGTGGTCCCTGGTGCTACCACAAGCTGCTCAGGCACATCAGGAGCTGGGGATTCATCTGGCTTGGAAGGAGGAGCCAGTGGTCTGGGCATCGGCCTGGAAACCCTAGATGATTGAATCCATATCACAGTACCAGCTAGCAACTGCTATACAATTTGCTTCACTCAACTGATCGAGCTGGGTGGGCATCATAATCATGATGAATAAATATATCTCGTCTCTTGGGTTGTGCTCTTGGTGTATGATCTTTTCCATGTTCTGTGTACGGGAGTAATAGGTGTTGCTTAAATTCTCCCCTTTTGTGCTCTCAACTGTTTTTGGTAATTTAGAATGTTGTAATTTGTTTGGAAGCGCTTGAACTTTGTGCTAGCAATGTATGAACTCCTCTCCATGGAATTCAGCAATGCGATCCCCTTCCCTTGGATTTTTTCTCCATGCGGATTTGTATGGTATCCAAAAATCCATTGGACATCGACTAATTCAAGTTCAAGTCTCGTCAGCCGATTAAGTAGTGCAACCCTTCCCATAATGGACATTTTTCAGTCACATACAAAACTCAAATCCAGCATTTCACAAGAAAAATACATCGAACCAACATACTTCCACTCAATTTCCATTTCCATTTCCTTCCCTTTGTTTGCTTACCCTTTATCACTTTGTGGCCAAGTGACCTCTGGTCAGGAAAAAATGAATTATGGATACTTCCATAAATATTATAATTGCACTATGATTATCAGCCTTTTCACCTGAAAGCATTTCTTTTTCTTTTTTTCCTTTCATTTTGTCAGGCCCAAGTGGACACTTATCAATGCAAATCTATTTGAGAAGAAGAAGATAACATAATTAAATATGGCTGCGAGATTTACCCAAAATATTCAAATGATGGAATGAACTTTTCCATGATGTACTTAGCAATGGTTAATGTCATATAGCAACCTTCTTATTCCTCCTTAATATAATATATATATATATAGATATATGTATACTTTTATACATGCAGGTGAGAGCTTGGCAGACCAATGAGCTAATGGAACCGATGTATGAGACAATTTGGGATGAAGGGCTGATTGGCTGCCCTGTGGACAAACAAGTTGTGAGTTTCCCAGCTGTACTTAGCGGGTGGAGCAAATCGGTGTTTCTTTCTTTTTTTTTTTGTTCAACGAGGCAATTAAATCGGTGTTTCATTCATTACCTTAAAGAAACCCAAACCCACCAAAAAAATAATAGTTAATTGTACTTTAGAAAAAATATATATAATATATAATATATTTACACTCTTAGGAAAATATCAGAGGCTCATAAATATATTATAAATAATTATTTGTCATGAATATATGATTGACCGAGAAAGGAACACAAAATCGTTTCGATATAATATATATATATATATAAGAATTATTTAAAGTACATTTCATTCTCCCATTTAATATTCGTACCACGTCACTTTTGAGATTTTCAATTTCTTTTTCTTGAGAATAAATCCGTAAGATTTTATTCGGAAATTTTGAAATTTTGACGGAATTTATATTAGCAATATACATATAATCAATTATTGGTCAAATATACTAACTTGGGATAAATCAATGGTTTACTCATTACACCTCCAAATAATTGATCTAAAGATCGAATGTCATGTTGGGACGACCGATGGAAATTTTTCCGAGAATCCCGATCTGATCACAGATTAATGTCGAGATGCGCTTCGACCGATCCGAGAATATTGCATTGTGTAAAAATCAAAAGAAAGAGTTATTGGTCAAATATAACATGATGTCAATCTATCAAACTTTGGGAAATGTGGCATGTCAATTAATTTTCAGCAACATTATTCATCAGTTCATCGATTGATAGTGACATGAATCCGAAGGGGTTCCCTCACCAAACTCATTATTGGCAAGTGATCTCGACCATTATAAAATTAGCTTCTCTCCATATTGCAGATTATTACACACACACACACGCACACACATATATATATATATAAGCTTATGCTGACATTAATAGAAAACAGACCAAGATTCCCCACACGAATTTCAATCTGCATGAAGAATCTGATACATTGAAAGGTGACAAAGACAAGTGTATGCAGGCATGTTCGTATTCCCCCTGTTTTTCAGGCTCAAGAATATGTAGATAAACCTTAAGATTGGACTAAACCTCCCTAGCTACAGCACTGAAAAGAACAGGAGAAACATACATGACGGGCAAGAGTGTTTTCACGGGCAGGAATTAAATTGGGAATCTGACAGTATCACATAAAAAATGATACAATCATATATATGACAACTCTTCAGTTTTACTCGTGAACAAAAAAAGGAAATTACGAAACTCATACGATAAATTGATCTATATGAAGTTAAAAGGAGTTCTGATCGCTAGTTGTGGGGGACTCAAAGGAGGACGGAGAGACCCCCAAATAAAGATAAAGGGAAGAATATGCAAAGGAAGAGGTTTGATAGGAAAGCTTCAAGCAAGTAAAGACTTTGCAATAAGGCAAGGGGATGTACACACACACACACACACATCCATAAAAATAAGCTAAACTAAACTAAAATTGACATAAAGAAAGAAAGAAAAAGAAAAAAAAAAGAGGGTCTTGTGAGGGCTGTGGGGTTGGGGCCAATGGAAGAGACCTTAATGGCAAGCACAAAGTGGACCAATTAGATCCCATGCTTGCCTTTTTGTCCATCTGATTGATGATTTGAATAGCATAATATCCATATATGCACACACACATGTGTGTGTATGTGGACTATGAGTGATGTCCCTTTATAATTACCATACATATATGTATTGCCTTTAGCCCAACATCATATGGTGGAGAACAACTTTCTTTTCCCACGACCCCCACCCCCCCTCCCCTCTCCTTTGGCTTTCAAAGTTTAGTACTTTCAATTCTTTCTTCCTCTTTCTTTCTTGGTTATATCACCGGGTCAGTCGAAATACAACTTGAGACTAGTTTACGATCGGGTTAGGATCCTTGAAAAAATTCTTATCAACCCTCCCAATATGGGATTCAATCATTGGATCACCCATTTGATATCTATTGAAGGAACCACTAGTTCAACCCCCAAGCTTATCCTTTAGCTTTCAAAGTTTAGTACTTTCAATTCTTTCTTCTTTCTTCTTTTTCTTCCCCCCTCTCTCTTTTTCCATTGTTTGTCATATATGTATCTTCTCGATATGGAAAGTGATGGAGCAGTACTTCCATAGGGCCGACAATAATTCGCGTCCTGTAGCGATATCGTGTATTCATCTGTGTTTTTTCTAGAGCTTGCGCAACGAAGACGTTAAATGGATGTCGAATGTATGAATAATAACGATAATCACTCCNAGTATTCATCTGTGTTTTTTCTAGAGCTTGCACAACGAAGACGTTAAATGGACGTCGAATGTATGAATAATAACGATAATCACTCCTTACAATCAGTATGAGTAGTTAGGAGGATTACTGGCACTGGGGCACCGATTGTTGCCGACACATTGTAATTTACCTTCTTAGACCATATGCGAGAACTTGGGGTTCACTTGATTGGTGGGAAGTAAAATGGACACTTTTGAATCAGCGCTGGCCACTCAATAATCCTGAGGCCCAGTTTCACCTAACTCAAGCCCAGGCCCAGGACCAGGCCCAATATGAAGCTGAGCCCACTAATTATGTGGCATCATCGTAATGGCACCACGTTCTGAAGGGTAAAATGGAGATTTCGGAATGCATCGCCACGGAGTTGTCGGAATTGTACAAATTAGGGTATCGTACATATGTAAAAATAAAAATAAAAAAAGACCAGATTCTCGGCAAAATNTAAAAATAAAAAAATAAAAAAAGACCAGATTCTCGGCAAAATCCCCGAGCTCGAAGAGCGGCGGGCTTGGACGAGGGGACCTCTCAGGGTAAGTGCGCTTGATCCAAGATGGTGCGTCGTACACGTGACACTACGCGTGCGTTTCAATCCAGCNCGGCGCGTCGCACACGTGACACTACGCGTGCGTTTCAATCCAGCTGTCTCTGGTATGGTTCTGTGCGTTAAATGTCAGATTTTGGCTATGGTTGTTAGTTCAATCTACCGTTCTTGGTTCTTGGGTCGTGTATGGCTTTTTCTGGGCGCTGAGATCTTGTGTCCTGTGACTCTGTGTGGTTTCTCATCAGTCTCTTCCGGGCTCGTCGTCGAATCAGTTCTATTTATCTATCAATGACTGGTGTGGGAGGGTCTGGGGTAAGGCATGCGCTCATGATGTGGCGTTGGTTTACAGCCCAAGCAAATCCATGAGGTCAAGGACTTCATCCTCACTGCAAGGAGGAAAGACGCACGGTCCGTGCTGATCAAGAGGACCAGCGATGTGGTGAAGTTCAAGGTCAGGTGCTCCAAGTACCTTTACACGCTCTGCGTCGTCGACTATGAGAAGGCCGACAAGCCGAAGCAGTCCCTTCCCCCGGGTTCGTTCCACTTTAGATCCCTGCTTATACTGATAATATATATATCTTGTGTATATTTAATTAATAGGAATCCTAGATATCTGTAGAACATTTCATTTGCCAAGGAAGTCAAGATACAGCGAGACACTCAAATTTCAAAAAGCTGGAGAGATCAATCCGGGGATCATATGTTGGATGCCACATTGCTGCTCACAGTTTTCCATTTTTTTACTATGCGGATATTGTTGAATGCGTATGATGATTTCGGCGACACAAACATTTATTCGATTTCTCGTGCTGGTTTGAGCGTTCAAGACTCGTGAAGAGATCGCCATGACCCTTAGGAGATATGAGGATGTTCTAATATTTTCTTTTGATGTACCTTGCTATAAGTGTTTTCAGAGTGTATGGAACAATCAGCTGTAGCTTGACAGCTCCCTCTTTTGGGTTGCTATGATCTGGGCACAATACATATGTTACTTTGCATTTTCAATCCAGTCGTTATGGCCTTTTGAAGGATAGGTCAATGAGTTCAAGTGCAGCAGATTCACGGCTGACCCTGCCTCAAGGGAAAACCCAAGCCACATATGTGCCTTCCTAATCTGGAGACTAATAATGTGGTCACTTTCCATGGTTCAGAGCTTGCACAGAGAAATCTGTTCCTTGAGAAAGTTTGAGAATAGCTGCATTAAGCCCTTATTTTTTTTTTAATTTCTCATTATACATTTGATTGGGACGTAATCCTCGTGCTTTTTTTATGTACAAATGACAATGCTACCCGTGAAATTCATATGCAAGCTGCGATCTCTTGAAGAAGCGTGAATTTACGTGACTACAAATGAGCTGCGTAAAAGGATGGATGCAAATAGATGCAGAAACTGCAATATAAAACTTGCCTGCCTTGCTACCTCGATGAGGCCGTCCACTCACGGTAGGTGAATTTGATCACAATGACCCAGACCAAGCCCAGCCTTGCTTCACGATCATCACCATGAATACTTGCTCAGAACGGGAATCTAAATCATAGGAGTCTTATTTCTTAGTGAAGTGACGTATGGTCTCTCTTGAAGCGGCCAGAACAATGAAGCTAGCTCCTAGCTCCATGGTATTTGAAAATTTTCCAACCACAAAATAAGCCCGCCCATAAACCTGATCATCCTTGGTATTCAACTTTGCCGTATGAATTCCCAATTTCCGGTTGACAGGCTCAAAATGCACATCTCGATGCCTAATCTTGGGGAGCACACATTTCACTCCAAAATTATACGATCGTCACTGGCACAAAACAAGCTCATGGAAGTCCCAACCATCAACTCCTCAATTAAAACATTAAGGAGAGAAACTCTATCGTGACATTATTGAGTCAGCATCACATGTGGGGGGAGAAAGATATGTTACAGAGTACAAACACTCTTCACTAGGAACTACAGCTTACAGATCACATGAAAATCAAATCACAGATATAATAATGTTCCAACCCCCACTGTAAAATCATAAATCAATTTTGGTCAGTTCGATACTCTGAATCCCTACTTTTCCTAGCAATACTTCTTCGGGTTTTCTTTGCTTTGAATGAGTGGCACTCCGTCATCCCTCCAAACTATCCTCTCTTCACACAAAGCAGCAGTAACCTCCACATATAACTTGTGCTCCTAAAAATGCAATTTAGACATAATCTATGTTTCAGAAATTTAAGCGATTGATTGATGATTGTCCAAGCACCGCAAATAGTCATTTGCTTTACCTCCTTGAGAACCCTAGCTGCGAGCTCTTCTGCTGTGTCTGTAGCAAGGACAGAGACAACTCTTTGAGCCAGGATGCGGCCAGTGTCATAATGCTCATCAACGAAATGAATTGTGGGACCTGAGTATCTGGACCAAAATATTGTAAATGGTGCTTGTTATGTAACAAAATGGAATCGTAAGATGAAATAGGATGAAGATAAACTAATTAATTTTTTAATTTTTAGAACCTCAAGCAATGGAACTGACCTTGCCCCAGAGGCAATGACTGCCTTATGAACCTTCATGCCATAGTAGCCTTTGCCTCCAAATGCAGGGAGAAGCGAGGGATGAATGTTGAGGATGGACCTTGGGTAAGCTTGAATTAGTTGTCCAGGTATTAGTTTCAGATACCCAGCAAGGAGAACAAAATCAATCTCCGCATTCCTAGTTAAGAGACAGATAATGGTGTCAATATACAAGAAGGATCCAGATGCTCATGGGTATTGTAAAAAAAAAAAAGAACAACCTCAAAACTATCAGTAGAGAAGCATAGAGCCACTTTAGGGAATGTAAATTATATATGGAAATAAAGTGTAAGTATGGTTGCATTAGAGCAAACCTAAGAGCAGTAACAAGGTCACTCGCTGATAGACCATCAGGTCCACCTTTCGTGCTGGGAAATAGAAGAACCTGGATATCATTTTCTCTTGCATAGACTGCACCTCCACAATCTACAGTGACCAATTCAAAAGCAAGCATATCACAAAGATTTCACAAATCATATGATTCCTTACAAAGTAAAACAAGGACTTAAATTACTTGAAACTGCAGACAATGCAATTTGATGTTTGATAAAGCTCTCTAACATGACATGCTTTCAGCTATGAACCACAAAACTACTTTAGAGTTCTTAAAACAAATCACAAATAAAGGAAGCAACATGGACAGAGAAAAATCTGAATGCAAAGAAAGTAAAAGGGAACAATTGCTTCAACTAATGGGAGAAGAAAGTGGGTCATACTAGCCACAACAGATTCCAGAAAGGCAAATTTATTGAAACAATTGATATCTGCTAAACTCCTTAAGTTTAACAGAGTCTCCAATCATATCTATAGGCACCCAAGAGATATATAAAAGTGGGGAACATCAATGGGTTCCAAGGAAATTTTCTAAGTTTCCAAAAAAAGGATATAACAAACCATAAACAAGAATAATGTCATAATGAAAGGGCTATACTTGATTATTTTGATAAAACAAACCAAAAGGCATGATTCATCAAGAAAATGACAGGAACTTACCTCCTTTGTTTGTGACGAGAACAGCAACCTCTCCATGTATTGACCCATTGATGCACGCTTCATGAATAGACCGGAAGTTTGATCCCCCACCAGAAACAAATACAGCAAGCTTCTTCCTCTTAATCGCAAGACGGGAATGTTCATGTTCAGAAATAAGGTGTCCCACCTCCTTCAGATTGCTGTTACTCTGTACGAGGCAACCCCTTATCTGAAAAGAAGCTGTGTGACTGTTGGTTTTGAGGAAGATCCCATCGATTGATTTAACTAGAGGGCTGCAGGAGATTGAAGAGGAAGTGAAAAGGGATGACTTTTTAAGATTTATAAGTGAGGGGAGTTTGGACTTGGGGCAGATGCCAGAAACACAAGGCTCCATGCCTGAATTTCTCAAGCTCTAACCAGAACCAGATTTCAACTATCTTGAGAAGGGCTCTGCACAGGAATACCTTCTTGAATTCTTAGCTCAAATTTTCCAACCTGGAAACTAAAGCGTAACTGAGTTAGGGGAAAAATCCATCCTAAATGGATACAGCGACAGTGTTCAAACAATCA
The DNA here is from genome assembly GCA_900006705.1 of Sonneratia caseolaris. Taxonomy (NCBI): domain Eukaryota; kingdom Viridiplantae; phylum Streptophyta; class Magnoliopsida; order Myrtales; family Lythraceae; genus Sonneratia; species Sonneratia caseolaris. The sequence continues at coordinate 646,762 of CXYZ01012159.1, forward strand.
AATCCACTTGCCCTGAATTATCAACCCCTAATGATAATGGAACCTATAGCAGCTCATATTTTGGGTAATTACTGTTCCCATTAGTCTTTATATATACACAAAAGATTCAAAGAAGTAACTGCTAGAGCTACCAATCTGACAAGCAGAGGAATGAACGATGAAACACATTCTTCAAACTAAGGAAACAGAATGTGCATTAAACAACCGAGACGTCCTTATAGTTGCCCATCTATTTCTCTAGAACAATTAACTAAAATTAAAACTTTATAGTGCACCAGCAGAACAGTTCTCATTAGCTGTTCCCACAGTACATCCACATAAAAATTTAACGCTGAAAACAAGCAAGGCCGACTGAAAAGATGAACATCACAATTAGGAATAATACCTTAAAATAAAGTTTTGTGTACTAAATTAGAGCCAAATACATACGGGGGAAGCTTGTGAATCACGAAATTATTGAAAAGGCACCATAAAAATAAATGTGAAAATCAAATGAGTGAAAAATTCAATTCTCCCCAACAAAACATGGGCAGAAAGAATGACAAGCAAGACCATGCATTAGGATGAAAAATTTAAACAGTCAAGGAAACATCTAATTAAAATATAAGCAGCTGGCTCCACTAAATGGGAACAGCAGCAAGTATTTCTCCTCGGACGGCAATTCAAACCACTGACTAACAAGGCCAGATATGAACGAATTACAAAACCCTAACGAGAATCGGCCAACCTCCGTCACTTCAGCTGTGCGATGGTACGGTCAGACACGGGATAGAAAGAAGCTGGTCCTCAGACCGGAGATCATCGACGGCGGGAGGAGGGAGGACGTCAGTGAGAAGATGCCAAAGGGAGCGAGGGGAAGCGCGGGATGAGCGACAGAGGGAAGCTGAAGCCCGAAATTGCTCATAGGACCAAAAGAAATAGATAATTGTTGAGAATCACGAACATTGTATGAAACTACAAAGTAGTCACAGATCTTTTCTACATGCTCTAAAACAGTCCTCTTCCCTGAGCCACTGAATCACTGCCGATAATTTGTGTACACTGTACTCCATTTTTAGTGATTTATAATCATCATGATATCATAGCTCGATTTGAAGTTACCAATTTAAGGTAGATGATTAAGGGGCAGATGGTCTTTTTGCACATCGGGGACCCCATGCCTTCGATATGTCCTCGCCACGCCAAACACCATCCGCCATCTTAATTTTTTATCCTATTGTAATGAATATGTCAACTTAAAATTTTTTTGTTAGGTTTAATGTCAAAATAAATATCATATTAAAGTGGATGCAAAATTAATGAGATAATTATGATAGACATCATGTATATTTATATATGGTGAGATATTTTTTAATTATATATATTTTAATATAATTATTTTAATCTTATATATTTAATTTCATAATATATTTAAATTTTAATTTTAGTAATTTATTGGTGTGTTACACTGTTGTGGTATGATGGTGTGGCGGAAAAGTTGAAATTACCATGCAATCATATAATTATTATCCTAAATGACACATCGGTAAACTATTAAAATTATAACCTAAATAACCTGTCATTATTTCTAATCGAGCAAACCTGAAAAACGTCCGGGGAAAAGAAAGAAGGAAATGGTCACTGTAGTAGTTCACCTCGTCTTATTCCTCTTTTTCCACTCTCTCATCCGTAGTTCAAAATCTATAACTAATCACTTATTTTATCATAAAAGAGTAAATTATATTTTTAAAGAAATTAACTTTGATCAAACAAGTTAGTTTTAAATTTAATTGAATTGATAAAAAAATTAATTGATTTAAAAT
>CXYZ01012159.1:648689-669455 GCA_900006705.1 Sonneratia caseolaris
TAATATATATTATTTTAGTATATTTATATTTATATTTAATATTTATTTAATATAATTATTATAATAATAATTTTTATTATAATGTATAATTTATTATAAATATTATTTATTAAATATGTAATTCAATCTATTAAAACCTCCGGTCTGACCAATTAAATATTTGATCCGACCTATAAACTCATAAACTCATACATACACCAGTTTCCAATATATTATAAGATAGGGATTCCTCCACCTAGTACCCACACCAAATCATTTAAATATATGTAACGTACATATATTTAGACATTATTCTAATCGTTTGATAGGGACACTACAAATAATCAAATCATATTTTATAATATAATATCATTAAAATTTGGTTAATTTTGACACTCAATTAGTAAGACTTAATGCATCTTAGCAGCAAAATAAATAGATAAAATAAAATATAACAAGAAGATTATATTAGAATATCTTCTCTTAGGAACCACTCTTGCCGTTTGACACTCAATCCCCGTTGTTGGGTCGAGTCATAAGCTACCTACTCACCCACTAATATATCCCTCAACATTAAAATTAAAAAAAAAGATGAAAAAAAATATTGTATTCGAATATTTAATATAATTATTGACCAGTTCAAAGATTTTAATAATTTCTAACCATTCATATGTAAACTTTTCTAATTATAAATTTGATGATATGAACGATATAAGAGTTAGAGCTCAGAAGAAAGCGAAAAATTTTATGGCTCGTCGAAATTAACCGCTTTAACCGGTTCCTATTTATTAAACTCTTGATCTTAATTGATTTCTTAATTTACTACCAAACTATCCAGAAATTCATTATTCAAATCCTTACGTGTTTGGATCCTCTACAGTCGAACGTTGTATATATTTTATTTGAATTTAATTATATTTTACTAAATTATCTTAAATTTATGTCTCTAATATTAAGTCTTACCCTCGTTTAAACTAAATTTCTGAATTTTAATTATTCATCAGACCGAATTTGATTAATGTACACTGTATCTATCCCCCTCCACTCTGATTCCAATCCACCCTGTCCAATGGCTCCGGTGGTTCGAGAGTCAAAGCCGGACCACATGGATTTCACGAGGAATCTCCATAATTGATTTCTAGAAAATATGAAAGCCATCGAAAAAAGATTAACTTTTATTATCATTAACTTTTTTTTATTGCAGTAATTAATTCAACTACTACTACTACTATTATTATATGTTACATATAGTCATGGTATGAACACGTAACCCTAAAAATTTCGTGGGGGGTTGCGATGTGACAACCTTTTTCCAGCTGGCCGACACAATTCCCTTGCCTGGTTCCTGAGCACATGCGCCCATTCATTTCTGGTTCATATTACTAGCCATTAACATTTAAATGACATGTAAACTCCGCAATTCCATCCATTATCACCCTTATGAATTCATATTTGAATGTGGCATTGGCTAATTCATTTTCCAATTGCATTAGTCGACTGAGGTAAAACCGGCGAATAAATTTTAGCTAAGATTACCAATTTGAAGGGGGTGGGGGGCCAAAGCCGTAAATGGATAAATTTGTGCTGTGATTTTTGTTTTCCATCTGTGCAGTCCATCTTCGAAAGGTAACTAAAGAGCTCCATTGGCATTTCCTCCTCTGCGGTCACTGTCCCGCAATATATTCAACATTGCATCGTCGATGGCTCTGCCTCGTGTCTAAGAGGGGAGGGTGGGGGATGTTACTCTGCTTCCTCTCTGCGGGATCTCTGGGCTTCCAGGGTGACTTGACGGTGTCGTAGATCAGCCCACCACATTCTACTCTGCTGTCTTGCTCTGTGTCGAGAGTATTGAAGTCTGACTATCTGTAGGAGAGATTCCCCTGTGAGATGCTGCATACCGTGTGGCCTGCCTAGCTCTTGCGTTTGATTATTTATTTGTTTTTTTTTAATCTGGGCTCCTGTGGGTTCCTTGTATGCAGTTCCGGCGGGATCTCTGGGGGGTTTCACTTTTTTATGAGATCTTGAGTTCTTGAATTCTTGAATCTCGGTTCCGGCGCAGGCGAAATGGCGAATCTTGTTCCCGGGGTCCTCCTAAAGCTCTTGCAGCACGTGAACACAGATGTGAAGGTTGCGGGTGAGCACAGATCCTCTCTGCTTCAGGTTGTGAGCATAGTTCCTGCTCTTGCCGGCGGTGAGTTGTTCCCCAATCAAGGATTCTATTTAAAGGTCTCGGATTCGTCCCATGCCACTTACGTCTCTCTCCCGGATGAGCATGATGACTTGATCCTTAGCGATAAGATCCAGTTAGGCCAGTTCATCCATGTTGAACGGCTCGACTCAGGTTCTCCAGTCCCAGTTCTTCGCGGTGTTAGACCAATACCGGGTCGGCACCCTTGTATAGGGACCCCTGAAGATATTGTGGCTGCTCACTCCCTTGGATTCATCAATAATAACTCCAGTTCGGGTTCGAAGAACTTGGAGAAAGTTAAGTCTACTTCGAATTTGAAATCACTGGGCAGTAATCTTAATGAGAGGAAGAAAAGTTCTCCAATGAAGTTGACTGTTAGTTCTAGGGAGGAGAAGGACGAAAAAGGAGGCAGCTCCTTCTGTAGGTCAAAGAATGAGCCAGGGAAACTGAAAACTTCACTTGCTGTGAAGGTCAACAAGGAACCTTTAACAAAAACGAAGTCTTTGAACTCACGTTCAATCCCTTCGTCACCCACTAGCTGTTACTCTTTGCCCATTTCATTTGAGAAGTTTGCTAATGGGGTTAAGCAGCAAGCTGAGATAAAGGGGTTGAAGAAGGTCAGTTCTCTTCGTGGGCCCAGCTCCAATGGGAAGAAGGTCAGGTCAGATAGTCCAGGTAGAGGTCTTACTCACGCAACAGAGTTCGGACCAAAGGTATTGAGGAAGAGCTGGGAAGGTAACATAGAGGTTAAGAGCCAGGAAACTTTGAAATTGAGGTCCGACAAGGCAGATTCAAGGAGTGAAACCCGGAGTACTTCTGTAAGTTCTATTGATCAACTTCTTTATATTGTTGCAGAGTTTTCAATAGCTGTGAAGGTGAAAAACCAATATTCCTATGAAAATTCTCTGATAAAATATGTTTTACTTGCAAAAATTTGTGTAGCTAGTAATAGAAAATGTGACTGATTCCTTGATAATGACTAGTCCCTGGTTTTCTAATAGTATCTGGGAGTAATTTCATCTTGACCACAACTTTAAATATTTAAATTCCAGAGAATGATTGACTGCCATATCCTTATAAAGTCACTAATTAGTCACGGTATGGTTCAAGATAATGAATTCTAATGACTATTGAGCACTTATAATCAACTACTCCTACGATGCTGTCTCAATTTCTTGATGAACTGTCCAAAAATGTCGGATGAAGTTTTGAATCTGCTTGTTCTCAGCTGAAGAAAATGCGGTATAGGAATATTGTAAAAGATTACTTATTCGAATCTGCATTTAACCCCATTTTTTTGTTAGACTCCAAGGAAGAGTATCTCTAGTGAAAGATTGGCATCTGAGGACGAGAACAGAACAGCCACTATGAAGTCATCTAAGGAAGAAATCAAGGCCCAGGTGTCCATGAAGAAGGTATCAACGAATGAAACTTTGGATGACCGGGAAAGAACAACTAGGCCTCGGGATGTCAAGAAACTGTCTCTAGATTCCAATCATGGTCTGCCTGGGTGTTTTGTTAAGATTCCACATAACAGTCGGAAATTGACAGAAGGAAGCATGGCATGGAATTCACTTCCTTCATCACTTGCAAAGCTCGGCAAGGTACAAGATCTTAATGTCTGGTTTGTCTGGGAAAATCTGTTTTCAAGTTCTCCTCCCTCTCTTTCATTGGAGAGCATGGAAAATGCTGCTGTTCGTGTGAACTAGGCCCATTCATTTGATTATCAGAAACTCTTGGATTGATTGTATTGGACTCTTTGACAATTAGCCCCAGAATATACGAAACAATTCCAAACAGTAATACGTATCAGATGTTGGCCCTAGCTTGTGCCTTATAAAGCCTTAAGACCAAATTTTCTCTTTCATCTACAAAATGGTACTGGCATATGCCCCCATTCATCTTCAATTTCATTGTAAAAATAGGAAAAGTATAATGGGCTCTTGTGTACTTCAAATTGAATGTAGAACAAAATTTGAAGCTTTCCTGCTTTTTCCAAATAAAAGGAAAACCAAAAGCTAAATATATTTCCTGTACCTTCCTGAGAATTGATTTGATTTAATTCTGCTATTTCACTTCTGTTTCTGTTTGTTTTATGAATTTTATGGCAGGAGGTCATGAAGCACAGAGATGTTGCTAGAGCTGCAGCTATAGGGGCCATGCAGGAGGCTTCTGCAGCTGAAAGCTTGCTCAGATGTGTAAGGTATATATAAACTTCAAAAAGGAAGACTACTCCTATGCTTTCCACGAATTGATGTTGCACATTTCAGGAGCAACTTGGAGAAAATTCTTTTAGATGAGGTTTATATGTATATATGAATTATTTTCCTAAAGAGAGGCACTGAACAGAGGAATTATTGATGTGGTAACTTATCCCTCGATAAGTTATTGAAGGAAATTAGAGGTGAAGCTCTATGGAGATAGCACTTCACTAAAACATAAGTAGGAGGAGTGAGTTTTTAGAAGTTAGACTGAGTTTCATATCTTCTTTTTCTGAAAATATTGGTATGTGCATCTTCTATTTATTATACTTGTAGAAGGTCTTGGCTTCAGGTCTTAAATTCGGGTTCCTTCTCACTTTTAACATTCTGTCATTCTGAAAGCCATATTCATTATGGGGTTAACATTTTATCAAGTCATTATTTGACTACAACTTGTGACTTGTGGCTTCCCTTGTCAAAACATGCTCGTGGGTTAGACGAGAGAGCATGGCTTTAATGCTTTAGAAGAATGAACCACTTCTTGAGATTCTCAGGCAGCTTCATAGAAGTCATGTGATTGACGAAAAATCTGTTACTGCTGCTGTAGCTGCTTGTCCATTACATAGCAATAATCCACTTTTTAACTGATAAGCTAGAATGGAGCTGAAATCGGACTGTAGATTGCTTGGACAAAAATTATTTTTATTTCAGGCCGGGTTCAATAACAATCTTCAACTATATAGGCCTGCCATGTTATGATGTCTCTAGGCTGACACCAATGGATTATTGTGCTTAACCAAGCCTAGAGAAACCCATCTCTGCATATTATCCTTCTATCAAATAAATAGGCAATTCTATGTTGTATTGGAAGTTTTGTATAACTCTGTGGATCCCTGCTGCAGCATTTACTCGGAGCTTGCGGGGGGCACAAAAGAGGACAACCCGCAGCAGACTATAGAGAAATTCTTAACCCTTTATTCAAGCCTCAGCAACATCAGGTTAATTGCCGATTCTCTGAAGAACAGTGCATCGAACAATTCATCCCAGTCTCCTGAAGAAAACCCACTGTCGGAAGAATCCTCAAAGGTTACTATGGAGAGACGAAAACAAGCAGCTTCATGGGTCCATGCTGCTCTAACCTTTAATTTATCACCCTTTAACATGTTCAGCAGAGAACCTCTTTCAAATGAAAAACATGGCCCCGGCAATCAACCTTTACTGGTGCTTGAAAGCACTCCCTCAAAGACGGACCCAACAAAGACACAATCCAAGTCCCGACTTTCAGTTGTGGGGCCAAAGGTTGTTACAACTGGAGGCCGCCGGGCTGGAGGAGATGCACTTGGGAATGGCCAGAAGGCAGCACAGAGCCAGCCATCACTGCCTGAGTGGGTTAGGGGAAGCTGTGCTGAAGACACTGTTGACCTGGCCAGAAAGCTTAGACTCGAGTCTCGGGATTGGTTCCTGGGTTTTGTCGAGCAGTTTCTGGACTCTGAAGCTGACAATTCGGTGCTCTCTGACAACAATCAGATTGCGGGGATGCTGAGCCAACTCAAGAGCCTTAACGACTGGCTGGATGAGATTGGGTCAAGAAAGGGGGGTGTGGATGCAGATGAGGAAGAAGAAGAAGAAGAGGGATCAGATACTCCTGGGGTCTCCTCCGAGATAATTGACCGACTAAGGAAGAAGATTTATGAGTATCTCCTCACGAATGTTGAATCTGCTGCAGCTGTTCTGGGGAATGGATCTCAGCAGTCGCCAAGTCAGCTGTCTGCGGAAGCAAAAGCAAGAAGGTGACGAGACGAAAGAATCTTGTGTCTGCAACGGTACTTGTTTTTCACCTTTTTTTGGTGTATATAAATATATTCTGCACAAGTCAGGTCCGTTAGGGATGATAGGAATTGGAATAAGAGGCATTGTTGATTGTTACTGGCAAAGGAAAATCATTATATGCGAGTCTTAGCACTTAGAACATAGGACATGCTCCGCACGTCAAAAGGGCGGTACAGGAAAATTGTATACTGACATGAACGTTTGGGAAGAATGATCGTTTTCTGCTGATCGAGGTTGTGATCAACAAGCTGATGCCATTGTTTTCGGAATTGAAGTCTCTGTTGGTTTCTGGGTCATCTTGACTTGATTATTACTGTAGTTAGCAGTGGGAAGACAGGGAACACATTGAATGCAAGAAATTGGAGCGAGCTGGCATGAGGCCCTGGTTTTGATTCAACCGCATATTGAATCTTTTATACCAGGTATAATTTGATCGCGTGCACTTTTATTAAGTTCCGCCCTCTTAGACTGAACTTCTGGATCCGTACATGGCTAGGCCAGTACCGAGCTGGTCATACTGAAGGTGCCCGAGGTGGCTTATGCCATGGGGCTCATCGGCTTGAGTCCGGCCAGTGTTGTAACTTCGTGCACATCTAAGTTAGTCAAGGCATAAGGAAATCACCCAGAACGAACCCAACTCTATCCTGTGGCCCGGATGTCGGCCAATCTTTTCAACTTGTCTCAGCTTAGTCGATTTAGGATTGCTCGACCTCGTACAAACACTGTGGTTTGTGGATGAAATGGAAATGATGGTGTGTGCTTTTCGTTGAGTCCTCTCATCACATAAGTTTCATATTTTCTCCTATATAAAATTCCAAGTTATCCTTAATAATTATATTTACGAACATATAAATAGAATTTTTTAAAAACTCAGCTGTCCAATTTTCAGTTTTATATATAAAATGAGGATTTTTTTTTACTTTTATAATTATATATTAATTACATTTCTCGTGGTTGGCAACGCTAATATCAAGTCAAGTGTAGTTTCTATCCCTATACTCTTCTCTTCTACAATTACAAAATAATATTTTCCTTTTTTTTCAATTTTATTACTTACCTTTTTGGTCATACAATACATAATTTTCTAATATTCTTTTTAAAATAACCTACATGTAAATTTGTGAATTGTATGAGAGGATTTTTCATAAGAAAAATATTCTATTTCATATGAGTAATTATCATATTTTTTACAGTTAAATAATATTTTTTTTTAAAATTTGCCGCAAGGGAAAAAAATTGAAGAAGAAATGGTGAAAAATAATTCACCAAATATAAAATACTTACTCCCCTTATAAATCGGTTAAGATTTGGCTCGGTTTCTCAAATCTCCTAAGACTATATAACTCGCCCGCTAGCTATGTCCTCGATGCCAACGTGGCAGCCCCAGGATGGCTCCGGCGGCCGCCGAGCGCCTCCATCGACCAGCCTCTGGGTCGGCAACCTCCCCAAGAAGGTAACCGACTCAGAACTGATGAGCCTGTTCCGGAGATTCGGGCCCCTTGGAGCGACCTCGCAGGGCGAGCGTGGCTTCAGGTTCGTCTCCTTCAAGCGTATGGAGGACGCAATCGCTGCTAAGAACGCCATGCAGGGGGCTACCGTGAGGGGAAGGCCCATCAAGATCGAGTTAGCGGAAACGACGGTTTTGTTCTCAACCTCAGTTTCTGCAGTAAATCAGTTCAAATTTTGCGGTTGCTGTGTTACATTATTGATTCAGTTTGCTTTGACCTTGAGTAAATTATCTCCTCCTGGGTAAGTCTTGCTTTTTTACTCGGTGGTTTTGTTCGGTCGATGGTGATACCGGGTCTGGCTTGTAGGCTGCAAGGCGGGCCCAGCCTGAATCCGATGCCCGATTCCTGTACAATCCTCCCTACCTTGTGGTGCCCTGCGCGCACGAGGGCTCGCCGGGGAGGTTCCTGGTGGAGTCGCAGGATGATAACCTGAGTAGCTGCTGCCGCTGCGATTTTGATCTGGTAAAAGAAAGCAAATGCCTCATGCCTGAAAGAAAGCAATTACTGTCGATGCATTTCATGGAGTTCTTGCACTATATCAAACGCTGTGAATCATTCTAGATACTGATCTTGATATTTACGATCTCACGTAGACCTCAAGAAAGGCTGAGGCTGAGGCTGAGGCTGAGGGACGAATCCTGCACGATCCTCCTCGAGCAGTGATAGCCTATACGCTGGAGGGTTCCCCCCTGATGTTCCCGGTGGAGCCACGGAGTGCTAAAGTGGGCCGCTATTACCGCAGCGGTGCTGACCTTGTAATGCACAATTTCTTGAACTCCTGATTAACGCTCTTCTTTACAGTGCTTCTTTTCTGGTGTAAGATCAAGATTGACTGGGCCGGTTTTGCAGATTCCCCGGTGCGAGGTGGACAGTTACCTGAGCTATCTAGATGGGATGATAGAGTTCTTCCTCCAGCACACTGCTGCATCAGCTGAAGCCTATCGGCTGGCAGTGTCGGAACGGGATCAAGCGATACAGGACCGGGATGAGGCGAGGAGGGACCTGGACCAGGCAACACGGAACTCGATGGAGCCCAGGTGTAACTTCCGGCGAGTAAGACCCAAGTGCAGAGAGGCCGACACGGCGGCGACTGACTGGGAAGATTACGACTGGTGGTAGGACTACTAAAACCAGAATAGAAGAAGGGAAAAACAGAAGCACCTGTGGATTCAAATCTGGACCATCTTTCTGCTCTTGTTCAATCTAGGGGTACAGAAGTTTGCAAATCTTAAGCTTGCATTGGCAAATTTTGGGTGACGTTGAACAACTAGAGGACCTTTTTTCCCCCTTTTGATGTGAATAACGATCAATCTCTTCGTTGACACAACTTTCTCAATTGATTCCACAACGTAGCTGGCACTACCATGGACCATGGACCATGGACTGCCGACGAATAGGCCAAGATGAAATCATGGATGGTGGATCTCGAATATGACCCACCGCCAGGTTCTCCCACCCTACTAATCCTCACGGTTCCCTTTTTTTTTTTTTTTAAGATATAGATTATTAAAAAATATTTTTTATTCGCATAGATATTTCAAATATTAAATATAATGTTCAGGACCAAAATCAAGCAAAAAGAAAGTTTAGCCGGGCTGAAACCGGGTCTGGCCTGAGAAAGGCCCGGCCCATAATAAGGCACGTTCAACCCTACTATAATATCGTAACCGTCGAGCAATGTCCGCTCTGCACCTCCACCTCTCCTTTCTCTCTCGTCTCGGATCCTCTTTGTCGCTACATCATCGATNCGCACCTCCACCTCTCCTTTCTCTCTTGTCTCGGATCCTCTTTGTCGCTACATCATCGATCGGTCACTTCCTCTAGGGTTTCGAGTTCCTCTCTCTCTCTCTCTCTCCACTATTGTCTCTGTGTACCCTGCCTGACTTATCGAATTAAAGAGTTGTCGATCCGATCCGATCCGATTGAATTGCTGTAGAGGTCCTCCTCCAATGCCGATGCCAAGCAAGCCAACGAGGCCGTCCCACCAGGGCTCCGGCGATCAAGGTGAGCCGCCTTCGAACAATCTTTGGGTTGGCAACCTTTCTGGGGACGTCACGGATGAAGTGCTGATGGATCTGTTCGAGAGATACCAGCCCCTCGATGTCACCTCGTACGGTTCGCGGGGCTTCGGCTTCGTCTTCTTCAAGCGCACAGAGGACGCGGTCGCCTCGAAGGGCTCACTGCAGGGTTCCGAGCTGAAGGGGAACTCAATCAAGATCGAGTTTGCGCGACCGGTTTGTCCTCATCTTTCTAGCAAATTATTATTAGGGTCTTTCGCTTTTTCGTGCAAGCACTTTTATGTATTGATTGACGATGGGTTCTGTATATTTGACCCTGCGATTGATGTTGATTTTGGATTTCAATTATCAAATCTAAGCCCGTCTTTCCTTTCACGTTTCATGGTGAATTTCACTCACCGTAACGCATATGGGTTGCTGGAAACGCAGCCTCTCTCAGGGTCCCGTATGGCATACACCGATCAATTATATTCGACACTGAGGCATTCGCTTACCAGTCACAATAAAACATAGGAGCCAGCTAAACTTAGGATGCATTGGCTGGAAGGGTTTGGAAAACTAGCGATTAATCCTCTAATTTGTTTGTTGGGAAAGTTGCGATGACTCGTCCAAGTGTCGAATCTAAACGGACTCCTGTTGTGCCTGTGCAGTTTCACTTGGAAACATGTTCTCTTTAGATCACGGACCTATGAGTGCATCATCATAGCTTCAATCGAGTGGCATGTGTGTAACAGCAAGTTTACACCATTTGTTTGTGTGAGCATTCACGATTTTGACCCAACAATTGTTGCTCGATGAGTCTTTCCTATTATTGTCAACGCTTTCGATCCAAAACAATCAAACATGACGGCGTTGGAATCGGATTGCCGCCTTGTCCACTCCACATGGATCGTAGGTTCTTAGGGTGGATTCTACTCGAGGGTCAAGTTCGACAGTAGGACCCCAGAAGTTTACAATTCTTCACTGCACGGTGGAAAATTGCCTCTTAAAAAGTGCAGGCAGGATCATTCATTTTTGTTTGTATATCAAATCCCAGCATCGTGAATGAGAATTTAACATGAATGATTAGCGTAGCCCATCTAGAGTTGACCAATGCGTTTACCAAGATTATTTAGGTTTTTTGGTTCTACCATCATATTGGCCTTCTTCTTGTACATCCTGAGTAAATAGCAAAAGGAATTGTTAATAAAATAAAATAGCTATTTTGATATGTTTTCAGGTTACATCTTAACAAGTGGTTCGTGTGCTTGTTATGGATTTTTTTTTTCAAATTTTCCTTAGGATGAGCTGCTCGACAGAAGGATGGTCTTACCGTGTCGAAAATATTATGGAAAAAAAAAATCCCAACTCATTGAAGTTTCAATGCTTTCTGTGCAAAGCAAGGAGTAATGAAGCTGCTGCTAATTTTGTAGCCTAAAATTTCAAGTTATCGATGACTATTGAGTTTCAAAAATGCAAGCTCTGTCAACGCAGATCATATGAAACAAGTGACATTAGATACCAGATATTTAAACATTAAAAAATCTTATAAAGCTGCCTTGATATCTGGTGGGAATTTTCTGTGGGAAACTATATTGTTACTTCAAACTGAAAGGGAGCTAGAGTCATTGAGGACAGTAAAGAAAAGAAAAACCATTGATGTGCATAACCTGCATTAGAAAACGAAGTCCTCAACTGAACTTAGCTGTGATAAGAGAAGTTGTAGATTTTGAAGGCCCAGGCACTGAAAGGAGTGGTCCTCAACAGTNTAAGAGAAGTTGTAGATTTTGAAGGCCCAGGCACTGAAAGGAGTGGTCCTCAACAGTGAACATGTTGACTTTCTAGCTGCAATATAGAATCTCCAACTGGTTTGGGTGTAGGAGCAACTTCAGAAATGGCATACTTGATGAGAGGAAATGACTTAAACTGAATTACCATTTTTCAATGTAGAACTTGTACAAGCCAACAAATATCATTGGCGAAGGATGTCCATTCTTCCTCACTAAATTTTAATAAAATATCATTAGTCTTCTCTAGTTTTTTAAGCACCAAGTAAATCTACCAATATCCTCCTCCGAAAAGCTATTTAATTTATGTGCAGTGGCTGATTCCTGCTCACAATGCACTAAGAAAGTTTAAATACTTGCTATCTAAACTTATTCATTTGGAGGGAATAGATAGGCAAAGGACAATAGATGGACATGATAAACAGACTCACAAACCAGAAAGCTCAAGATAGTTTCTTTTGGCTCATGGCTTGTGGCTTTACATGAGAAATTGGCAGTGAAATTAGAGCAGGATTAGATTGATTAATGCTGGTGGAGATTATGCTGTATTGCAAAATAGGAGATGCTTGTTTGGAGCTTGAACATAATTAGGTTTGCAAAATTGTGTTATCATTCAGTTTTATTAGTTCTTGTAGCTTTTACTTCTATGACCCCTTTCATCTACGATGCAATTTCTTAACAAACTGCCATTGCTGTGAGGGTTTTATATCTTAACAGTCCCTTCTTGTTTTTGTTTTCCCATTAATTCTTTTGCCTTACTATGGTTAGGTCCAGCAGAGATGTATTATTTATACTTTGGTTTTGTAATTGGTGAAGCTTCTAATGTTAATGTCTTAGTTTTGTTTCCAGGCTAGAGCTTGTAACCATATATGGATTGGTGGCATCAGCCCAAAAGTTTCAGAGGAAGAGCTTGAAGAAGAATTTGTCAAGTTTGGAAAAATTGAAGAGTTTAAGTTTGTTAGAGAGCGTAATTCTGCATCTATTGAGTATGCAAGACTAGAAGATGCTATTCAAGCCATGAGAAGCATGAATGGCAAAGACCTAGGTGGTGAGCAAATACGGGTTGACTTTCTCCGATCGCAGTCAATACGAAGAGTAAGTTTGGTTCAGATTTCCTTATTATAAGGATTGCTTTAGATTTATAGTGAATCCCTTCATTGGTCTTTGTCAAGTTTTTTGTTCATGTCTAAATTAAAGACGTTTTAAATGTGGGTTACCCATAAGAACATCTCATAATGTCATGGCATGCCAGCCTGCGGTTGTCTAGGTCAGAGGTGGATATTGAGATGCCATATTGTGTAAGTTGAATTAGTGAAAGATAGAAACTCCTATAGTTACAGAAGAGTTGGCGTCATATCTCCAAACTGATGAATTTCCTTGTCTAGTTCTGTTTTTGGTCAGTTTCAACAATGTATATAATGAATTAGATATATTAAGGAGGGACAATCTGATATATATTAGAAAAGATTTAAACACAGATGAAAGTGGAATATGTCCTTTCGACCTTGAGGAGACTGGGTATTCATTTTCTTTTAATTTGATGGAAGTAAATGAAAAGGTGTGTGAATTTGTGGGATCATGTCATAATAGCAAGTCATTCTGGTCAGGTTTCTGCCTTGTAGTTATTCTGTTTATCTTGTTTACTGTTCATATGGTTTGCATATTAGCTGTTTAGATCTGATATTTTCCCTTTCCTCAGGAGCATTGGACTGATGGAGCTGACTCTAGGGATTACCTTGTTAGGGGCAAGGGCCCACCGGATGTTCATGCTGGATCCAAAAGGCTGCAGGTGAATATCAAATATTAGCCAATCTCATAATTGGTATTGTAGATATCGCACTCAGTGAATCTTTGAGTACTGCTGGTCTTAACTTGCAACATTTTTATCATCCTGTTTCATGCAATATTCTAGCAGAAGTTCTTTATGTATTTATATATATATATATATATATTGTAGTATAGGGGGTGCTGATTTCCAATTTTTTGGTAGATGGTGATTAGTCTTTTTACTTCATACTAAGAGTGAAAAAGAATTCCCAGCTTTGTCTTTGTTGGTTCAACTTACATAATTTCCTAAATGCAATTGTACTATATTCCAGCCATCCCAGTCTTCAGGTCTTCAAAGAGATGGTCGACCTTGTAATGTTTTATGGGTAGGTTATCCACCTTCTGTACAGATTGATGAACAAAAGCTGCATAATGCAATGATACTATTTGGTGAGATTGAGAGGATCAAGAGCTTCCCTTCAAGGAATTACTCCTTAGTGGAGTTCCGGAGTGTGGATGAGGCCCGCTGTGCAAAAGAGGGTTTGCAAGGGCGCCTATTCAATGACCCTAGAATAACAATTATGTTCTCAAACAGTGGGCTTGCACCTGATAGAGAACCAGAAGTTTATGGAGGGGAACATTTTTGGGCTCCTCAAATGGAAGTATACCATAGCCATCCATTTGAAGTTAACAAGAGATTGAGGCCTTTTAGTCCTCATAATGGTTATGATCCTCGTTCAGGTCCTGAGTTTGATGATGCTGATTTGCCTTATGGAGCTAGAGAAGGTAGTGGAAAAAGACTGGGGCCAAGCTGGGGCAGGACATCTCCTCCTGCTTCTGCAGTACTGCCTTCTTCTCCCAGAATCAGAAACTCTTCTTTTTGGGATAATGATGATGCAAACCAATTTCAAAAAGCTTCCAAAAGGTCAAAGATAGAGTCATCTCTTCTGGGTGATGAAAGATCTTTTCCTTTGAGAGTGATTGATGATCGAAGGTCGGGGATGGATCGTGGTTATAGTCCTGCAGTGGATGGAACGGCAATCTCCAGTGTCCGTGAAAGGAATCATGTTAGTTCCTTGGGTTCAAGATTCTCCCCTGAACCTGTTCTAGGTGCTGATGATGATTGCATTTGGAGGGGTGTCATTGCAAAAGGTGGAACACCTGTTTGTAATGCCCGCTGTGTCCTTGCAGGAGAGAGGCTTGCTTTAGAGCTGTAAGTATAAGTGCTCGGGCTAACCTTTGCACATGCATATCGTCGAATTGATGTGTTTTTGGCATTGTTGACCATGTACTTTGCAAGAGGTTTTTCTGATGAACTACTATCTGCCAATCATCTGAAGAGGCAGTTTAAGTTCTTTCAGGGCTGTAACCAACAAGCAAGGGCTATTTCTTGAATTTTTGGCCATATTTGTACCCTCAACCTAATATTTTTCATTTCAACTATTTGTAAATTACTTACCAGATCTTAATGATGTTCTAAGTTGTGACCTAGAGGGCCTCAGGAATCAGGATGTAGGTGCCGAGGTCCTTGAACTCTGCAAGGTCATTGAAAATTCACGGAATGGAAATAATAAAGAATAAATATTCCTTTGCAGCAAAAGAATCCAATATCTCTGCTGATACTGCCTGCGGCTTGTGGTTTGGAATCTGAGGCTATAACCATGCTAAGATGTCTTAATAGATCATTGCATCAATACCAATAATTCTCAGTGACTGCCCTATATAATGAAATTATGCATTGGTTGTAGCTCAACAGGTGAGAATTTAAATCTGAATATGACTCAGATATGTCTTCCTTGGTGTGTTTAGTTCTTATTTGAATTTCTCAATTTATTATGGTGTTTTTCCTTCTTGCAGTCCTGAAATTGTCAACTGCTCTGCAAGGACGGGACTGGATACACTTGCAAAGCACTATGAAGAGACTGCTGGTTTTGACCTTGTCTTCTTCTTGCCTGATGCTGAAGAGGACTTCTTGTCCTACACTGAATTCCTTAGATATTTAGCCTCAAAAGATCGTGCCGGTGTTGCCAAATTGGGTGACGGCACAACTCTGTTTCTCGTTCCGCCGTCACAATTTCTGCGAGAAGTACTGAAAGTTGTGGGACCAGAACGCCTCTATGGTGTTGTCCTCAGAATGCCTAGTGTAGTAGTCCCTAGTACTGAACGACAGCGTGCGATGGCTTTGCCGCAGTGTGCTGATCACCCTCGACTTCCCCCACAACCAGATTATGGTTTAGTAGCTCCTAAGAAGGTGCTGCCGGTTACCGTGCTAGATCATGGTCGAGTTCCACAGGGAGACTCAAACTTCCCAAAACCAAAATATCATCGACCACAGACCGATTCTCCTGCAGTTCGTTCAACCTCCCAAGACTATGCACCTACTAGTGCAACTAGTAATCCAGCGGTTACCCAAGGTAAAATCAGCTTAACACCTGAACTGATTGCCTCTTTGGCTTCCTTTCTTCCTTCAAATCCACAGACATCATCTGCAGAAGTTCCCCAACAACAGAATGATAGGCCTCAAGCCGAAGCTGCCCAACAGCAGAGCTTCAGGCCCCCACTTCTGCCTGCAGTACCTAAATATCAAAATCCAGAACCTGGTGTCTCATCAAGTCAACGACAGTCCGTGAGTCAGTTTATTCATCCAGTGTCGTCAGTTTCACAGTATCAACCTTACCCACCTATCACAACTACAGGTAGCCACTCCTTGCAACCTATCATCACTGGGACCCAGATGCAAGATTCCTCCACTAATGCATATCAGCAAGCTCCAACATCCTCTAGGCCACTGGCTAGTCTCGTGATCCCTCATCAAAGTGGGCATGTTGTGGCACCTGTTGCCCAGCAACAGCAAGTTGAAGTTCCTCTGGTTGCTCAAAGAGGTTATGGAGTTATGCCAGCAGGAAACAGTGTTTCTGGGCTGTACAATGCCCCTGCTTTAGATCATAACTATTCTTCTTCTCTAGCAGCAAATCAGGTTCAAGAGGCTACTAGCTTCTCCCAGCTGCAAGCTGTTGTACCTCCTGCATATCAGAGACCAAATACAGAGCTTTCTTGTCAGACACAGCAGCTTCAAGCTGCTTCTTCTGGATCTGGTCCCAGTGCAGAGGAAGTCAACGAGGACAAGAATAAACGTTATCAGTCAACGCTTCAATTTGCTGCTAGCCTCCTCCAGCAGATACAGCATAAGCCACAGTAAGAGGAAAAAAAAAAAAAGGACTCAACCAGGGCAAGGGATTGGAAGTTGACAATCAATGGTACGTTCTTTGTCCCTTATCTTTTGCTTAATTCATAATCCTGAATGTCAATGGGGATTCTTTTTCATGGAAAATACAGTGCTTAATGGTGTTGTAACCATTACACACATGTGCTTGATTTAGTCTTGAGAACATTATAATATGACAAGAAGCTGAATCGTACAATTTTTGTGAGTCAAGAATTCTCTTGTTTTGTCGTGGTGGTACAAGGTTGTATTCTAGGTCTGCCTTGGGAACTTGGGTTGAAATTTTTGTTTAGTGTTGATTTTCTTGGTGGTAACCTAAGGAGGAGAAAAGCAACGAAGAAAAGTGAACCCATAATGAAGGGGATGGAATCTTGATCGTGGAATTTGTTATCCATTTTATTAGGTTCTCTACTTAGTGACCATCCTCCATTGTTTGTCTTGCAAATACTACTTTCTTTGTTGCTACAGGGTGCATTTTTTGAGTCTTTTTCAAATCTTGATGTGGAGGAAGACTAGCTGGGTCATAAGATGCAGTAAAAGTGTTGAGGACACCAAGAAATATATAAATATTTAGTTTGATGGTTAACATAGATATATCTAGAAACAAGCACCAAGCATAAAATGTAAGGTTTTGAATCTTCTGATGTGATAATCTGCTTAAGCCCCCTTAATTTTCTGCTGAATTTGAGTGACCTGCCTCCCATTAAAGGCAAGAATTCACTATTTGATTGTCTTTTGTGCCAAATCTTCTTCCAGTCCCTCAAACAATAGAGAAGAAGGTTGGTATCAATGATTACCTAATGACACTTCCTCAATAGCTGTACAATCCATGATAGCATCTTGCACAATTTTCTTACCTGCTTATCTGGCGAAGGCTGACCTGTGTAGTTCATCACAAAATAAATGGCAGCTATTTATGTAGATAGGAACAGCTATGGATAGTGACGATTACCAAAATAGAAATGAGAAGGATTTATGACAGAATAGACTCTTCTTGGTAATGGTGACTACAATTCACAAAGTTAACTTAGTAATATCACCAGTTTGTTATTTTGTCTGCTTTGCTCTTACAACCACTTTTGCTCATGTGCTTATTCTCATTTCAGCAATTGAATATTGCCTGCAATTTTGTGTGTTGATTACTTCTCATTGTTACAAGCATATCATAATTGGATATTTTAGTAATGGCATTGTGTTCGGTGTAGCTTATGAATTCATTTCACAAATAAATTCTATGCACTTTGGGGAACTAATAGCTGTGATTTGCATTTTTATTTTGTTGATGAGTAATGCGTGTGATTTGCTTTATTAATCTTTTGTGATATGTAAGCATTCTTGAAACTTTTGTAATTAATATTAGGACGTATGTAATCAAATAATGTGTTCATATATTGATTGGACTGTGATGTGTTCCTTGAAAATTATTGGAGAACTCCAACATTTGCGAGCAACAAAAGAAAGCCCTTGACTAGTTGGAAATCCGATCGAGTCATTAACTTCACCCACATTCTAGCTCACAGCAATGTTTCTAAAGTGAGAAGAAAATACAACAGCTTTGGAAGCTGAAAAGCTGCCATATTTAGAGAGTATGACGTCCGAATTTCTCAAAGATCATTTATTTCGTGATTCTCCATGTGCCATGTTTTTGAACTTGTGATGGCGGGGGGCTTGCTTAAGAGTTTTGATGCATTTCCCTCGGTTGAGCTATGTAAGATTACCTGGGAGCTCTCTATCTAGTACATGAACTGAGTGAATTTTGTATTTCATAGGACTACTACTTTTGAAATGATTTGACCTAAGCACTTGCCCTGTATTTCCTTTAAATGTGTATTTGTACATGCTCGCTCCTGTTAACCACTTGTCTTGCTGCTGTCAACTTGGCTGTCAGTCCTTGCTTTGCCAAAATTTTCTTGCTTACTGGTTACGATCTGTAGAGCTTTCTAGCATAACATGTCCATGAGTTGAGCTCTTATTCATCTTTAGGCTGGAAGTCAGACAATTTGAGTCTTATTTTTAGCTGATAACGCTCTATAGTTGTTTACATCCCTAGATCTTTGTACTACGCTATCCGTGTTAGGTATGCAGCTGTCTCTAAATCAGGTTCAGATGCCCAGTAAGTTACCTGTTTATGGGTACGTGGCTGCATAATTGGCCTGTAGTTCTGTGTTGCTTCCGGTAGGAAACTTGCATACATCAACCACCACTAGAGAAAGCAGCAGCTGCTCTGCTTGGATCATATGTTTGGGTACTGTAACATTACAAAAGCAACATTTTAGCTTTCACTGGGTCTTCAGGATTGCAGTGTGTTTGGGATGTCATCATGAACCATGCCTTTCTTGAGGTTTAATTTCTCAATGCTAATATGATTAAGTATCTCTATTACTACTTATGAGGCTCAATCATGCATGCCACGTTGCTTGAGAGATCCCGATCTCTTTACTGTATCAGGCACGAATCAGATGGCCATCCCAATACTAAATAAAACAGACTGATGTTTTAGTTCGTAGCAGCATGTTCTTAAATGCATTTGAGTCTCACTATGCATTTTGGGCAACCATCCAAGCCCTGCAGATGAATTAGTTACTTCCTGATGCTGATGATGGTGTCCTGTTCAATTAGTCTAGAAGGGGACTGCTGTGTAGAGTAAAGGTTTGAGTTTGAACTGTTTATACGATTAGATGAACAACATAGCATCTTCAACCTGTTTTTACTTGCTGGTTAATATTTGAGAGTGAAATGTCTGTGCTGCATCGGTTCTTTCTCGGTCATAATTGATTGCTGAGACTCCGAGCAACTGGGCTGTCTTTTGGGTGAGTTCAAACCCAAGGGATGAAATCTTAGTGGAGTTTGGTGAATATCCTACGATCATAGAGAACGATATGATATGAACTGTCAGAAATGCAGCAAGATATCAATACTAGGAAGATCATGTATGTGTATGGGGCGACTTTTTTCATGGATTCCCTGTAATTTCTACTACTACTACTACTACTACTACTAGTAGGTTCCCTTTGATGCCTTGTCTGATCTATCAGCAAAACAAAAGCGGACGAATCTCATGAAGCTATGATTTAACATAGTGCTTGTAGGTCGCCCAGCCCAAGTGGTCGCAGATGCAGAGCTTGCACACAGGTGGCGTTTCCATCCAGCGTGGACCAGTTCTTTTGCTGAGACTCGAGCACCTGAAGGATCTTCCTTGCCAATATTATCCCCATCTCTGGACCGAGTTTAAGCTGTTCCTTTGCCACCGACGAGCCATACTTATATGTCATGACAAGGTCGTATGTGTGAGACTGTTTGGTAAAATGGGGTTGGGGTGTGTTTCTGTCTCGTGAGAATTTCTGATTATCTTTGAGAGCCCCTCTTTAATTAGCTAATACAGAGAAGTCTTGACTAGTTTTTGGTTTGTACATGCATTAGTTCGCAGGTTTGCCTTCTGATTCTCAAGGAACCAACGTGTTCACGTTCACGTTCATCATCAGAATGCCCTATCGCAAAAAGCCCATCAGGGCGCCTTTTGCTTCTGATGGGCTACAAGATTATACACCCTTATTATGTACCATGCGATCTTTGTCACAGTTGGCGACTCGATATGTTAAGGTAGATATCAATGAGGCTGGAAACTGAGTTTTTCGATTTTCTGTAAGATCATGTATAGGCACATCGAGAGCATGAGAAAATCTTGTGACGACAAACCTGTACACATCAATTTGGTTCCATGCTCGTGGAGGGGCTTCCTGCGATCTCTTTTGCATAATATATCAAGTCAACAAAATGCAAATATAAAGTCATGGAACGCGTACATCACGACACAAGCTAACAGTTATTGAATGCCCGAAACATCTGTCATACAAGGTATTGAATTCTAATTTCATGGAGGTCCAATCACAGTTACGTAAAGAAATTACCCTCTCCAGGTAACTTTCTGTGCCGATTTGTATGGGATGAAGAAGAAAAGAAGGAAAAGAAGAGGAACAGGCGTTGTCTCCGAAGTCTCTCCCATTTGGAGGGAGCTTGACGTGGTATAGGAGATCGAGGAATATACCCTAATCTATGGTCTTTCCTCCTTTTCTGACCAACCCCATTGTTGAAGTATCGTCTCTGCAGGTAAAGCTTCGGTTTTTAATGCGCAGGTCTATATTCTTCTCAGATGTTTGTGTTCTTGCATAGTTATTCATGCTGTACCAAAAAACTTTTACATGGGTTAGTTTGAGGGGTTCTCAGTTTCTTGATTCTCTACTTTTCACGGGTCATTTCCCAACCCCGGCCCGCCCCCACCCCCCCCC
>CXYZ01012159.1:672149-689653 GCA_900006705.1 Sonneratia caseolaris
TAGACCATGTTTTGCACCTAAGAAGCTTGCCTGCGGGACCATGATTGAGGTGAAGATGAGGGACTCAAAGGGAGCAAAACTGCTTGGCAGTGAAAGTAAACCAAAAAGGTCCAGCTTTGATGATGACTACTTGACACAGAGAATCATCAGCCACCCAAAGACAACACGAGTAGCCAACAGCTGCCACCCGCTGAAAGTACTCAATTCTGAACTGCTGTATCAGGACATGGTACATTCCTAAGACAGCATGCCTGACCATATGACAAACACAAGAGTGCACACTGCAAGTAATACTCAACCCCAAGGCCAAAGTGTCCTAACTGTTCAACTACACCAAGGCTCCAGAGTGCACTCATATTGAAAACAAGATGCAGTATACTTATATGCGACAAGGCTAAAGTTATTATCCTGCAATGGTGACCAAGAATAGCTGTCTCATAACTTAATCCAATTTGGGAATAACCAATGTTCTTCTTTTGAATGAAGAACCATAATCCCGAGCAAATCGTTATGAGACAGCTTGTAGCTGGTTTCTCCATGATCTTAAAGAATAAAGACTTCCCCATGTACACAAAACCTAGTTGACTTTTATGCACAATTCTTCTATTGCCAGTACGAGTGCGTCACATAAGGTGTGCACACATATGGAAAGATCTTTCAGATTACTAACAGATCATTGAAGACACAAGGCAAACATACCAATCATATAAGAGACACTAAAACCACCTCAAAGACAGACGATAAGCTTCCGAGCTATTGCCGACAGATCCAAACAGAGCGAAATCTTCCTTTTCCTGGAAAACCGCAAACAACTGAACCAAGACTGTCGGCAGTCAGATGCAGGGCAATTCCGGAGCTGACCCAAGACCACCAAAGCTACTCCAGCGACGACCTCAAAGGAACAAACAGGCACACCATATAGGCCCTTAGAACCAGAGAAAAATAATAAGTTTCCTCTGATATTTTCCACCAGCTTAACCGTCACACGAAGAAACTCCGGACTATAATTTGACAACAAACGGTTCAACTTCCGATACAGCCTTGGAACATACCAAATTGGGAAACGGGTCCCTCGAGGATCAGCCACCAACACTTCCCTTCATAGAAAATTGCCCAAAATATGGAGGGATAGTAACTGATCCAAAGTGGGGTTTTAACACCAAGAATTGGACGATAAAGAGAGCTATAAATGTGGCTGATACCTCTAATCTTCGAAAATGAACAGGCTTATGGGTTTCTTCTTCTTTCCTCGTCGGTTATTTCTCCAGCCGTCGCCTACCCTTTCCTTCCCTCCCCTCCGACAGCGATGCTCCATGATCCTGTTTCAGCGAATTTACAGGAACTTCCCTTTTGCACCTCATGTTTCGCCTTGTGTCCAAAAAGCCCTTCAATGTTCACAAATATCTTTTTTCCTAGCTCAAGAGATCGACATTCGATTCGATCAGGGGCCCCGGAAGGAGACCTTTGACTATGAACCTGATACTACATAAATCGAGGCCACATTCATTCATATAACAGTTCCATGTATTCTTGACATTCTGATGAGTGGAAGAGAGTCCAATACACCGAAATCGATGGATGCCTTCGAATTCAGCTCTTGTTAGAGGTACTCCTCTTCTTCCCTTCATCCCCTTGGTCCCATTTTTTGTCCATTTACTAATTTCATTATTTGTTGAAAGGGAAAGCATGGAATAATAGAAGCATCCTTTCTGAGGTGTTGGATGGACCAATGTTTGGGTGTAACCATAGTCCACCAGCCGCCTCTAACAATTTTCCTTGTAGTTGAACCACTGATTTACGCCTTTTTCTCTCGCTGCAAAAGCCCATCAAATTCAATATATTGTTGCCTATAAATTGCATAGAACCCCACATTCCAACTGAACATATTTACACCAGAACAACACCGTACACGCCATGGAAGGTTAACCTAGACAAAAATGGACATGTGCAGCGCAGAGATCCAGCCCATGACCGTGCCGAACCAGGTAGGCTCCCGGCAACGTGACAATCTACTCGTTCACCACCCTGGAGGGGAAGAGAGTAACGGCAGCCCCGGATTCAGTTGTTATTGGACCGATCAGCTGCCTAGGGGGCAAGAGTACTGGCAAGCCAGGCGGGCGTTCTTGAGCAGCTACCACTTCTCCGATGACCACCAGAGCAGGCTCACGGGGAGGCTGAAGAGGTCCGTGAAGGGCGTGAACAGGGCAGCCATGGGAGTGGTGTTGGACGTTCGCCAGGAGCTGTCCAAGAGAAGGTTCGTGATTCGGGTTTTCCAGGTGAGGCTCACCTTCCCCTCAGTGGTTCAAATCCGCATGAGATGCTTCGTCCCGTCACTGAGGAAAGTTGAAAAGGTGGGACGGTGATCGAATGACGAGAGTATACATCTTCTCGAAGATGATCCTGTTGTGCGTGAAGATCTTACGATATGCTTGCCGTGTGCGTTTTGAATTCATAGATATTACCCAGTAGCACCATGCCATGTAAAAATGGGAGACTGCAGATCGAAATACGAGTCTTCAACGAGTCGGTTCCGTTTCTTGCTAAGCTTTCAGTGAACCATCTGCAGTGTGTTAAGACCGATCGATGTGTACTCTCAGTGTGTTAAGACCGATTGATCCATCTGTCCAGGGGATTGGAGCAACCGCGGTCGTGCTTAGATTATATGAAAGTTATGACATTTACGACACTTTGATTGCTTCTTCTCATTTCTAATTAGCCTTAGGATTGGTCAGCCAAAGAGAGTGCGCCTAAAGCTTACCATTACTTCTTCATCCCGTTGCCTGTCTCAAATGCTGCATGAGGATCAGCTTGATTTTGGGGGCGGGCCTAGAGTGGTTAGCAAGAACACATCACACTCATCATGAGGGAACCTTAGCAGCAGCTGAGATCCCTCAGCTCCGAATTTTGAGGCTGAGCAACTTCCCTGCACCTATTGCTTCTGCCCTTAAGAAGCAGGTGATCGAAGTCCGTGAAGATGGTGAGGATTAGCGGAAGCACTTCATTGTCCTCGACCTCGGCCAAGATTGAAAAAACTGTGTACGCCTGCCTGTGGTCTATTCCCCAACGTCCCATCTCATATCTTTATGGTTGTCACGATGAAAAGGGGACATAAAAGCATAGGGATGGATGCAGGGAACTCCGCCAAAAGGGTATTAAGAAAAAGGGTGCAAATCAAGAAAAATCTATTGCAAACCATTCCTTTCAACCCTCCAAGAAAAATTTATTAGTCAAGCAATACCCTAAAAGCACTGGGCAAGTGTTCCAATCATTACGTGCAAGGAAGAAGAAAACAGAGAGACCAGGAAAGCCTCGACCAGGAGGACCAAACCCAGAGCCTCCCTCTTCAAACATTGTGAAGTGTGCGAGCAAACTCCTACTGAAGAACTAGTAAATTAATGAAAGATAAAGAGCCGGGGAGAACGAGGAAATTGCAAGTCTCAAGTTCACTTGGAGCCCTTCATTAGGCTCACGACCTCAGGATGAGCCGGAAGGGCCGGGATCGCTCCCTTCTTGGTGGTTGTGATGGCCCCACATGCGTTTGCATACTTCAGCACTTCCCTCAGCCTCGCCTCATCCTGCATTCACCAGAAAACATGATTAAGTGTTAGCCCCCATATATTGCAAGGATCTGTTCGGATGGATCCAATCCGGAAGGCAGTCAAAAGAGCACGGCTACGTTTTGAGTTGGNTCGGATGGATCCAATCCGGAAGGCAGTCAAAAAAGCACGACTACGTTTTGAGTTAGTTTTCAACAGCAGATGCATGCATTCCCACAAAAACTCAACCTACCATAAATGGTCGAGAAATGCCACAAGTTACGTTTCATAATGATTGATAACTCAGAACATAAAAATTTTGCAGATAAAATCCCAACTGAAAAGAGCGCTCCAGAGTTCTGAATGAGAAGGCCTATGAGAATGTCCCTTTACTCCACATTCATTGATGGGCAGAGATGGAGGTCTTCGTTACCTCAATCAGGGAGTGGTCGTCAACAATCTTGCAGAGCAGAGCGCCAACATAGGAATCACCAGCCCCAGTAGTATCGACTGCATGTACATGGTAAGCATCCACATGTCCACGGAAATTCTGCTCCCGAGAATAAAATGAAAAGCAAAATTTGTCAGCATAATTAAAAATTGACAATGAGATGTTAGTGGACTATAGTCTAAAAATGGAATTGATAACAGAACGATGTCAATGTTACATTATCAAGAAGTAAAAATTTGTAACAACAATAAGAATAGGAAACATCAAATAAGTCCAGGAGGGGATAAGAACATCCACTCATCCACCAATCCATCACAGAGAAAAAGCAAATAAAAATTGAATTTTAAATTACCATATCCAATTGGCAATTTGTCTTCTCCAATATTTTAAGGTAATCTGGGTCAGTGGCAACAAAACCAATTTCTTTAATAGGAGGCCGAGCCTGCCGTTTATAACTCTATATTTGTTAATTAGAAACAGTAAGAGGTATCACAAGAGGTCCTACAATGTGTATATTTAATCCTACCACGTGCTACCAAGGAAGAGAAATACTTGGCAAATCTCGACTGTTTGTCAGATTTAGAGTCGCGACAGTGACTATGGAGCCAAATAGAGACATCCAATATCCATAATTATATTGCATGTTTGTTTCTTGCTTTTGAGGTTAAGGAAAGGTACTATTGAGATGGCCATCAATAATT
This sequence comes from Sonneratia caseolaris, assembly GCA_900006705.1. Lineage (NCBI taxonomy): Eukaryota > Viridiplantae > Streptophyta > Magnoliopsida > Myrtales > Lythraceae > Sonneratia > Sonneratia caseolaris. The sequence goes on from CXYZ01012159.1 coordinate 676,838, forward strand.
GATTACTCGATATCAGCATCAAGACATGCAAGCTGATGACCCCATTAAAGAAAACACATCTTGCAAATTACAATACCAGCCCCCTCCCTATCTTTTTCAGAAACACAAAAACGTAAATCTGCATCTGTTCCACTCAACAAGCATCAAAGAATTCATTCAACTAAGCCAGATGAACTAATTTACAGGTCTCAGGTGATGGGGGAGTTCCCTATAGTTTCCATTGGCATGCTTGTTTGATTTTCTGAATTGCTCAGAATAAAGTGAAAAGTAGGTTGCTTGCTAAACATGTACTTTAAAGGATACTTTTCTCCGAGAATGGAACCAAGATTCAAGAACCTGAGAAAATAGTGCAAGATCCTATATATGTTTTTTCAACAATCGCTGCCAGTGACTCGTGATGTGCACTAAGATACAAAACGATAAGGTCATATAATATGACAATATAGACAAGGCACACAAATTTATGGTTTTTGAACTCCAAGACAAAGCACACAGAATAAAAAATCCAAACTGAGCAATCCCACTCACCTTAGTGTAATAATTGCAGCCCTTTTCACCCAATGTGACGAGGAGGAGCTTGAGATTGGGGTGCCACAGAGACATTGCAGAGGCATCATCAATCTTGTCACTTCCAGTGAGGAACTCCAGCTCCACATCACTGACCTTGATCACGTCTGCCTGGTCCCAGATGCTCATGATCTGCTCTCGGGCCTCCTTGGGCGATGGCCAAAGAGGGAGCCTGAGGTTGGGGTCGTACGACAGGAGGGCCCCAGCTTCCCGGGCAACTTGCATGGCCTTCAGATGAGCTGATCTGCATGGCTCCACGATCAAGCTGATTGAGCCGTAATGGAACACCTTGGCCTGCAACGACAACGACAGAAATGGAAATGGTATAAGACATCCAATTTCGAGTGAATGCGTGAATGAAATCATGCAGCAGCCCTCTTCCTGCAAGTTGTAACGGCTACAAGCCTATAGCAAGTTGAATGTGAATGGACAGAACCGAACTTAACTGCGCACTACCAAATGGTCCGAAGTCAAGATTGAATCACAGCAAGGCAAACTGAACAACAGATAAGATAATAGTAGCTCTGGGCATTTGCTCATAATTTCCATTGGAGCCCAGCATCGGTATGAAAGATGCCTACCCAATTGTCCTATTTCTAAGGGTCAATTGTCTTAAAAATACCGTGAAGAACAATCAATCAAACCAGCAAGAAGATTCACCCAGGGGAAAAAAAGGGGAGAGATAAATCAGTAAGCAGTAACACTACTAAAAAGGATAGAATATTTAACGAGCCTGTCTCGTACACGGTGGTAAGCAACTTCTCCGTCAAAGTCACACAACTTTTCAGAGGAGGTGATCGACATTTTCTTGTGGGGCCTAAAAAAAACCCCCTTCCTATAAACATTAGTTGATAATTGACTGGGTGTTTTGCACGTGCCCATGTGATTTGAATGTATCAGACATCTCTCACCGACAAGCCAAGCGGAACAAAGATCTCAACGCATAAACAGGGCCGACGGATGTAAATGGAGCACGGCCCAAAACTATATGAACCGTCAAATAGAGGTAGACTGTACTCAATTTGTGCAGCTAAAAATCCTAGAGGAGCATAAAGGAGCTTTCCGTTCCAATTTGCCGGGCGCCTGGGGAAGGTCAAGAGTAATTTATCGCCTGTATGGACCCGCGAGTGGCCAACCAAAAGTCAAAGTTAAATGACAGGTGAGAAAGAACGTTGCCGAATAATTAATAGTATAGAATATACTAATATTAAAAAAAATGTAATGTAACCTAATAATTTATATAAATTGACGACAATATACAGTTCTTATCAAAAAGAATAAAACTACGTCTATATGTATGCCGCTGATACGTCAGCAAGCACATAAGGAGTAATAACACTTAATTAAAATCGATAGTGATACACTGACTAAGTATTCAATTTAATCAATTTTTTATTGTATTACAAAATAATCCAGACTACCAAAATACGATTTAGTAAACAAAATAATCCAGACCACCGATCCTGCACCGGAAAAACCTCCGATTTATTTTTTTTTCCTTATCCGCTCAGCCAAATTATTATTTTAAAAAAAACCTCCAAAGAAAAAGTCCGCTTTCTCGTCAAAGAAGAAATTCGCCTACCAACACCCACTACCCTGTGTGGGCCCCACATCATATGTCGTGGATGCTTATGACTGGCTGTTCGGTGTTTCTAATAAGCTGTTTGATAGTTGGCACCACCCTGTCTCCTCGAACATCGAGATTTGAAGTCACATTCAAGCGAACAACATCAAACATGGGCGAGATTTATGCATAATTTCTTGGGTGAACTGTGTACCCATAAATTTGTAAAGAATTTGACAAACCCAGTATGCTATTCATTTTCCGGGCTCGGTCAGGATGTCTGGCTGGGAAATATGAAGGTTATAGGAGAGAGTCCTACCCGATTAGATCCGTATAGTTCTATCAGAATCAGACAATACCAGTTGATCCCAAACGCAGATGCACAAAAATGTTACAAAAATAGAAAAAGGAAAAAAAAACAGAATGTGATCTACGACGGGGAGGATAAGATGTTAACTTCGATCAGGTCGAGGGGGGAAAAATGACGGACTCCCCCGGGGGAGACGCGAATCAGCTGCGACTCGTTTAACAAGATCTGACTCCGATCCACCGAGGCGGGTCCCACGGCATCCGACGTGGCGCAACCGGTTAGCCCATCGCGCGTGACTGCCGGGTCGGACTAGAGGAGAGTCATCACCTCTTTACAGTACCGATCTAATGGTCACAGAGTAAACAGGGGAACGCAGCAATAGCAGCAAACAGTAGAGGCGGGCTGGAGAGATGGAGAGAGTACATACAGATCTAATGAGCTCGAGGTTGAGCTCCTCGGGCTTGAGCAGCATGTCGGCGCTGGGGTTCCGGTAGAACATGAACTCCCGCTCTCCGTCGGCGCGGAGGGTCACGAAGGCGAGGGCGGTCCTGGCGCCCTGGTCAAAGTTGATCCCGTCGGCTATCACGTCATTCTGCTTCAGGATCCCGGCGAGCATGTGCCCGAACTCATCGTCGCCGAGCTTTCCGACGAAGGCAGCCTTCCCTCCGAGCCTGGCGACGGCGATCGCCACGTTAGCCGGCGCTCCCCCGGGGGCCTTGAGGAACCCCGGGGCCTCAGCGAGGGACACACCGGACACCGTCGGCACGAAGTCGATCAGCATCTCCCCAAAGCTCACGATCAGGCCACTGGAACTTCCGTTGTACGCCATTGCTGCCGGTCGACTGATCGGAGGAGGCTTGAGATTCAGGCGGCCGAATGGGGAAGGGAGACAGAGAGAGAGAGAGAGAGAGAGAGAGAGAGAGAGAGTGGTGGGAAGGTCTTGAGAGGGAGGAAAGACGGAGTAATTAACGAGGCCTACTAATGGAGAGAGAAAGAATAGGAGAGATCTGGAGGTGAGTCTCGGGGCTTATTTATAGAGGAGAGATTGTTGATGCGGAAGATTTATTATTATTATTATTGTTAATGAATCTGTTAAGATTTATTTAACAGATTTATTATCATCCGAAAATAATCCAATTTGAGAAGTGATCCGATTCTCAATTGATTTTTGTTAATAATATTTTTTTACCTTCGGTGGTTGGTCAATCTCTTACTACGCATTATTTATTTTTTGAAAATAATAATTGATTTATTTTTTTATAAAAAAAAGGGGGAAAAAAAGGAAATCGTCTAATCAATTTAACTCATCTGGAAGGAATATGGAAAAGGGGAATACTTTATGAATTTTTTTTTAATAATATGAAAGTGAGAGCAGAATCCGTTTCTATCCCAATTTCACACGACACAAATCAACTTCGCGTTGCGATGTCGTGCGATTCGATCGACTTACGGCCTAAGTTCCGATGGTAACTGAGAATTTCTTTGGTAATTTTTTTTTGCCCTCTTCTTCTTCTGCTCGGCTCCTCGAAAGCGGAGGGATTGTTCTCCATTGCCATGGATGATCCATTACAACGTGGGTACGCCTTATTCTTCCATTACAAAAGGTGGCACGCGACGCGACCGAGCGTGGATGTGCACGCGTGCACGAATTCGCATAGGGCCTTCGGATTTATGAAGAGGAAAATGGCAGCACAAAGTCAAGGGACAGGACCGTTGGCTTCACGGGCGCCGTGATTTGACGGAGGATAGTGTTATTAAAAATGTGGTTCGGATTGGTTTAAACTGAATATAGAACTATTAGATCCGATTACAGTTTGGTCTATTTGCTTAAAGGACTTATTCGGTTATAGATCACGGATCGAGTGAATATGAATTGACCTAAAACTGTTTATAAATGAGTCAGTTAATGGTTTGTATTAGTTTGGTAAGAGAAACGTTCATCTTTTTAATTAAAAATATTATTTTAAATAAATATTTTATAAACAGACCAATTTTTTTAAATACGGTTACTTTTGAATTTAATTGGATGAACAGTTCTTGGATTGGATGAACAGTATTTTGATTGGATATCCCACCCATTTATAACCATTGATTTTTCAACGAATTGTAAAAGATTGAAACACTTAACGGACGGAGAGCTATAGTTTGCGGTTCGGGCCGGTGCGATTTAGTTTCATAATGGTTTCGAACTAGTTTAGTAGGTTAATAATCCATATAAGTTACGATTTAATAGGTATATATTACTGATCCAACTTATAATCATCCATCAATCCAATAATAACGATTCCAAACCGGCCTGTTTAACAACTATATTAGAGGGTGAGGTGGGCCCAACGGTGTACAGTTGGCAGCTGGTACGCCGAGCTGGTGGGACGTAATAATTTGACCTGAATTTCTCATCTAACTTTCCTCACTATTAATCACTATTTATATATATATATATATAATTGGAGGAAATTTATTTTTAAAATGGATAAAATTAGTCAAATTCATATAAACTTTGACATATTTTTTTTTCTGAAATTCTCGGAGAGCTAACTTCACGAATTTCGGGGGGAAATTTGATAAAAATAATTTTTTATTTAAATAACGGACTAATTTACCTTTCATAGATCTGAAAGGTTCCATTTTCCATAAGGTACGTTAATTAATTAATTAATTTATCTGTACTGGTGTGCTAAATTGCAGGGCACGTGGGTTGAGTGAGGAAGTTAAGAAAAGGGAGATCTGGGACGTGCATTTCACCTTTCCTTCAAATCTAAGGGACAGACATACGTACACCTCATTATCGAGTTCGACGGTGTCGATTTGTCCACGCCACTGCGGTAGAAAACATTGCCGTCCAAGTGTCGTAGGTCCATCTGTCGTCATCCACCCACGAGATGTGCTCACAAGATCATTTTTAATATGGGATAAATAAATTGTATAGGTTGATTATATTAAATTTTAATGTTTAATCATGAATGTATATTAAATAATCTTAATAATCAGAGGTTAGTATGGTATTGATCCGAACGCCTAGTACACTCCCAAAAAATCAGTTCAATTCAAATATGAGATGTGGGACGTGACGTTCATACCAATATACCCCACTTGATGTGTGATATTGCACCGCATGGGGCCAGTGAGAGGCACGTCCATTCACTCCTCTCGGCAGTCCTGTTAGGATCTGAGTCAGCTCGACAGAGAGGAAATTCCAGGCTTGGGATCTCGATTCATTCATTGTTCTGGTAAGAGAGACAGATACAGATAATCTATGAATCACAAACTAAATGCAGAGTCGGATATAATCATGCAGAAGTTTTCCTATAACCAAATCTCATCGAGTCATTTCTTTCAGCTCATCTTCAGTATCAGAATCACCCGTATCCGAACAACTCCCTTCGCTCCCTTCGTCGAAATCAGACTCAATCTCACAGTCGCTACCTGAGTAATCGGTCCCCGAGGATTTACCACCTCCACCATGGCTTCCAATATCCAGTATCCCCCGGTCTGAGTCGTCGTCAGACTCCGAGAGACACGTGAAAGAGATGTCACCTTTACCGTCAGGTATATTTCTCGATTCCTCGCTTCCCGGAACATCCAAGATCTTGATGGGATCCCGACCATTCGGGTCGCCATACAGTGCAATGTGCCGGTAATAGAGCTCTAATTCCTTCTCAGCAATAGCAATGAAGCGCTGAACGGACTCAAGTGACTGCTCATACTTTGACTTCTCGAGTGCCTGCAAGGGATTAAATATATTAGTGAGAGACTACTTTCCCCTGGAAATTTTGTTAGCCATTCTCTCAGATTACAAAAGGAAAATGGCAAACGACAGGGTACCATTAACATTATGTAAAATGTACAATGGATCGGTGATTACAGTTCAAAAAGCATGGGAGCTGTCATGTAGACAGGAGTAGCATTATCAGCTGAAGTCCCTTCTGCATGCTTATTGGCCGACGGCAATGTTCATCATCTATAATATATAACTAACCCAATCACCCATATATTTTCTTATAATTTAAATTTGCACACAAACAAGGCATGGGTAAGTAGTGTAAGAACTTTGGAATGGAATTTTATCTGCCAGTAGGATTACAATGTGCTTTTTGTAGACACCATTTCAAACAGCAACATAACACATCAAATCAGCTGTGAGAAGTATAATAATTCTTCAATTATCAAGCAGATTATAAGTCAGTAATAGATATATCCAAAAGTTTAATGGATCAGCATAAAGTTAAATGTGTCACCAAAAATGCACACAGAAGAGTTTTGACCTCCATGAAACTAAGACAAAAAAATAAAGAAGAAAAAAGCTGTTCATTGATCACAAATCAGACCCAGAAATTAGCATCTGGTAATGATTAGTTTGAAGTCAGTGTTAGATTCAGCCATTGCCAAAAGTTTCAGGCAAGGAGATGCTCTGATATCCACCCGTGGGACTTCACCATCTTTTCTCATTGTTACACCTGACTACTAATAGCAACTACACTATTCTAACATGCTATTTAGCTTCTAAAACTTCAGGTCCCAATTAACCTGATGGCTCAGATACATGAATGACGAGTATAGTAATCATGTAATAAAGAATTTTTTTTCCACGGGAAAAAAGCATGGAATCATCATAAAGAGAAAATTCAGGGGCAAGAATTGGACCTTTTTCCTGGATAGGGTGTCTATAGGTGACATGACTTCAGGTTGTGCATAATTCTTCCCCCGGTAAAACACTATTGTGTCATCTCCGATGAAGTGAATTGGGACACCACCGCTCAGTCTACCAATTTCCTGGGCATGCTCTTGCACTTGCCCTGGCTTACAGGGCTTGCATATAACCTTCACTGTCTCATGCCTTTTCCAATGCATGTGCATGTTGAGTATAACTCCTCCATACACTCCTCTTCTTCCAATTGGCACATAATTGGATTTCTTTTGAGAAATCTTTTTCAGATAAAACCGTTCCTCACCTGTTAGGTGATCAGGTTTCATTATGGGACCTTGGACTTTTGGGACCTCATAGCGCTTGAGTTTCTCAAGTAGCAAGGCTTCCTTAATTCTTGCCTATGTTTATAGTTAAGAATTAGCTAGGTCTGAAAACTGTTTCTGTAACCAAGCTGTTGCATAGTCTGTACAACAAGGAGAACATAAAACAATGGGGGCTTACCTTCTCGAGCTTATACTTGATCCGTTCTTCAGCATTTGCAAACTTGGGCTTCTTCTTTCTTGTTATCCCAAGCCGTCTGGGATCCTTCCTGTTAGCAGCTTTCCGCTTTTCCTTCTCTCTCTTTTTCTGCATCTTGAACCTCTTCTTGTTCTTCCATTTATCCTTCTTCGGAGGGTCAACTTCTTGTACCTCGAACTTGGGCTTGCCTTGAGACAGCACAAGATTTACAGTGCCATAGCTCAAGTTTCTAGAATTCCAGAATGTGCTGTGTGACTTCAGTGGAAGAGAGTGCTCACGTGCGGAAGAGATTAATTCCTGGGGGCGCAAGATCGACCTTGTAAGAGATAAAAAGAAATGGCAGGAAACGTGAGGGCTAGATACTTCAACATTATAATGGTTAAGCACCAAAGTCGCCTAGTTAAGGAGTCCTTGAGGCAATATCTACAAAATCACTGAATCGTAAATGAGAAGAAGATGGGACTAGCAAGGCTGGAATCCCTTTCCCCGTCATTATTGACTCATCTTCCACTTACAAGGGAGACAATCATCAAATGAGACAACTGCTTGAGGTATAAGTTCAGATTTACAAAAACTGGCAGACATCGCCTATAGCAACTTCATCACTGAAACACAAGTGTGGATATTGATCAAGTTTCCCGTACTATAATTGATTGACAACATCGAAAATCAGCGTCCAAATGCTTGCATTAATTGCCGCCTGCAAGAGGAAAGAACTGATTTTTTTTTTCCGGGGAAAGGAAGACTGAGCTGAAAATTTTGAAGACAGATTCAGCGACTCCATCAAGTTTCAGCCCAGCAATACTAAGCAGCACTGGTTACATCAGCGGAAAGAAGCGCTTGGGATGCAGAGGATCAATTTTATGCCGACAGGCTGAAGAGAAAAAGTAGGAACAGCAGTAGTAAAACAACAATCTTCGTGTTGGTTCGCCAAAATCAATCGATGAAAACAATAAAATTCCTTGAAATTGCACCGAGTTCTTTTCTGGGTAGAAAGAGGATTTTCCGTCAGTGGCAGTGAGAGAACCTGTGAGAGGAAGGGCCGGTCGGCGAAGGTTTCAGAAGCGAAGAAGCCCCGAGGAGGCTCCGAAAGGATGCAGTTCTTCTCATCATTCGGCAGCAAGGCTTGGGATGATAGCTTCGCCGGAAGGAACCAACCACCTTTTTGCGGCTTCTGCCTTCTGCCTTCTGCCAGGCCAAATTAAGGGCGACTCGCCATTACTGACAGTTCCCCTACCCAGAACTGTAGAGTGTAGAGACGTTAAACGGCCTGATTTGGTCCGGAACCCGCTCGTCCAAACTTGGACCAGACCAGACCGCCTCTAAACCGGTACGTAACGATTGGTAAAAAAAAAAAATTAATAAAGAGAGAGAATCGACTGCTATGGTTTTAACCGGGCACGATGATAGAGAGCTTCCATCACGAAGGCACTAGGGCGAAGCGTTAGGCATTGTATCTTGTGTCGGTCACTCAAGTCAGCTAGCAATAGTTCCTGCAGATTTATGAATCTACTCCACACTTGTGCACATCCTTATAGAAACGTCCCATAAGACAATCAAAGGTATCGGACGACAAAACAAAGACGATGAGTCAAATTTCCATTCAGGTAAAATCAGAGAGGCTGAATTGTCGAAGAAAGTCAGCGAGACAACGTATTTATCTAACGATTTCATGGATTCGAAAATTATCATCATGCATGAATCATGATCTCACCGTGGTTCATGCCCCTTCACTAAGGAACATCAATCATCAAGGTGAATGAAGAAGCATTCAGCCAACGTTTCCTGCGTTCATTAAGCCCTTACGCAAATCATCAGTTGCAACGTTGTTCACCCCATTATATAACCATCCAGGGCTACTTGAATTTGCTTCCCATCGGGCATTGATTCTCTTGTATTTAGATGCGATGAACGTTTTTTTTTTTCTCTTTCCATATCTTGCTCCAAGAAAATCGAATACTTTCTACAGAGTCTAATCCATATACAGTACAGGGACAGTGGCCCTTGCAGCTGGACAAAAAGTAGAGTGACTAATGGAGAATACTGGAGTAGACTATCTACAAGGTTAGCGACTAATTACAGGGATGAGAATTTACTTGAGAAGACTGATAGACATCAATCTTCTGCAGCATTCACATTGTAATAACTGGCCAAGTGATGTGCGGATCCATCAGCCATGACCCCATCGATCAACATTAATTTCTCATTGTTCACCTTGAGTGTCTCTGCCTGCTGCTTAGCAAGCTTTTCTTCTTCTGCCAGTTGTTGCTGCAAAGGGAAGAGTTAGGAGAGTGTTGAGATGGTGCCTTCATAAGTGCAGATCAAAAGATCAATAAGCTTTTAGGTGCTATTTGGTTTGCACAAGAGTCCATTTGGATTTACTATTCTTGCAGAACCTCTAAATAGTTTTCAGCTTTCCATACTCTTGAAATCCCTTTCTTTTTTCAGCAACAATTACTAAAAAACTTTTTCTGCAAGTGGAAAATGAAAACTATATGCTACTCTAGAGTGTCAAAAGATTTGGGTTATCTTCACTTGCATTATCTGCTGAGAAAAAAATCAAATGCAGAAAAATGTGGACTCTAGTTAGCAATGCAGTCAGAAAGAACCGAGGTGTGTCAAAGAGAAATCCAATTGAAATTACACAACTAATGATAAAGCTTGATGTTAATGCCTGTCAGCATCTCACTTCAGCATTCACAACATGCAGAATGATTAAGTTAAAACCGGATAGTTTAAATGAAATCATCTTATAAATCTAAGAAACTGGACATAATTGAAAGAATTAGATCAGCCATTTGGCTTAGATGGATAAGCTTAATTCTCTCTGTTGATAGGCAGGAGGAGCCCTCTAATATTATCCAGTGATGAAAAGCCTGCTTTCAGCCAGAGTCTAGAGAACTACTTTAATGGTTTTTTCCAGGTTAAAATTCCAGAGTTATTGCTAAACATAATAGGAAAATGAGATCATAAAAAATTATCAAATATCAGGGGAATTTCAACTTTTTCCTAAACTTACTTTCAGCATGAATGAAGCTTCAGCAGCATGTTTTTTGACAAGCCGCTTCAATTTCTGCACAAGCTGAAAATCTGGATCATTTGGGTCCAACCATCGAAGCTTAATCTTCCTGCCAGGCCTTGCTGGGCGATCATTGAACATCTCTGCTTCAGCAGGACGAGCCCTCGCAGGCCTTGGGATTCCCAAGATCATGAAGGGATAGGCACCTATAAGACCTTCTATTATTGCCTGAGCCTGCTCTGACGTTTCAACTTCCACCAAGGCACAGCGAGCCATATTTTTTGGTTCAATGTAGTTTGGGATAAACTGCACACCCTTGACATTTACATACTGATCCAGACCATTCTTTAGGACAGATTCATTGACCTTGGGTGAGAGGTTATCAATATATATTGTCCTTCTTACCCTCTCGTGGAATGCAGCATACTCTTTCTCTGCAGTTGAGTCCATATCTTCTGAAAAATAAACTAATAAGTTAGCTCTTACAATATTCAAAATCTTTTGTTTGATGATCTTTTTACTTAAACAATTTTTAGGAATATAAAAATATCCACTACAATTGCCTGTCAGAGATTGAAGACAGAAACCACTAATAACAAGTTGAATTTCAGTCATAAATTTTTCAGAGATATGTTCCATCCTGTTCAAAAGGTGATCACTCTAGTGCGCATCATACTCAGCAATATCTCTTGTGCAGTCCCCTTCTTCTTCTGTTTTTTTTTTTGGATCAATGGCTAGACCAGATCTCTTGTGCAGTCTATTAAATGGATGGACCAGATTTACAATTTTTTTTTAAAGTATCACTGGAAATTCTGCTGTAAATCGTCAATGAAAAGCTATTTTTTAATGGAAGTTAAAAGATTATTCCCAGCAACAATAATAAAAACTCTATAGAGGACATGGAAGGACATTTGACATAGAGGAAGAGAAGATTCAGAAAAATGATCCAAAATCATTAGGAGTTTCTTTTCTCATTTTTAGAGGTAATCACCAGGAAGTTTCAGGAGAGAGTTAAAGCCAGAGTACAGTATGGCTAATGCAGTTGGAAGGCCAGCAAAGTAACACATAACAGCTTTGAATTAATTAAAGATAACTTAATCACCAAGCACTGCCGTGCAGATCAGCCAATTCAGAAAATTTCTGATTCCATGTTATGAACTACCAAACTTTTCATTTCTTTAATACCAGCCTCTTCATGCAATGCACCAAATAACCATTTTATAATCCCAGATCATAGAAAACAAAGTAAAATATGAGATGCAAGGTCTCGAACTCTATTCTACCATGTCTTAGCTGCCATCTAACGTACGAACAAGCCTTGTGGTCTCATAAACTGATAAAAGGAATATATTAAACGAAACCACATTCTTATAACTTTTCTAGAAAAACCAATATGGTTTAAATTTCAGTGCGAATAATACAAGTAAAACCAGGAGATGATCAAAATCAACCCTAAAACAAGATGGAGTTTCGATTTCTTAAAAAAAAAAAGCAGAAAATGACTACTCAAAACGGCAGGAAGAATCAGTGAAGAAAATCTATAATCGACGAACATCAACGATAAGACAACATAAGCTCGTTCCTCTCCACTAAAACCGGGATTCAAGCGTTCAAACGCCAAAACAGAATCACAGATATTACCACCAAAACGCAGCTCTAAGGATGAAAAATAGCATCATGGATACCGTAAAAGAGGACGGACATATCGAAAGGGGGAGGAAGAGAGAATTCCGAGCAGTTACGTGAAGGGGAACTTACTGATCGGAAGATGGAAGCCGGAGATTTTGGAGAGAAGTTTCCTGATTATGTCAGCGAGGACCCTCCCCTGCTTCCCTCTATTTTCGCGCTCTTCCCAGCCCTCAGTAAGGACGGGAATGTTTTAGGTTAATTTCAATTCAGCCCCTGAAGCGTGCTTTTCCTCTATGATGTCCCTGTAGTTTCCTTTCGAGCGCTTTGGCGAGGTACCCCTAGAGCTGGCAATTCGGGCCGGCACGGAGAGCTTTCGGGCCGTGCTGACACAGTTATAAAAATCAAACGGCTCGAAAATACCGGTCATGGCGCAAACTTTTCGTGGTTTGGACAGATTGGCTCAATACAAATGGTACGAGTAAACACTTTTTAAAATGGATTAATATAAATTTTATATTAATATAAATAAAATATTTAAAATAATTATTAAAATATAATTA
>CXYZ01012159.1:696986-747570 GCA_900006705.1 Sonneratia caseolaris
TGGGGGTGGGGGTGGTGGGTGTGGGCTTCTTTAGTTACGGCATATTTTCTTCTCATTGACTAGTAAGCATTCATAAATTTCAAATAAAGCATAACTTAATGTTGACATTGTACTATTGATATGAATAGGCCATGGTGGCTTTGGCCATGTTGTCCTGTGCAAAAATAAACTAGATGGAAGGCAGTATGCTGTCAAGAAAATCCGTCTCAAAGACAAAAGTCTACCTCTTAATGACCGTATATTGAGGTTAGTGTCAATTGTTTAAGGATCTCAAATAAACAGCATTCTTTTATTGCAATGCAATGTGTTCATGCAAATTTCATTTTTTTTATTAGTAAAGGCATATATTCAACTCCATAAGTGCAGATTATGTTGGAGATTGCTCCTATATTCATCTTTCTTGCAAGCTAAGTAAATTCATTGTTGTGGTGGGGAGGATATGTGAAGCAGAGAGTTGTAAAAGGCTCTATATTTTCCCATTAAGATCATATATGTGACAAAAAACCACCAACATTGAGCTTTTATGATAGGAGAATGACCAGTTGGCATGTCTCCAAATATAATTTCCACATTAGAGTTCTACTTATGAAAGCACATTGCCAAATTGTATAAAACAAGAGAATGACAAAGTACAAATATCTAATAGAATATCACGTGACATCATGGTAGAGTGGAATTTGTGATTGAGAGTTGGTGTAATTTGCTTTCTTGAAATACAAGTGTGTGGACCTTTATGGCCTTTTTTTTCAAACTGGTTCCTTATGGCTTTAGCTGCCGCTTGACAAGGTGGTGTCTGGTACCAGCACTATCCTGTAGTGACAATTGTTTAACGAAGTTGTTGGTTCAGTTTTAAAATGTCTTGTGGAATATTCAGTGAACAAGCATGTTGAGATTCATGAACATGATTGTATGCCATGTTCATGAATCTTTGTACAGTGCTGACTTTTTGTATATGATATTGAAACCTAGTTGGTGCATGATCTATGAATTTCTTCATTTATCACTAAAAAAATGCATATGCATATATTAGTATGCTTATTAGTCAATTGCTCTCTGATTATATAATTTTGAATTCTTATTCATGCGTCCACTTTTTCATTAACTAGGGAAGTAGCCACACTGTCCCGTCTACAACATCAGCATGTGGTCCGTTACTACCAGGTGAGTTCAAATTGTTTCTAATTTCTTCAATGCTGGTAATTGAAGTCTATTAATCCAATAATAGAAGACCTTTTGAATAACTCTGGAATTAAATTAAGGGTCTATTTAAAGATTGAGACTGCTGAGCTAAAAACTTTTTAAGTCAGATAGATCAAAACAACAGCCAAAAAGAAAACACTGTGACTAGGATTTCCTGTCATTATATAATTAAAAAGAAGAGAGAGAGAGAGATAGAGAGAGAGGATTCCTGTCATCGTAGGTACGGGGAGAGTCAACAATGGACCTGGTTTCCCTATGGTGACTACCTATTTGTCATGGGCTACTGCTGCATGATACACGGCATACCATTTGAAACATAGATTCTGTGGTAGATGAAAACAAAAGTGTTTTTAGTCAAACCTGCATTTCTATCATTTAATGGGTCTGTTCCTATGTCACCAACTAATATGCATTATTTTGAAAAATGGAAAATCAAAGATGTCTCATAAAGCTCATGTTCTTTGGTCTGCTCTTTCCTAGTACCCCAATGTTATATAATTATACTGGAATATAGCAATGTTTTTTTGGGTGAAAGCAGCTATTTTAGATGACTAAAGATAGAGATCTGGCAAGATCCTGGAACATTAAGCAATAATGGGTCTAAGGCCTAATTATTGAGCATTTTCTATGTCATCTCTATCAGTCAATTTCTTCATAAAGTCAATCCTAGGTTCATTGTCCAGATTGCTCATTGTTCGTCCCACTTAGGCTTCTCCCTTAATTTGTGAGAATTCCAGGCATGGTTTGAAACGGGAATTGCTGCTTCCTATGGGGCTGCTGGTTTGGATTCCATGACAGCTGCAAGCTCTACTTTCAGCGATAGGAATATGAGCTTCACAGATGGTTTTGGGCAAGATAGCAAAGTTGATTCAACATACTTATACATTCAAATGGAGTATTGCCCTAGGTAAACTCCAAAATGCTGTTGTCTAAGGCAGAAATATGTCTCATAAGAATTTTGTGTATTCTTTGACTAGCTCAAGATATGGGTCAAGTGAGAATGCATGAGCAACCAGACATAATTAGCATTTCAAAGTAATTTTTTAAGTCACTGTGTTTACTAAATTGAGACGAGCCTTTTTCTATTGTCTAGTCTTGACAATTAATTATCCTCTTAGTGCTGCTGTCATTTTTACTTTTGTCATATCTATTTGAAGGACCCTCCGCCAAGTTTTTGAATCTTATCAGTTTGACAAGGAACTGGCATGGCATCTGTTTCGGCAAATTGTAGAAGGCTTGGCACATATTCATGGACAAGGGATAATTCATCGGGATTTAACACCTAGCAACATTTTCTTTGATGCTCGTAATGACATCAAAATTGGAGACTTTGGTCTTGGTAAGTGGTGGATGGATGTCTAAAAGGCTCGATACATATTGCTATCGTGCAAGAAGCAAAAAGCTTCTATGGGAAACAGTTTTTTGTCATGGTATCAGATTTGATATCTTCTTTCCAGCTTTGGTATCCCCCATTTATTTCTGTCCTAACATGCTTTTTGCAATGTGCACTGTTTCAGCTAAGTTCCTAAAACTTGAGCAGTTGGATCAAGATCCAAGTTTATCAACTGAAGCAACTGGAGTATCCATGGATGGTACTGGTCAAATTGGGACCTACTTTTACACTGCCCCTGAAATTGAGCAAGGTTGGCCAAAGATTGATGAAAAGGTGAAAACTTGCTGCTAGTTTTTCTGTTTTATTTAACCTAGTTTTGGAATAATCATGCTATTGGCTTCATTCTCTTCATAAAATTACTTCAATGTGTTGTGGATGCAGGCTGACATGTACAGCTTGGGAGTTGTCTTTTTTGAGCTATGGCATCCATTTGGTACTGCAATGGAAAGACATATTGTATTGTCTGACTTGAAATTAAAAGGGGATCTGCCTTCTGCTTGGGTTGCTGAATTTCCAGAGCAAGCTTCTTTGCTATGGCAGTTGATGTCTTCTAGTCCATCTGATCGTCCATCAGCCATGGAGCTTCTGCAGCACGCATTTCCACCAAGAATGGAATATGAGTTGCTAGATAGTAAGTATTCTCCTTTTGGCATATGGAAACCAGTTAAATGATAGAAGTTATCTGAAGTGTTCCAATTATCTCCTGATTTTGTATAATTCCATATGTGAATTTTGGATTGAATGGCAGTGTTTTCTTTTTTCTTTTTGAACATTCAGTAAAGAAATTTCAATGATCTTGCACCAACAAGGTGCATAATGGAATGTACAAAAGGGGTCTAAACTAGACAGGAGTATGAGCTTAACCTAAATCACTCATGATTAACTAACAATGAGAAACCCATATACACTTGACTATAACAAAGAAGTACATCCCATTTCAACCTCTCCAGAAACTTAAAATCTTGTGATTCCATTGCCTCTAACAATCATCTATTCCTTTCTCTCCATACAGACCAAAAGATAGATATTGGTATCAACCCAATCAACTCCTTTTCTCCCATCTTGCCACATATCCTGAGCCATATTCTAAGCTGCCTATCAACTATTACTGCAGTCTCCAGCTATCTGAAGAGCTGCCACCAGTAGTCTATGTCTCCAGTTACAATGTAGAACCCATGTTGACTGGATCTTAGAAGGCAAAAAGCTTAAAACTTGAACTGGGTAGTGCATATTATGATATGTTTCTGTTACATGTTAATGTGGAGATCCGTTAGGAAAGACCAACATGCATATTAGCAGGACAGCAATTTTTGTCCTGAAAAGGAAAGTATTCTGGCATTCATCAATATGCAATTTCCTCTTATATCCTAATGATATTCAGATACTTATTTAAATTGATATGAAATGTTATCTCTGGGAAAAACTTATCTTGCCATTTCTCCCATTTATTATGCATCCCTTATGGGTGCCCATTTACTTGGAAATGACCTACAGGTTAGAGGTCCACTTCACAATGAATAACTTGGAAGTTGTGTTGATGGTTGACCTACTGCGACTTATGAGCATTCCAGTTAGCTGTTTATTTTGGTCCAATATGTCAGTAACTGAATTATGTCAAATGGTCAACTCAAAAACTAGAAGTTCGGTTTATTGGTCTAGTATTGGATTAGTCAGTGAATTATGAAATAG
This sequence comes from Sonneratia caseolaris, assembly GCA_900006705.1. Taxonomy (NCBI): domain Eukaryota; kingdom Viridiplantae; phylum Streptophyta; class Magnoliopsida; order Myrtales; family Lythraceae; genus Sonneratia; species Sonneratia caseolaris. The sequence goes on from CXYZ01012159.1 coordinate 701,269, forward strand.
ATGTACTTCAGCTTTGTCTGCCACCAGAAATTGCCTCTGTGCTGTGCATTTGCTTGCTTTAGCTCAATTCATGTTGTATTGTTTGTATTAGAAGTTTCAACAGAATAAATTTGATTTTGATTTTCTGACTGCTGTCAAATGTATTTCTTTAGCTCAATTTATCTGACTGCTGTCAAATGCATAGGGGTTTGTCATTCTAAAGTCTTCATTAGTGATTGATGAGTAGGCTCCTACTATTGTATAACTTAAACCCCTTTATATATGATTTTATGCATCTTCTTGATGCGAGATCAGTGAGATTTCTCTATTGAATACTTTAAAAAAAACATTTTGATTTTTTAAACTGTTGGATTTGGTTTGGATTAATTTGTCATCCATCGAATGGTTCAGCTTTCAACTTTATATGCAGTCAGAATTATCATGAAAGTTGACATGCATGATTCAGTTCGGAAGTTCTTATGATATTGCACACTGTCTCTTTTAGACATGCTTCGGACAATGCGAACTTCTGAGGATACTAGAGTCTATGACAAGGTGGTTAATGCCATTTTTGATGAAGAATCCCTAATGATGAAAGACCAACAGCAGCATGCTGACAGGTCGAAGTTGGATGGAAATGTTGATCCTTATATCAGTTGTACAGAATTCGGTGCTGAACTGCGTGATCATATTGTTGATGTCACCACTGAAGTGTTCAGACAGCATTGTGGAAAGCATTTAGAGTTTGATTCTATGCATATATTATATGATCAGCCATATTTAATCAGGTTTCTCTCATAGTAGCACCCCATTTATTTTATTGAAAAACTGACGCCCTCCTAAGATGTGGTATATATATTTTGAATATTTATCTTAGCTTTTTCCCCCCTGGTTTTGATGAGAAGGAACACTGTCAAAGTTCTGACACATGGTGGAGATATGCTTGAACTTTGTCATGAGCTACGTCTTCCATTTGTAAATTGGGCTGTCAAAAAAGAGGTAATGCACTATTTTTGCTGTAAAAGTTGTTTTTAATAATTTTATTTAAACTGTTTTCCAAAATTATTCATGCAGAGCAGACACCAAGCATCCCCATGGATTATATTATGTCTGCATTTTATGAATAGCATTCCTGTTGCTGTCTTTATTCAGAGACAGCAGAACTTCCTTTTTCTGCAACTCATCGCCTTACCATTGTCTGATCCCTCATTGGTTCCTTGAGTAAACCTCATTGCCACCATTTGTTATAAGAGCATCACATATTTGAACTAACCAAAATGTGTTTTAATCTGTAGAAATCAACATTCAAACGATATGAAGTGTCATACGTCTATAGAAGAGCAATTGGCCATTCCCCACCAAATCGCTTCCTTCAGGTAATTTCATTGAGATTTTTCCTTGAATGAGACTGCCCCTTTTTAACCCGTTAATGAAATATAATATGTTTTTATTTTTATATTGGCTTAAAATTAGGGTGATTTTGACATAATTGGAGGAGTTGCACCCTTAATGGAGGCAGAGGCTATCAAGGTGTGTCTGCTTTCCTTTCATTATATGGATCTTCTGTAAAAATATAAGGGCAATCTGTTGAATCAACCTGACAATAGTTCGCCCAAAGTGAGAGCTAAAGAGCTACTGGAGAATCAGTTGTGTTATTATTTTCTTAGTTTAGAGAAATGAATTATGTTTCTTGCAGAGAAAATAATATTATTTTTTGGCTTCTGAACAGAAAATGATATTATACTTGGTCAAATGAAAGAGCTGTAATAGCTGGATTATTTTTGTTGAATCATACTTCATAAGTTTTGCTTATCAACTGGATTGCTCTTTCTTTCATATCAGTGGTTTAAATGCTCCGAGTTCACATTCTCATGAGAAGACTAGCGTGCTAATTATGAACTCTCAGATCTGAGTAAAATCTAGAGTATCTTTCTTCCCCTTCTGTGTGGGAAAATCATCTTCTGAGTCTTTTTAACAGGTAACTATGGACATTGTGACTCGAGTTTTCCCTGCTGACTCATTCGCCATTCATCTAAATCATGGGGATCTATTAGACTCTATATGGTGTTGGATAGGTATCAAAGCAGAACATAGGCAAAAAGTTGCGGAGGTTTGTATATTAATTTCAATGCACCGTTGAACATGAGAAGAATTTCATGCTGAATGAAATACCTGTTTTATTTTGTAGCTTCTCTCATTGATGAGTTCCTTACGGCCACAGTCCTCTGAATGGAAATCAAGGTGGGTTGTCATTAGGCGCCAACTGTTGCAGGTCAGGGAGTACCGGTGTATCCTTATTAATTGTTTACCTTTTTAAAAGATGTTTTTCTGGTTATATATGTTGCCAATACACTGCAATTTATTCTCAACAAGTACCTGAAGTTCAACATTTTGTGTCTTACATGGTTTATTCTTCAGGAACTTAAACTAGCAGAAGCTGTTGTAAACAGATTGCAAACTGTGGGTTTCAGATTCTGTGGAGCTGCAGATCAAGCTCTCCCCAGATTGAGGGGTGCACTGCCTGCTGGTACAGTTTGGATGCTGACTGTTAATTTAGTTTCTGTGAGGGGTATATTTATTACAGTTTGCTTTTTTTTGACAGATAAATTTACACGCAAGGCACTGGATGAATTATTGGACCTCTTTAGTTACTTGAGAGTATGGAGGATTGAAGAAAAAATATATATCAATGTCCTGATGCCGCCATCAGAGGGTTATCATCGGGATCTATTCTTTCAGGTGTGTTTTGAACTCTGCCTTTACGTGAATTTTGGTGGTGAATTGTTCATAAGTTCTTTCCAATCGAAAGGTAAACATAGGAGCAGGTTTGTCTATTTGGAATATTTTCTCCATAATAAATTGCAAGATGAAGAAATTTCCCCCAAACCAAATGCTTAACCGTAGCAACTTAGTCTGAATCTTCTCATTCTAATTGTATGTAAAAGATTAGTACATGTACGAATCAGCATAGCAACAAATGTGACATAAATGAGTTTAAAGGACAAGAAAAATGAAATGTCCATGTTTATGTCTGACATATTGTAAATCAACAATTTTCGTTCATGCTTAAATTAGAAGAAAACAAATCAGATCTGGTGATTGGTGGTAAGATAGACCTTTGTTTTTCATGAAAACTCAATCTCTTGCTTGCTCCTAATTTTTCATCATTATAAAATGGTGAAAGAGCAGAAAAGAGCATAACGGTTTAAGATATAGAAGTCTTGTATCCTGATAGGGCACTTCCCTCTTGGATATCTCTGTTTCATCTATCGATTATAGTTTCTGATTGTCCGTCTTGTGTTTCTTCCTATACACTGTATATGATCCTATATTTTCATGTATTTCTTCTTTCACTTGTAGTGTTTAAAAAATCAAAATTGGTAATCCTTGTTTGGAGCTAGGAATCTTAATAGGATGAATTCTCTTCTGGTTATTACACAGGTTTACACTGCAAGGGAGAACACCGGCAGTTCACTTTCAGAAGCTGCTTTGCTTGCTGTTGGTGGACGCTATGATTACTTGCTCCATCAATTATGGGAACAAGAAAATGTAGGCTAGAAACATCCTACTCTATCATGCATATTCCCATAATAGATAGTAATAAATGCAGAGCACTAAAATCACATGTGATAGTATATCCCCTTGTGGCACTATGTTCTAGTTGTTTCTCACATGAATTGCAGTGTATTTCATCTGTTAATCTATTGCTGTTCAGATTATAATTAATAGTGAAAATAATAGAAAATAAAAACATGGAGCAAGTGAAATGTCTGAACAAATATAATATGATAGCAAACTTATTTAACAAAAAGAAAGTGCTACTCAGTTTGTGAGGAGGAATATATATGTAAGGTTTGGAAAATTCACCATTATGTATTGAGTAAATGCAAGTCTATAAATGGTGACAAGCAGGCTTTTCCTTTTCAGTGCTGGGCTGAATAACAGAGCTCCTCTGTCCAATCTTCAGCATCTTGGTCGATCAAAAGAGAGCTCAAAATACTTTGCTAAACTGCTTACATTTCTGGGCATGTGAAGAACAAGTGAGCTCTTGTCCGTGTGTGTAAGAAACAGAACTCACACGGACTAAATGAGATGGTTCATTTGAAAACATGTTCTTTGTGGCTATCCAGTCATTTATTGCAAGCCATAGATATACATTGAAAGAAGTGTAGTAGGAATGGAATTATTTCTAAATGCATTTAAAGGCTAAAACTGGAAGTATGAAATATCAGAACATTTTGCACCCAATACTTGTATGAATGTTGATTTGTAAAATTTTAATAGCTGAAACTTATTATTGACGTGATTCTGTTCACCTGCTTTATCCTTGCATATTTTGATACAAATAGAAACTGTTATTGGTTTTCTTGTTCTTCATTGTTGGATGCTCATGCATTATGGGTGAAAATTCTGCTATTTCTATTATGGATCACTGACATGATCTAGAAGGATAGGTTTCCTGTTCTTTATGTTTGAGACATGCCAACTGGTGACCTATGAATTTCATGCATCATCTGGCCCCCTGAAAATTTTTGACTGAAGGAAACAGGACTTATTTCTTTCCGAACATTGGTTGTATTTATTGATTGCCTCTATTTCCTGCCTCCAGAAAACAAGTCCTCCAGGTGCCGTGGGGACTAGTCTAGCCCTTGAGACAATTATTGAGCATTCTTCAGCTGATATAAAACCATTCAGGTAATGCACTTTCTCAATCGGATTTAAGCTAACAAGTCCCTTTAGGGCATCTTCTGAGTGCTGACTTGTCTCAAACTGCAAATTTATCAAGATATGTTGCTGTTGTTAAGGAAAACTAATACTCGGCCATCTAAATTTATATAAATAGTTATTGTCGTTTATCTAAAATCTTGTCTGTTCTTTCTCTTATAGAAATGAAGCTTGCACTAGTGTCCTTGTGTGCTCGAGGGGAGGAGGTGGTTTGTTGGTGGAGCGCATGGAACTTGCTGCTGAGTTGTGGGAAGAAAACATAAAGGTTTGGGAGAGGAATGTTTCATTGCATTTTAGTTTATACTTGCTTGTGATGCTTACTTTCTTCTTCCCTTTCTTCTTGTTTATATGGATTAGGCTGCAATTGTTCCTGTACCTGATCCAAGCCTTACCGAGCAGTATGAATATGCAAATGAGCACAATATCAAATGTCTTGTCATTCTAACTGATGCGAGCGTATCTCAATCAGATTCAGTCAAGGTAACAATTTTCCATTTCTTCTTAAGTGTTGATATTCAATTTTCATTTCCCGGTGCAAAGAATTAGTTCTGGAAAGCTGGAAAAGATTTTCCAGTATTACATCTTCTCGGTAATTGAAGAAACAGAATAGTATAGGAAAATATGTTCTGCTGTAAAGTTCAACATGAAGCAGGCTGACCTGCAATATGTTTAATAGAATATACCCATGGATTTGGTGTCATAGCTGTCTGGTTTTTTTCTTTTATTGATTATTTTCCTATGTTAAGTATGTGCAGAAATTGATGTTTATGAATTCATCATGCTCGATGTGTTTTATCGGTATTCTATGCACAGTTATTCAGAAAACATTCCACGCACAGATTGCACAGTTTAGTTGTCTATGATGCATTCAGTTCTATGATTTTGACAAAAATACAACCTGCCATGAGCACTAAGCTGCGAAATATCATTTGTAGGTTCGCCATCTTGAGCTCAAGAAGGAGAAGGTGGTTGATAGAGATGAACTCATCAAGTTCCTGTTGGAAGCAATGGTGACGCAGTTCAGAAATCCATCTATTTGGAGTCAAGTTTGATTTTCGCCTGACACTTAGCATCTGGTAACCTTTTTTCCATCCCGACTTCATACATTATGTTAGTTGCTGTGGAACTTCGTTCGCGATGCCAATTACCAAGTAAATTTGATATGTATTCTCCGTCTATGCTGTATCCTGACATGACTATTATTACAAAGTCTTCAGGCTGCTGAGCGACGCTGTCGACAATTCCTCCAGCCTAGTTACAAGACTTTAGTACATCGCCTCTCTTCCCGGGTGATCAACAAAAGGAACTCTCCGGTGCGCTTCAGTTTCTTCTATTTGTTTGTCTCGAGTTTTTGCTGCTGGGCTTGTTTCTTCTTCACCTTGAAGATTTACATGAAGCAAGGCTGCACCCCATAGAGATGGCGCGTACTTGTAAATAGTTGAGATCTCCATTGTCTTTTTGGCCTATTTGAGGACAACTGGTGATGGCAGTGTCGATGTTCGAGTGGATATTTTGATCCTACTTTTTGACTGCTATACGTGTAATGTGTATTGCTCTCTGAAATAACAAGTGTGCACCCTTCTTGTGAGGGCAGACTTCACAGAGATGGGGCATAGCTGTAGGCTGTTAAGTGTACATTTTATATAATCCTAACAATGTTAAAGAAAAATTAATACTAAATTAAAGGACCATATAAGATGTCATTTTAAGAACCGAACCGGATCGGTCGAGTAGACCTTAGAATCGACACGGAACCAGTAGTCGAACCAAGTCTGGCTCGTAGGTGGAAAGGAATTAAACTGCTCCCGCTCGACACTCGCGCAGGCTTAACAGTTCCCGCGTCCCGCCCCCTCACCGTCCGCCCGCCCGCCGTCTATCCGGGTTTCTTTCAGCTGCTTCCCTGGAGCTGCTGGCGTTATTCGGTCCCTCCTCAACATTTACGCTCTCCGTCTTGCTGGGTCCTCATCCCACTTGGCCCCTTCCGTCCTTCGCCTTGGATGCAGCTCGGTTGGAGATCCTGAAGCCGCAGAGTTGGTTTTCTGGGAAAGTCTTCAGTCTTACTCATCGCCCTATAACTCTTTGTAGAGTAATTATTTTTCCCTTTGTATATGAATTCATTCTACGCTTTATATTGATGGAAGAATGCTCAGAAAAGTCGGGTTGCGCGGAAAGCTTCGTGGCGCTTCCCGTTCACTCCGGTTCTCTGCTCGGGTGAATCACTCTTCGGCTTCTGCTGTCAGCGTCGTACCCTTTGATTGGGACAGTTCTCTTCCGCTTGAAATCAAGCAACTCGGTGATGCTCAACATCAGAGACTGAAGAGGTACTCGAGTCTGCTGCGTGAGTTTGCTTCAAGGAAGTCTTTAGCTCGAGGGAGGGCGGTGCACGGGCATCTACTGAGACACCAGGTCGATTTGGATTCGCATCTGTGGGTTTCTCTGCTGAACTTTTATGCTAAATGTGCCAGCCTGTTGGCTGCTCGTCGGTTGTTTGTTGCAATGCCAGAAAGAGACGTTGTATCTTGGACGACCATAATTGCAGGTCTTGTCTCAGAAGGATACGGGAGGGATGGGGCAGAACTATTCTCTGAGATGATGAGAGATGGGGTGAGGCCAAATGAGTATACATTGGCTACTTGCTTGAAGGGCTGTTCTGTTTGCTTTGATTTATTGTTTGGGAAACAGGTTCATAGTCTAGCAATTAGATTGGGGTTGGGTCCAGATCTTTATGTGGGGTCTGCTTTAGTGGAAGTTTATGCAAAGTGCAGCCAGATGGACCTTGCTACTGGTGTATTTTCTGGCTTGTCAAAGCAGAACGCTATCTTATGGAACTTGATGCTTAATGGTTATCTTCTGATGGGGAACACGGATGTGGTGATGAGACTCTTTGTTAGCTTGAAAGAATCCAAAATAAAGTTCGGGAACTTCACTTTGAGTTCTGTCCTCAAGTGTTGTGCAAATTCAGGGATACTCAGGGAGGGAAGGATCCTCCACTGTGTAGCCATTAAAGTAGGTTCTGAGACCGATAAAGTTATGGGTTGTAGCCTTGTTAATATGTACTCCAAGTGCAGTTTGGCAGCTGATGCTTTAAAGGCATTTTCAATGATCAAAGATCCTGATGTGGTGACATGGACCACTTTGATTGCCTGCCTTGACAGGCAAGCTAATGGCTCTGAGGCAGCTCGGGTATTTAACTATATGAGGCAGAGAGGACTGAAACCAAATCTCTTCAGCCTCACTAGTCTTATTAGTGCTGCCAGCAATATTGGTGATCTTGTCTATGGCAAAAGCGTTCATGCCTTGACATTTAAATATGGGTATGATCTAGATGTGTCGGACAGGATTTTGAGTAATTCATTGGTTTCAATGTACATGAAAATCGAATCTCCATATGATGATTTGCAGGTGTTTGATGGAATGAGAGAGAAGGACTCAATTTCATGTAATATTGTTCTGCTTGAATCCCAAGGATTTCAACTTTTTCATCAGATGCTATCAGTAGGCGTCAAACTGGATGTGTCTACCTTGGTCAGTGCTATAAAGTGTTGCTCTGGCTTAAAGGATGTGAGTTTTGGGAGACAAATTCATGTCCATGTTGTAAAATACAATGTTTCAAGTAATAAGTTTGTAGGAACCACCCTCATTGACATGTATGCCAAAAGCAGATGCTTGAATGAGGCTGTCTTGGCTTTCAGGTTATTGACGGATAAAGATGTATTGACTTGGACAGCAATAATTTCTGGTCTCATGCAATGCGATCAAGTAGAAGAAGGTTTTAATTATTTCATGTCAATGCAACAAGAAGGCATAAGACCCAATGAAAATACTCTTGCCACCTGTCTAAGTGGCTCCTCGAGGATTGCCTCCCTTACCAGTGGGAAGCTGCTCCATTCTATGGCTATCAAGGGTGGTCACTTGTTGGATATGTTTATTATAAATGGTATCATTAATATGTATGGAAAATGTGGGTCCATAGAAGATGCTGAGGCCTTGTTCGAGGGATCAAAATCACTTGATTTGACTTTGTGGAACTCAATTATATGTTTGTATTCTCACCATTACCATGGACAGAAAGCCCTTGATACTTTCAGATTGATGTTACGCCAGGGACATTTGCCTGATCAAATTACCTTTGTAGGTGTACTTGCTGCTTGTAGTCATATGGGTTTGATTGATGAAGGAAAAATGCACTTTAGATCTATGGGTGAAACCTTTGGGGTTGAAACCAAAATTGAGCATTGTGTATGTATGGTGGATATGCTTGGACGAGTGGGTAGATTTGATGAGGTGGAAAGCTTCATTAAAGAGATGAAAATTCCTCCAAGTGGACCTGTTTGGGAAGCTGTTTTGGGGACTTGTGAAATGCACAAGAACAAAAATCTTGGGGTGAGAGCTGCGGAAAAGCTTTTTGAGCTCAACCCTGAGGAAGCCTCAAACTACATATTGCTCTCAAATATATTTGCAGCCAAAAAAAATTGGGATGCTGTGGGGGACGTTAGGGGTTTGATGACGAGGAAAGGAGTAAAAAAGGAACGTGCATGTAGTTGGGTTGAGATTGATGGTAAAGTCCATGTATTTTATCCTCGAGATTTTTCTCACCCGAAATTGGAACAAATATATGCAAAGCTTGAGGAACTGGGCCAACAGCTGCTTTTAGCTGGTTATAAGCCAAGAACTGAGTGTGTGCTCCAAAATGTTTCTGAAACTGAAAAGAAGGAATACCTTCATTCCCACAGTGAAAGGCTGGCTCTAGCTTTCATTCTGATAAGCAGCAATTCCATGAAAATAATACGGATTTTTAAGAATAACTGCATATGCAGGGACTGCCATGAGATGATGAGATTGATCTCAGAGAATATTGATCGAGAAATAATCATCTGTGACATACACCATTTCCATAAATTTAGGAATGGTGCTTGTTCATGTCAAGGTTCTCAATGAGTTCACTTGGTGAGATTCTAGATTTGAAGTTGGACTTGTGCACTTTAATGCAGCAGTTGGAGCTTTGATGCAGCAGCAGTCTTATCGTGGGTGGAGAAACTTAATCTGAGCATTTGGGATTTCGTCCAGTCATCTTTTTGATTGATAAGAGACTCTCTTGCTGAGCCAATTCCATGCTCAAGAACCCAAGAGCCCATGCATCCTGGTCAGTCTTTCAACAAAGTCTCCAACATGGCCCAACTCTTTATTTTGCTTGTGATTATGATGTAGCATGACATTAGACAAAAGCTGATCAGTAAGAACATATTTTCTTTTAGTTTGCTTCGTAACATCTGCAGATTTATTGTGGGGCCATTTGCCAGGACATATTGGTTCGTCAAAGTAATGGCTCAATTTTATTTCTGCACTATTTTCATGATCCAAGTGGCATTGGCTAATTGGTCTAGGAATTTTAAGTGGGATGTAAGCACCATTAACGAACAAAATCTGATAACAAGCTTATAGTATGATAATTTTTGCCTCTTCAATTCTTTGTTTAGGGTTTTGCAGGTTCCTCCATTAAATTGAGGACTTTATGCCCTAATTGCTCCAGTTTCAGCAGAGTCTAATTTGTAGAGGACTTTGAGTAGCTTGTATGCTATAACTAGACTCCTCGGACTGATTAGTTGGTGCTAGAGTAGGTCCTTGGGTTATTTCAAGCTTTATGAAACTGAAGCTCAGCTCCTTTTTTTTTTTTTGGTTGGTTCTTTTATATGGCAGGGATTAGTGCATATTGGAGCTGGTCAGAATATTGGGGGATCATTGCAGCTGTTTCCAGGACCAAGGCCAGACAGTCATGGTAAAGCCAGTTTGCATAAATTGTACAAAATCTTGAATGAAGTCTTATGTTGTCGATGTTTGGGTGGAGGAAATTATTCCTAGATTGTGTCAACATATTCCCCAAGTTGGTGCAATTTCCTCTTCTCTGGATTCCTGGTGTATCCTTTTCCTTTCAAGTTTTTAACAGTTTCCATTTACATGCATCAGCTGATGCCTTCTCAGCAGGTATGACGCTTCCAAGGGTGAGAATCAGCTAAAGAGGTGACCACTGTGAAGATTCTAGGCACACATTCCGTTTCAACAAATAACTGGTAGGTCAGTTAACTCTTCCACTTTGGAATCCTTGCAGGTGCATCCAGTGCTGTTGAATTGAGTATCATTCCCTTCCTATGACGCTTCAGGATCTCCATCTACGATATATAAAAAAATGATTATATTAAAATGAGAAGGTGGATTCATTTGCTTTTATACAAGTGGACCAAGTGAAAATCATCCCTGTGTAGAGCCTCTTTCTTCATCACTTGGCTCACAGTTATTCCTGAATCGACTTTTAAGGAGGATAGAATGGCTGGTTTGCCACGTTGACAGTGTATCCAAATTTTTAATGGGTAACTGCTAATTCAGATTTGGGGAGGGCTAACGAATTTTTTTGACTGATACTAATGCTTGAGAGAAAAAGGCATCTAACATACCGGCTCACCCATATTGCTTATTGAGGGGATGGCTCAAGAAGATGAATGATCGTATATGTCTCCTGTTGCCATACTGAAGGATGAGTTTTCGAGAGGTAGGCGGGGGAGCATTAAGAATCTTACGATGACTTCCCATTCAATGGATTTTCAAGGACAGGGCCCAAAGGCCCAGGGCCCAGAAGAATAAAACACAAAAAAGGCCCAATGAAGCATTTCTCTATGGTCACCTAAGTTTTCTAAATTACACATCGGCCCCCATGTAATAACAAAATCATGTTTCTCGGCTCATACTTGTCAAATACTTAAATGCTTCTGTTTCTTCATTTGGTCGCTAGGATATCTGGCTGACCTATGGAAAACTAAAAAAACTAGGATGAAACATTGTACCTATAAACATAGAGAAGCTGATTTATAAGATATATTATGCTCGATTCAGCATGTCAATCTCAATTTGATCAATAGTCTCACATTTCATTGTACTTCTGAGTTTTTCGGCAAGTGGATGTTATTTTTGTATGATTATGTCGGAATGGATTAGAAGGAATGTAATAAAACGTATTAAGAAGTTCGGCCTAAGAGGTCTCCACGAAGGGTAAGATTTTTAATGTTTTAAATGCTTAAGTGGTCTAAAGTTAATTTTACAAACTTTCGTGGTTCGAGAAATAAATACAAAGGGTTGTCGAGCATTCGGAGGACATCCTTGTAAATTTTGTAATAAACACGTAAGGGTTAAAAATGTCATTTCAACCGTCATGGACTCTTTCCCTCTCTGCGTCTTCCTCCCTCTTCTTCTTCCCGAGCGACTTCGCAGCCTTCCTCGGAACCCTAATAAGAAGAACCTGAAGAACACCAGAGAGGAGATTGCTTTCGCTTGCAGTGCCTTCCACGTGTTATCGCGCTGAGCTCTGAATCTTGATCTCTCCGATATCCCAATGTCGCTGTGACGAAGGTACAGATCGACGGCGAGTTATTGGATTAGAGTCGTCGAAAACTTTTCTGTGCTTCCATTTTGAGCCTCTATTGCCGTATCCGGTGATTATACAGCAAGTAACGGCGGTAGAGTGTTAGGAGCAATTTGAGCGATTGCTTGGTCTCTCTAGCATGGCACTTTACCATGCAGCACGTCTGAATAATCTTCCAAGGCGTGGTGATGATGCGTGTATACGTCAGCGACTAGTGGTCTGACACTGTAGATTTTGGAAAAACGCGGCTAGATTTGATTAGTAGTTGCAAGTATCATGTGGAGTGAAACAATGTTCTAAGATGACATACTGATAGCGAGTATGCAAGATTGGTTGCAGCTTTCTTGGCCATCGGAAGTGAATTGGTAGTTTGGTAAAGTGCGCTGGTATATTTGAATTGAATTTTGGCTTTCTTTTCCACAAGGGACTTTTCATGTATTTTACAGCACAGTTGATTGTTGTCGAAGTTGATTTGAATTAGCAATATTCTGCGATCACAAGATGCTGCTATGTTGTGGAGATGGGAGTCAGAAATTGCTCTTTTGTCTACTTGTATTATATGGGCGACGGGGTTATGGATCTTTGTAGTCTGCCTTTGTCTTTTTATGGGTAGTCAATTGAGCACATAATTTTTCCCTTCCTCTATATTGGCATGCTTGGCCATGAATGGATTATATATGTAATCATGATTGAAGCATCAAGTTTGACATGCTAGTCTATAGATGATACGCCAAAATAAGACAATAAGCTTTGCTAACTGCCTGATTTGCTGCTTTAGGCTGTGTAGGATCAAGTAGAAAATTTAAATTATAATTGATTATTTGCTTTATCCATTAAATTGACAGTGAAGCAAATTATTTCAGATTTTCAAAACCCCATCAGCATTGTGATTTCTTGAAATATCAGGTTCGATAATCCAAATTTGATGGTTTGCTTAATAGAAATAGCANTCAGCATTGTGATTTCTTGAAATATCAGGTTCAATAATCCAAATTTGATGGTTTGCTTGATAGAAATAGTATCCCTAAATAACGTTTTGCTAAGCAGGGATAATTACTCATTTTATGTTTAAATATTCTTGTATTTTTTCCTGTTTCAGGATAGATGATGTCTTCTTGAGATCTTAATTTAATGAAGTGAAACCTCTTAAGTATATGGGAGGACATCATAACCAAACTTAGCATTTGCCTATGTATTCAAAAAGATCTAGCCAGGGAGATGGATCTGTGCCTGGGTCAGTTCGTACCAGTGATAGGCTCAGGAGTAGACCTAAGATTTATGGCCGCACCTACCTCTACTATGGCCCTTCCATTATACGCACCAAGAAGAGCAAGACTAAGACGAGGACTGCTGCTTCTCAAATTGCCAAAATATTTCGTCCAGGGTCTCGGCCACAACGAAACAACAATACAAATGTAAGCACTGAAGAGATTTGCCTCTACAAGTGTGGCTTGTGCAGTACATTAACTTTTTGCTCAATCTGATGATTGTTGTTGACTTGTAAATTCATCCAACTGTTGGTTACTTGTCTCTGAACTATTGATCAGATCTGCACATTACCATTTGAAGCCCTAACTTTTGTGGGCTGTTTGATTGTTTTACATATTTCCTTTCTATCTAGATTAAATTATCTGCACTCACCCCTTGTGCTTTTAGGCATCATATTCTAAATGTTTAATCTTTATTCCCAGTCGTTGCCCACCAATCTTCGGCGATCTTCCCGCAAGAGGATTGCAGTACATTTTGAGGATTATGGAAGCAGCTCCGATATTGAGGACAGAGATCTAATGGTGACTCTTTGTTGTCCTTTAAACAAAATAGTCTTTTTTACTTTATAGGAAGATTTACTAGCTTGAATTTGGGACTACGAAGTGCATTTGCTCTGAAGCAACTCTGATTGCCACTGTCATTTTGTTGCATTGGATTTTTTTTATCTAGGTAAATCTCAGATCTTCAAGAAACAGAACTCATAACAACAGCAGTCACAATAAGTTATCAACTCCTAATCGTAGGAGGGCTATGGAAGCAAGACCAGTACCTCGTCGTGAAGGGTTGCGGCCTCGACAATCCAACAGCATTGCAAGGGGACAGCCTAATTTGCATTCAGATGATGCTGATGCTGATGAGCAAGGTACATCTGATGAGAAAAATGGGCAAGATGAAACTGAAAATGGCAATGGGGAGGATGAGGCTCAAAATGATGATGAAAGTGATCATGAGGCTGAAGATGATGGTGAAGATGAAGGAGAAGAGGATGGTGACGATGATGAAGGAGAAGATGAACAGGATGGTCGGAGGCGTTATGATCTTCGTAATCGTGCAGAGGTCCGCAGGCTCTCTATTGATGCTGGGAAGCAAAGAATGAGATCTCCTCGGAGGATTTTGCATCAAGGGATGGGGAATAAGGTCAACCGAGATGTAAGAAAGGGTGGGTCTCGAGTCCATAAGCGTCACCGCATAGGTAGGAATGAGGATTCTGATGATTCACTTCTTGTGGATGAGCTAGATCAAGGACCTCAGATTCCTTGGGCCCGAGGTGGTGGCAGGTCTGGACCGCCTTGGCTCCTTGGGGGACTAGATATGCATGGTTCTGCAGCATGGGGATTAAACATTGCTGCTTCTGGTTGGGGGCACCAGGCTGATGGTTTTGCTATCTTGAGTTCTGGGATTCAAACTGCTGGTCCTAGCTCCAAGGGTGGGGCAGATATTCAACCTTTACAGGTTGACGACAGTGTAAGTTTTGATGATATTGGTGGCCTTTCCGAGTATATTGATGCTTTGAAGGAAATGGTCTTCTTCCCCCTGTTATATCCACATTTTTTTGCCAGTTATCATATCACTCCACCACGGGGAGTGTTGTTATGCGGTCCACCTGGAACGGGGAAAACATTGATAGCAAGAGCATTAGCCTGTGCTGCTTCAAAGGCTGGTCAGAAAGTCAGCTTTTACATGCGAAAGGGTGCTGATGTACTCAGTAAATGGGTTGGTGAGGCTGAAAGGCAATTGAAGCTACTTTTTGAGGAAGCACAGAGGAATCAGCCTTCCATCATTTTCTTCGATGAAATAGATGGTCTTGCTCCAGTTCGTAGTAGCAAACAGGAGCAAATTCACAATTCTATTGTGTCTACTTTGCTCGCCCTGATGGATGGTCTTGATTCTCGTGGACAAGTTGTTCTAATTGGAGCCACTAACCGGATTGATGCCATTGATGGAGCATTGCGTCGTCCTGGTAGATTTGATCGTGAATTCAACTTTCCATTGCCTGGTTGTGATGCTCGTGCAGAAATTTTGGACATACACACTCGCAAATGGAAGATGCCTCCTTCCAAGGAGCTGAGGCTAGAACTTGCAGCAAGCTGTGTTGGATACTGTGGTGCTGATTTAAAGGCCTTGTGTACAGAGGCTGCTATTCGTGCCTTTCGTGAAAGATATCCTCAAGTCTACACCAGTGATGATAAGTTTCTGATTGATGTCGATTCAGTTAAAGTAGAAAAGTATCACTTTGTTGAGGCCATGTCCACTATTACTCCTGCCGCTCACAGGGGCTCCATTGTGCACTCTCGGCCATTGTCTTCTGTTGTTGCACCATGTCTGAAGAGACATCTCGAAAAAGCAATGATTTACATATCAGATATTTTTCCTCCACTATCAGCTCCATCCGAGTTGACCCAGCTTTCCATGCTTTCTTATGGCTCATCATTTCCTTTGGTGTATAGACCTCGGCTACTGCTATGTGGCAGTGAAGGTGTTGGCTTGGTAATTTTCGTAAAACATCCTATAGATTAGTCTCTTGCTATCTAAGCCAAGTATACTAAAGAATTTTAAAATATAGGATCATCTTGGGCCCGCAATTCTGCATGAGCTGGAGAAGTTTCCTGTTCATTCTCTTGGACTTCCTTCTCTTCTATCAGATCCTAGTGCCAAGACCCCCGAGGAAGCGTTGGTTCACATATTTGGGGAAGCAAGAAGAACCACTCCTTCGATTCTCTACCTACCTCAGTTCCATCTTTGGTGGGAAACAGTGAGTACCTATGTCCTTTGTGTTCCCTGCTTAGTGCCAAGTTTCCCCAAGTACATTTGGACATTATTTTCCGTACGTTCTTCATTAAAGAATTGACCATTCACTTTCTGGCTGTGAGCCTAAGGTATTGATTTTGTAGGCACATGAACAACTCAGGGCTGTCCTATTGACCCTCTTGGAGGAATTGCCATCTGACTTGCCGATATTATTACTAGGAGTTTCACAAGCTGCACCAGATGAGGTTGATACAAATGATACTCTGATATTCCCTCCACGTGGCGTGTAAGTTTTATTTGTACCCACTGTTGTGGTCTTTTACTCGTGTATACATTAGAAGTTATAGCAGGTCACTGACTAATATATGCAATTTTATGTAAATGGATACTTATTTACTGATATTTGTGTTATCTCTCCTTGTGAGTGTTGATGTGCTAAAGGATGCTGATATTTTACTGATATAGCTTGTTGACGTCGGATCAAGGGATTTTGATGTTTGACATTGCAATATGTCAGAAAATAGAACCTTTTCTAAAACATGAAAATATTCCCATCTTTTCCCTAAATAACAGTGTAAGCTCACTTGTGGATTCATTTACTTGCAATTATTGTCTTGTTTTTGGTGCCTCAATTCTTGTCCTATTAGATTTGTAAAATTGCTATTGCTTAGGAATCTGGCTGGCATTGACAATCAATTTTTTTTTTCTTAATGACTTTTGCAATAGTATTTGATGCCAGTTGCTAGCATGCTAGGAAGCAGGAACATATAAAATGCCTTCTACTATATGTTTGAATGGGGGTCATTCTGTAGTTGCTATCTGAGGTTTGCAGCTGTTGGTTGCACTTTTGTTAAAGGATGATGCTTGGACACAAGGTGTCGGTTAACATTTGTTTGACATCCTTTTTCTACTTTGCATGGTCATCAGATATCAAGTGGGCGCTCCATCCACTGAAGACAGAGAATTGTTTTTTGATCACCTAATTGAAGCTGCCTTTTCGATTTCATCTGATGTCAAGACAAGAGATTCTTCAACGTCTGTCTCTGTTCCTGAACTCCCAAAGGCACCAAAAGTGGCTGCTGGTCCAAAAGCTTCCGAGTTAAAAGCTAAGTTTGAATCAGAGCAACACGCTCTTCGGCGACTGCGGATGTGCCTGAGAGATATTTGCAACCGGTAAGAAATCTGGCTTGCTTTTTTCCTTTGAAATTGAGGCTCTATTTATATATACATGATTAGTTTTGTCATTCTGTTTTTCCCTTGAAAATCGACTCCTGGAGATGTGAATGAACTAGCTATCTCTAGTTACAGGACCTAGCCTATTCATTAGCAATATGTCCATGGTACTGTTACCCAAAAGTATATAAATTTCTGAGAAAACAACTTGAATGCTAATAAGAAGATATCTAGATCTATATTCCATCTTTATATCTGCTGCATGCTTTTTCTTGATATGATTTTCTCTATGTTTCAGGATTTTATATGACAAACGGTTTAGGGATTTCCATTACCCAGTCACGGATGAGGATGCTCCAAACTATCGGTCAATAATTCAGAATCCAATGGACATGTCTACTCTTTTGCAACGTGTTGACTCTGGGCAATTCATTACTTGTTCAGCTTTCCTACAGGATATTGATCTAATTGTAACTAATGCAAAGGTATGTTGTTTTCCTATCATATTTTGTCATTTATTGACAGGAATTAATTTGATACTTTTCTAGTGACTAGTTACGGTTGGAAAGCTTTTAGAGAATGCAGCCGTTAGAGAGGTACTTGTGCTACATTCTAGGAAAACAAAAATTAAGCAAGTAAATGGAATCATTGGTTTTAGTTGCTTGTATTTGTTTGGTACTTGAAGATTATTTGGAAACAATTGTAGGAATAGTTGGTTTACATTGGCTAACAGTACAACACAGAGTACACAAGTTTCTTTTCCCCAAATCAATGAAAAGTTTTCATTGTATTGATGATAGATAAATAGGATGCAGACCCAAATATGCAGAGATATGTGACAGATTTAGTGAAACAACCTAGTCAATGGGATGACATGTTTGATCTGATCTAAGAAAAATCTAAAACATGCTAAATCCGACAACATTATTTTTTATGCTGAAATCTGGTAACCACCTGTCCTTACAGATACTGGCGGGCATATCTTTGACTAAAAAAGCATGGTTATTTCCTAATCTCTCTCTTTTTTTGTTTGTTTGTTGTGGGGGGGGGTGGTGTGGGGTTTGTGGGTGGTGCGGTGATGTTGGTTATTTCTTAAGTTTAATATCAGCCAATAAAGAAAAAGATGAAAAATGAACTCTGTAGAAAGAAATAAGACCAAATCTATTGTGATTTTATTTCCTTTTAAGATAACAAAGCTGTTAGATAGTAGATAATCAACCACTTATGCTCTTTTTACTCAAGTTGCATGCTTCAGAAGTTCCACATGATATTACAGTGATTGTTCTAGTTCTTCTAGGTAGGGCCTCATAGCAATGTAGGAACTTGATCAATATCGCNGGTAGGGCCTCATAGCAATGTAGGAACTTGATTATTACAACCTTGTGGGACAGTTAGTGCTAATTGACTAATGTTAATGGCATTGCCTTTGTTTAACCAGTTTCAGCTATTAGAAAAACTAAAGTCATTTGTCTTGGCCTGGTGGACAGCAATTACTTGGTCCTGAAAAACCTACTTCTGTCTATGTTTATCTTGGCAATCTTGGCTCTCTGTTCTTAGTTATCTGTGGTCCTTTGTGCAACTATCATTCCTGATCTGTGTGTTAAAGTTGTGGCTAGGTTTTTGCTTCTTAATCAAAGCTATACATGATTATTTCAGATGAGGTCTGCCATAATTTCTTCTTCTGTATACATGAGTTCTGCTCGTGTGCTTTTAGTGTACATGCATCTTGTAATTTTTCTGTTGCTTCTAGTTTAACTTTCTTATCATTATTCATTCAGGCATACAATGGAGATGACTACAATGGGGCTAGGATCGTCAGTAGAGCTCATGAGCTTCGTGATTCTGTACGTTATATGTCCCTTCACATTTGGGCTTCGTTATCCAAGTATACAGTGAAAACCAAAAGAAAAGTAACTTCTTTTCTTCAGGTGCATGGAATGCTTTCACAGATGGACCCTGCCCTAGTAACCTACTGTGACAAGATTGCTGACCAAGGGGGACCACTTCAGCTTCCGGATGATTTAGCAGCAACAACCTTCCCATCTATTCCAGTCATGCAGCTTGGGACTGTCACTAGAGCAAGTGCTCGACTTCGTAATGTGCAGCCCCAGTTGAATCTAGATCAAAGTTACGAGGCCCTGAAACGTCCAAAGAAAAATGCTGATTTGGCACATGGAGGTATGAGATCCAAAGTGAATGCTCATCTCTCTGTGTCTCTGTCTCCATTTNATGAGATCCAAAGTGAATGCTCATCTCTCTGTCTCTGTCCCCATTTATATATATATATATATATATATATATGTAAGGAATTAACTCACTGCACACAGCACAAAGACATCCTGAGGAAGGAGTAAATGATCTGCGGTGCAATGGTTCCTCTGGCTCAAACTCAGCAAACTATCCACAGTTTAAAGAGTCAAGTTTCTTTTGGGAGATATCGTGCTATGGTTTTTCCTCTGCAGTAATTTATCACTCAAGTAGGGGAGTCAACTTATCCAACTATTCATCTTGTTGATTTAAGGTTCTACTGCAGAAGATAAAGGAAGGAACCAAGAAATGGTGACCTTGAAGCCTTGCTATGAGGAAGAGGCGAATGATGCAGTGAACATTGAGAGGGGAGAGCTGTCCCCCGCAGAGTGCAACCCCGAAGAACTTACTGATGGAGGACCTCCGGATCGCCCCAATGGTGGCAGCAATTCCCCAGATGCCTTGGCGATGGACATTGACATTTCAGATCAAGTGGAGTCCGTAAAGCGGCTCTTCGTGGAGCGTACCGATAGGTATGTCATCCCTCAGCTCGA
Source organism: Sonneratia caseolaris (assembly GCA_900006705.1). Lineage (NCBI taxonomy): Eukaryota > Viridiplantae > Streptophyta > Magnoliopsida > Myrtales > Lythraceae > Sonneratia > Sonneratia caseolaris. The sequence continues at coordinate 721,375 of CXYZ01012159.1, forward strand.
GAGGCTCTACACAAGGGTCATCAAGGGCGTCTTCGAGACCAGGAAAGGAGGGACAAATGATCTGAAGCAAAGGATCTTGAGTTTTTTGTCTAAGTTTGCCGAGGATGTGGCAAATTTTTGATCCCAAACAGTTACCCGTTGCCCTCATCCTCCTCCTATCAACAGAACAAAAAGAAGAAATAGATCGGAGAAATGGATAGATAAGATTGGTTGTACAGTCGGGATTTTCTTTTCTAAACGTGAAAAACTTTGAAGTGAAGGTGAACCATTTTCGCATCTTTCCCCGTATCATACATATCCGTGATTCAATGGAGCTGTTATCTCCACAGCGCAGCAGCAGTGTGGCTAGTGGTCGAAGTAGCTAATGATTTTAGGTATCGTCTTTCCTTGGGAGCCAAGCAAGAGACCAGTGATGTAGACAATCTCTGTGTCCCTCTGAAGCGATCTGGGCCAACCCTTGACCCGTGGCGACTTGACAAGCCATGTTATTGCAGTTCATAGCAGGGGAAAAAGGCCCTGTTGAAACATTAAAGATATCCCATCACCAACACTGGGGCTCACTGTCTTTCACTCTGGGTATTGGGTCTTCAGGCTCCGAATCTGAGCTTGAGCTCTGAAGAGTTGGAGATCACAACCCTAGTCGAGAATCGTCAATCGGAGCTATATATTTTTTTTTCTCTTTCTTGGGTCTTAACTCTTACCTGTCACCAGAGAACTGAGAAAACTACCTGGAACTGATTTAAGGAAGCTCGGACTTCCGTGCATGCCCAGCCAGTAGGTTCGCTCTCCCATGGGGATCGATCCACTTGCCCCCAGTAAACCACAGTGGGGTTAGTAGATGTCGGGCTTACTGGACTGGCAAGCGAAGTCCCTGGGCAGAAGACATTTGAGGACTGGACTGGTGATTCTCTGATGATGCTGAAGGCGGGAGGTGGAAACTCCACGGGGCACATGGGGGCTGTGTTACAAGCCTGAAATGGTTTTACACCTAACAGTTATGACTCTTAAATTTTAACGTCAATTTCTACATGTTTTTTTTCTTTTGTAACCTAACACAGTTTCATTCTCCCAGAGGTATTCTTGGGTTACTTTTATGCTCTCGTGTGACATTATCCTTTAGTGTCAAACCTACTGACTCTGAGATGCAGCAGTGCGAACCTCGGACCGACGGTTGTCTGACGATCATAATACTACGATTGTTGCCTTGCTGAAAAGACGGCAATGCCCTCGAAGTCCAACTCCCACCCGTCAGTCTCCCTTGTCCGTCTCCGTTGCCGTTCGCTTTTCCATGGAAACGGAAAAGGAACGCTACGCTCTCTCTGCCGGTTCCACCCCCCACGATTCCTGATTTCCACCACCCCACCCCACAAAAACAATTTCCGTCGAGACAAAAAGCCCCGATATGTTGCGCCGGCGGCCCTGAAAGCTGGGACGCTGCTCTCCTCCGGCTCCACGTGGACGATGAGTTCGAGCCATGAACACACCTTGAACTCGCGCATCGGAACCGACTCCCTGATTCTCCATGAGACCCGACTCCAAGCCCGATTCGGAGAAGAGGAACAAGTCCCACCCGCCGGACAAGGCGAAGGTGATCCAGTGGGAAGAATTCGAGCAGGATCTCGCCAGGCTCTGCAGTCTCTCCTCGGCCCTCGGAGAAGCTAAGGAGAGGAAGCAGATTCTTCAGCAGAAACTTGAGTCTCTCATTCAGGTAACTTGGAGGTTTTAGTCTTCTCATCTGAGAAAAGAACAAATTATGAGTCTCCTTCCCGTGGTTAGAAATCGACAAGTTTCCTCTCTTTCTGGTAGCAGCTGAGATGAGATTAGCTTTTGACTGCGTTTGGATTCCGATCACTTCAGCTGCAATTCTTAGCAAGTTCATAATTCTTTCATCCAATTCGGACTTCTCCTAATTTGCTTGAACTACAGCTATGCTACCTTATACTATGCTTTCAACGGTATCGCTTGGATAGATATAACTGTCATATTGGACAGCTACATAGTTCGGATAGAGTTCACAATCATTTCAGCACTACTATGGACTCTCACTGGGTTTTATTTTTTAGACCAAGAATTATCAGGCTTTAAAATAATTGGCAGGTTAAGAACGAGTCTTTGAGGAGATCAAATGTGCTGGAGGAGATGCGGGAAAAGCTACAACACAGAAAGCTGGTAATGCAGAACATGTCATTGCGCGCTGAAGCTGCTTCAGAGGATTTTAAAAATAAAGAGGAGGACCTTGGTGCTGAAGTGAGATCCTTATTGGGTGCAGGAACAGCCTTTTCAGCAGCTCGGAAGCGGTTGCAGGTATTACTTATCAGACATCATCTGAATTATACCCTGTTGGGCTGTCCCTTCTCTGAGATTCTCAATTTTCTGCATGTGCTTAAGGATACATACTTTTCTGTCTTTACTGATTTTCCCTTGGAGTTGCCTGGTGCATGTTGGAAAGTCAAACTATTGTTTCTGTAGTTTCCTATTAGATTTTCTTTGTTAAGAGTCTTGAAAGGATTTGTATATTCCTGTATCAATGGGAACATTTTTTTTATAATTTGTATTACTGGGACATGAAATATTCACTTGCAGTGCTTTATATACTTGTTGTGAGAATGTCTAGGCACCATATATTCAATCAATGTTTCTTGGCATTGTTGCATCTAGGTGTCATCTTTTATGTTGGTCACTATATTATTAAAAGTATGCACCTCACTTGTCATTTGGGAAGCTTAAAATTCAACTGGGAGAAAACTGTAAATTTTTGTTTATACTTCTCTGTAGGTATTGCTTGCGCCCATGTAAATTCTCTGTACTAAGGGAGTTTCACTGGATTAAGATATGGCTAACATTACAGTAATGCTGTGGTTGCAGGAATCAACTNCCATGTAAATTCTCTGTACTAAGGGAGTTTCATTGGATTAAGATATGGCTAACATTACAGTCATGCTGTGGTTGCAGGAATCAAGTAGATTGCTTGATGGACAAAAAGGTAATCTGAAGGTGAAGAGCTTGCAGAAGATGCTAGGACTAAGGCAACAGTATATGGTTTCACAAGTTTCTTTGCTCTACCCAGTGAAGATATCTGTTGGAAAAGCACAAGAGCAAGAGCTTGAATCATTTCCAAGCAGCACCAGATCAGGTAACTGATATGCTAATGACTCAGAATCTTCAAGTGGCTGAAAAATGGAGAACATAACATAAATCTGTAATGGTGTTCACTAACATGCTTATGAGGCATGAGCACTTTCGCATTTCTGTCCTGTCATCTGGGGCAGTACAATTTTGTGTTGTTCTTTTTATTTTTTCGGCGGGAAAAATTGCAGCCTTATTTTCATAGGTAAGTATAGAGCTTGCTCCACCTATGCTCATGGAAATGCTATAGCCATGCTAGTATGTTTTTATCTATCAAACAGTTTTTTGGGATTCCGGCTGCTCTTATTAGCTATATTCTGTCTAGCTTTCATAATAATTGCTGAAAAAGGTCATGAGAAGCATGGGAGTCTGAGGGCTGGGGTACAAAGATTGTTAATGATGGGCCAGAAGTTTATATGTTAAGTTATGGCTGATACTTAAAAAAGGAAACGTTTCTGTATGAGTCTTTTTTTTGGCAAGTAACTTACAGATGTCATTGCCAGTCTTCTCAATGAGATATTTTTACCGATTCAGATAATCAATTTGCATCTTCAAACTGCCTTTTTCTTCTAGCCACTTAAAAATAGTTAGTGGACAGCTTAAATTTGTAGCACTCACAATGCTGTGCTTTTTGTGTCTACACTTGCTTAGAATGTTTCCCCTTTAGATAACTATGTAAACTTTGTCTAAGTGAGCAAACTACTCTAGACCATTTCTCTGTGATGGTCATAAAGTGAGAACTGCTGAGATCTTGCAGGGATGACAATAATTCTCTCATTAGGATGACGGTGGAAGTGCTGCTGTTCTTGGGTGAGGGCAAGGTTACAGATTTGCTTCTAAAATTTCCAATAGGATTGTTTAAAGTACATCCTATATGGAGACTGGAAGTTGAAGATATTGACAATCTTTATGGAGATAATAGATGATTTTTGGGTGTTTAGATTGTTACCTTGTAAATGTAAAAGCAATAGGATGTTTCTACGTTAGTACTATCAACTAACTGAAAAAGTAAACACATAAGCTTACTTTTATGGAGATTACCTACGGTTGCTTGCTGTGTATATTTTTCATGTTGTGTGTGTAATAACAGTTGGATGTTACTTATCTTTGGGGAGATAATTGAATTTCTTGATGTCTTGTCATGGCTGGATCCTTGATCATGGATTTTACACTGTGGCCTGCTGCATTGACTCTTCATATAGCAAAAGTTATCATAGTCCTAGTTGGATGTTCTAATGGCATTGCTATTATGTGTCGGACAGAAAGCCTAAGAAATCAGCATTTTTGTGTGGCCTGCTTTATGCGATTCCAATGTCAATTTTCTTTCACATATACTTTCTGTATATGATTCCACAGTTTTCAATAATTCCACATAACTTCTGTTCAATGTACTTTTCATTGTAGAAAATATCGTATTCTGCCCATCATTCTTCTCATAGCATTGCAGCAAAAATGTGCATTAGATTTTCTTTTTGGCTGAAAAATAAGTAATTTTATTAGTGATCACCAAGATGGTGCAAAATATCATATACAAAAGTAAGGACCCGTGCATTTTTATATACTTAACCTTTATATTTATAGCTTCAAATTCCTGGTTATAAATGATAATGTGGCACTTCTGATTTTTATGTTAATTTTTTTAAAGGGAATTCTGCAGGTTCCAAGCCTGTTAATCATGAGTCTATAACAATTTTGGGCCTCCAACTGACAATGCTTCCTTTTACAAAGATGAGTTTCTTCACTGACAAAAAGGAGGTCCAAAGATCTGCAGCTGCTCTGGGATATGTTGGTCATGTATGTAACATGTTTGCTTCCCATTTTGTTAGCCGTTCTTTTGTCTTTGATGATAATGATTTAAAGTGGAGGCTGCATGCTGATAATTGCTTTTGGAGAGAATAGTTGGGCCAGTGCATGATAAGAAAGTTTCAGAGCCAGATGAGACATCAAACTGGTTGAGTCAGGCTCACCAGGTCAATGAGTCTGCCCTGATCTATGAGAATATGATAGAATCTTTTTAGAGAATTTAGATATGATAAATTGAGAGGAAAAGACACCAACTCAAAGCAAGGGCTGGCCAGTTTGCACTTACCGTGATTCAGGCTAGATGGTTCCAAGGTAAGATTGGACCAGTTTGCTTCGATTGTAGGTCCTATTATCTTAGGTCTGCCCCCTGTTAGACCAGTCTGATCAGCCTATTCAGACTAGCTTTTAAAGCTATGCATGGTAGTTGAGTCAGTGGTGAAGGGTTTTGTTCAAATTCATTACCACTGAGATGAATTGTTGATTGGCTTTTATCATAATGCAGGCGGTTTTACTTATAGCATCCTACTTGCAAGTTCCATTGCGTTACCCTATTCATTTTGGTGGTTCTCGCTCCTTCATATTGGACAATGCACCTTCCATAGAGGCCACATCCTCTGATATATCATCAGATTCTGAAGTTCCAATAAGTGGCAGGCATGCAGAATTTCCACTCTTTTTAGAGGGTCAAGATACTACAAGAGCAGCTTATGCTGTATTTCTGCTTAACAAGGTCTGCTCTCTTTTACTAGACATGCATGAACTCTTAGAATGCTCTGTTTATCTGTCCTAGATTCGGCTGAGGTTTCCTGTCAATTTTGGTTGGTTGAAAAAAGCTTCTGCTCCCCTCTTCATGAAGTATGAACAAAAGGTAAGGCAGTGTAAATGTTAAAAATCAATTTCTCTGACACTTCAGATAAGGGGAATCATTTCGTCCCTTTTATAGAACAGGTGTTGTCAATGCTTTTTAATGGAACTACTGGGAGTGATTTTGCAAGGCATGCTGTCATACGAAATAGGTCTTGTTTAGGTGCAATCAACCTATTTTTTACCCTTACCTTTATCAATCAAAGAAATTGGAAACTGGAAATCGTTTCGCAAATGTTCAAAAGCAAAAATATCCCGATACCCTTTTGTTGGCTGTAAGGTAAGTAATACTGTCTCCTGTTTACTTACAGGATCTAGAACAGCTTTTGAATTACATTGGTGTGAAGAGCTTAGGGCCCCGCTACGTATTGGCTAACTTGAAGGAGCTTCTCAGGATGGTCCTCTCTGCAGATTACTTAGACAGATGATCCCGGCATCTCTACACATCTCGTCCCTGGGGATTCTTTTTCTGTAAATGGATCATAGTTAGTCTTACTCAGGATGGTGCAGATTTTTGGTTGTGCACCTGATCGCAAGGCCCTCTTTTCAGGTAACAGACAGCTTGGCGGAAATTCTTTCTGGGTTTTGCATCTTTCTATTCGTAAGTTTTACACAATCACAGAAAGGCCCTACAGATGAAACAGCCGGGAGTTTAGATTCTTTGTCCTCGAAAGATGAATATACTGAAAGTTGCATTGCTTTAGGAGGAGAGAGTCATAATCCTTGCACGTTGTGTTCCTCGTCTTTAGCATGTCTCTTTCCCCTTTTCTGCAGTTCATACGTTCCGTCAATCCCATAGTGGTGAGATTGTCCATGGATTTTTTCTCGTGTCTTTTGCCCAATCCAAGAGGGAGGTTTCCGAGAATCTGATGTGGTTGAGAACTGCTTGCAGAGTTTATGACTGTAGAAAAGAAAGAACAAGCAGCCTCCGTTTGGTTGGTGGAAGCGGGGAAACAGGAAGGAAAAGGGAGGAAAGGGAGTATGGGTACACGTGTTAATAACGACATCAAGTGATCGAATAGGGAGAAGGGTGTTTCACAGTGTCAGTCATCCTCTGGGCTCGAAAGGTTGAGTCCTTATCTCTCATTCACTGCTAAAGACTTAAGTTTTAGGTCGGATTGATTCAATGGGCGATGGGAATCGGCTGCGGTGCGCGGNACTTAAGTTTTAGGTCGGATTGATTCAATGGGAGATGGGAATCGCCTGCGGTGCACAGTTAGCCAAGTCGACTAATTAACGAGAGAAGAAAAGGACAAATATGCAAAAATAATAAAGGCGAAGGGCTAAAAGGGGGAAGAAATTAAAGGTGGCAAACAGAAAAAATGGTTGAATGTTAGAGGGGAATCTTGACACCCTNCTAAAAGGGGGAAGAAATTAAAGGTGGCAAACGGAAAAAATGGTTGGATGTTAGAGGGGAATCTTGACACCATTCTTAAGTGGGGCCCGGTCCAAATGCCATCATTTACGTATGTATGTATATATGTATTTGCGTGGGAGTGCGAATTAGTCAGATTTATCATAATTGTGTGGGTGAATATATATACATATATATGTAAGCTTCACCTGAAGGCATCTCTATGTCGTCATTCTTTCCTCTTCGCATAGAGAGCTTCTTCACTCGCTCTCGCTCTCTCTCTCTCTCTCTCTCTCTCTCTCTCTCTCTCTCTCTCATTTGGTTAGCCCACCACCAATGCTATCGAGTGCTTCACTGTGCATTTGGCTTCTTCTGGGGAGCCTCGTGCCGTCAATGTCCGACGTCAGCGGACGGATCCCGACGACCCTCGAGGGCCCCTTCAAGCCCGTGACGGTCCGGCTGCAGGATGAGAGCTTCAGAGGGAACGCCGTGGACTTGCCGGAGACGGACCGGAGAGTCCAGAGGACAGTCGCCGGCTTCGAGCCCGAGCAAATCTCCGTCTCCCTTTCCGCCAAGCACGACTCCGTCTGGGTATCTTGGATCACTGGTATGTACTTGTCAATCGCCCGAGTACTTCCGCCTCGACACACGCATGTATACATACATATATGCTGCGCTGTGCTTACGATAGAAAACTATCTGAATCTGTACGGGGTGGGGGCGGGGGCGGGGGCGGAGGAGGGTCTCCCCCTCTCGTTCGGCTGATGGCGGGACGATAAGCAGAGAACGAAATAGAGAAATGAAAGAAATATTACATGTAAAATCAACCAACGAGATCCGCGGGAACTGACATAATTCGAGCCTGGATAAGTTATAATTCATATTGATGTGCACGTTTTGATGTAAAATAAATTAATATACCCTAAAAGATGATGATGATGGAAAGCCGTTTATTTCTCGTCATTACCTTACAGTATTTAGTTTATCTATCTATATATATATGTATATATATGATTGCAAGAACTGGGCGAAGTATAGGTGTCAAATTGTGCCAGCCTGGCACGATAGAAGGGATGGCCCAAGCACGACTGTTTAGGATATAGAGTTGATACGGCACAGCACAATAAAACAGGAGTGGCTATAACTCGGCTCGATAGCACGATAATTCCTTAATCGTGATTTGTTTATAACTACAAGTAAGTTCACAAATGAATTTTTTTTTTACATTAAATAGTGTATGATAGTTTATTAGATTTTTTTAAAATTTTCCTAATTAGATTATTGTGTCAGCTCGACCCAAAGATCGTCGGGCCAAGCACGCCCGATAAAATTACCAGGCTATGTATGCTGCACGGCACGTTAAGCTTTTGGGGCGATAAGCCCCGGCCTAAAACAATGTTATCATGTCAGATCGGATTTTGCCACGTCTAGATCAAAGGAAAAATACCTTCCTTATTTCTCAAGAATAATTTTATGGTTCAATAACTAGATGATTGAATTAGACTTGTTAATTTGGGCAGGCATGGCAAATTTAGGCCATGCTAAACACTAACTATCATCTCGGTGGATATGAAAATTCCGGCACAAATATGAATTTTTCGTGTTTTAAGCTAAAATTAAAAATTTTTAAATAAATTTAAAGTAATTTAATATTTTATAAATAAATTTTTATGTGATATAATTAATTTATTAATCTAAATTTTATTTTAATTAAAAAATAACTATTAAAATATAAATATTTTATATAATTAATCTTTTAAAAAAAGTTATTATAAATTTTTTATTGTAAATATTTCTTTCCATATGGTGGAGCTTAATATTATCTGACCACTTGAAAATCTCATGATTTTTCATGTCATGCCATTTTTTACTGTCTAGATTGAACCGATATTATAAAATCATTAAATTCTTTTAATTTATATAATCTATTATAAGTCATTTAATTAAAATAGTGAACGGCGCAAAAACAGCTGACCGTGAAACCTCTAACGGATTTCGCGGACCTACCTGTGGGCCCCTTCCTGCTTTAGAAATTTTGAATTTTTGTTTGTTTGTTTGTTTGTTTTTTTTTAATGAATGAGGAGAGGCTCCTCAGGCAACGGTCGGGGATTTGGCAAAATCTACCGTTGTATCCCTTTCAACCCTTCGACATTATAGTAGTCGGTCTCGCTTTCATATGCAAGGCCGTGTTAGGACTGGACCACCGATAATGGTATCTCATTGACCCCTGCGCTGATGGACCGACCCCGTCTTTTGTCTGGCACTGACTGATGTGTGATGGCCGTAATGGGACCTAATTTGCTAGTAAAAATCTCGTTCCTCGTACGTGATCTACATCACGATGACTAATCGATATACTATGCTGCTGTCCGGTGCTTGGTTTCAACTGTTCTTCTAGGTGAGCATCAGATCGGCGAGAACATATCGCCTCTGGACCCTGGAAGTGTCGCGAGTGTGGTTTACTATGGGAGACTAAAGTCAGGACGCAGGCATCATCGGGCCACGGGTTCCTCGCTCATCTATGATCAACTTTACCCCTACGAAGGCCTTCAGAACTACACTTCCGGGATTATACACCACGTTCGTCTGAGAGGTATGCGAATGCGATTTTTGACGTCTGAATCCACTGATCGATCTGGGTGTTGTTAGCATCTGGGTTGAGTGTTCTTCCTGAATACTAACCGATACTATTTCCAGTTGCCTGGAAAATCTACAGGGTTTGAAGCTTTGTTTTGTCGGGGTACAGAGGAACGAAAAACTGGGAAAGTTTTCTCTAGTTGCATTTTAACTTCGAGATTTCTCGACAGGGTTGAAGCCGAACACGTTGTACTACTACCAATGTGGAGACCCTTCTGTAGCGATGAGCGGCTTATACTATTTCCGAACGATGCCAGTCTCTGGTCCCAACAGTTATCCGGGAAGAGTAGCAATCGTCGGGGACCTGGGACTTACCTACAACACCACTTCTACAGTTGATCACCTTCTCGCTAATCATCCCGATCTAGTTCTTTTGGTCGGGGATGTGACTTATGCTAATCTGTACCTCACGAATGGGACTGGGGCGGACTGCTACTCCTGCGCATTTCCGGACACTCCAATCCACGAAACTTATCAGCCTCGTTGGGATTACTGGGGGAGGTAATGAGACACTGAACACTCTGTATTCTGGTCAGGACTCATAACGGCTAAAATGTGTTCTAGTGGTTCGGGTTTATCTTTTGGTGATCCCTTCATATGCCAAACGAAAACTGGAGATCTCGACTTTGCGCATGGTAAAATCCGGTAACATCTCACAAACCTGCTAATTCATTTGGGTGTTCGGGTGGTTTTCTTTTTTCCCAGGTTCATGCAGCCTCTAGTGTCCGAAGTCCCCATCATGGTGATAGAAGGAGAACATGAGATAGAGGAGCAGGCCGAGAACCGTACATTTGCTGCTTACAGTTCTCGGTTTGCATTTCCATCAAAAGAGAGCGGCTCCTCATCGACCCTCTACTACTCATTCAATGCAGGGGGGATACATTTCATAATGCTCGGTGCCTATGTTGATTACGATGAATCATGTAACTCCAGAGACTCATCTTCTAAGGCCATTTTGAACTGTTTCCTGAAAGAATTGGAAGAAGAATCTGTTTCGGGGAAGAAAAGTGTCTCTTCTATCATGGGGTGTGCAAAATGTTTCTGAAACCAGACAACAGTTACCGGAACTCGGGAAAAAGGGGCATGCATCAGGGGCCGGATCTGTGTGTTGCAGTGAATTGCTGGCATTATTTTTTAGGAAATAGAATTTTCATCGATGCTCTTCCTGTTTCCATTTACAACCAAGATTCATACAAGCACAAATCTCATTTGCTTTGTTGGAATCACATGCTTCCGTTTGCAGCTGACCAGTACAAATGGTTAGAGAGGGACCTCGCTGGTGTAAATCGAGATGTAACCCCTTGGCTGGTGGCTACGTGGCATCCTCCTTGGTACAGCACGTACACAGCACACTACAGAGAAGCTGAGTGCATGAGGGTCGCCATGGAAGATCTGCTCTATGATTACGGGATCGACATCGTCTTCAATGGACATGTAAGTCTCTTTTACTTGCCGCAGTAGTAAACTCAAGGATGATCATTTGCCAAACTAATTTTGATGCGAGACTGAGTAGCTACTGACCGCTACGTTCTGCATGTTTCCAGTAACACTCTGTGCGTAAGACACCAAGTCCAACTCTTGCTTTATTGAAGATTCAAACCTGAAACTCGCCAACATTCCAATTCAGGCCTCGAGGTTCCCTGGAATTGTTGGAGATGTGTTTTGATAGCTTATGGGTGAATTAATCCATCCATGCCTTGTATGAATTATTGAAAAAGGGGGGCTTAACTCTTGTGGACTGATGAGGAAGCGTAGGGGTTCATCCGGATAAGAATCAGCATTCTATTACCATGTTAAACCATTGACTTTCATTTAAGCTGGGTTTTACACTCGATATATTTCGTACTAAGATTGACCTGATTACTTGGTCTGTGAAAGTTATCTAATGAATCTCATGCCTGTTTCAATGATTTTAAATCAACAGGTCCATGCTTACGAGAGATCAAACCGGGTGTACAACTACACCCTTGACCAGTGTGGTCCTGTCCATATCGTGGTCGGTGATGGAGGGAACCGAGAGAAGATGGCAATAACACACGCTGACGAACCAGGGAACTGCCCTGAACCAGGTAGCACACCTGATCCGTATATGGGCGGCTTCTGCGCTTTCAACTTCACATCAGGTCCTGCCGATGGCAAGTTCTGTTGGGACCGCCAACCCGACTATAGTGCGTTCAGAGAGAGCAGCTTCGGGCATGGGATTTTAGAGGTACTCCTTTTTCTCCCCCATTCTCTACTCGGAGATTTTTCACGAGGTTTAATATTCTGAGTACCAGCAGATATTTCATGGGGGTAGCAGTAGGTGAGATCAGTTGCCGTGATCTTGAGTTTAAAATCTCGGTTTCTATCGTGAATTTATCCCGAGAACACGCTGAAGAATGACATGATCCTGCAACGTTTATTTCAACTAGTTCCTGGTCAATATTGAGTCATATGACATAACATTCTTCTGCAGGTGAAGAACGAGACGCATGCTCTGTGGAGCTGGCACCGGAACCAGGACACTTACAGGATTGCCGGANGCTCTGTGGAGCTGGCACCGGAACCAGGACACGTACAGGATCGCAGCAGACATCCTTCTCATTGTCCGGCAACCCGATGCTTGCCCCATCAAAGGCTACAAATGACGAGGATAATGTAAAAGAGGACATTCTCTCTCAGTCCGATGTTTTGACATGCTTGAAAGGAAGAGAACATCGATGTTTTTGGGCAACAGAATCTCTTCACGATTAAGGAATCTCCACTCTCACCATCTCAAGGACTCAGACCGAACCTGACTCTCCATAAAATTTCATATAAGCATATTGAGAGGAAAGCGCATCTTGATTCTCTGAAGAAGAAGACTTCAACTGACACGGCCGTTTGGTAAACAGACATAAGCTTAATCACCTGTCCGACTTTTGATTCACATGCTCAGACAACCTTATCATCTGTCCGACTTTTCGAACAGAATGCACGACCCAATACACTCCAGATCGGAGCACAGATGCTAAGGGAACATTCAAATACCAAAAGGAGAATCGACATTTTTCTCCTGATTGTATACTTCTCAAGAAAAAAAAAATGTACACTAAGTATCCTGTTACATGTCAAAAATTTGGTAAAGAAAATTGAAGAGTGACAAATCTCAATATGACGCCCTGTTGTACACTCAGAAGGGTTTGGTTGCTTCCTCTCCCTCTCTTCTCTCCTTTCACTTCTCCGCTCACACACTCTTCAAATTATCCATCCATCCCATGGAACAAAGAATCATAAATAGTGGTCAACCAATGACTGGTAGAACTCAGATTAATTCGTAAAACAATATGTATGCATCACATCGGAGAACCTCCTCAAGCAAGACTTCCCGCACACGTACATCGCTCACATGGTACCAGACTGAGCCGCTGCCTCTGACATAAGCTACGTAGTGTCCACCTCGCATTGTCCCAAGGTGCTCCACAACACCCTGTAAACGGTACAGGCACTTCTCTTCACTCTTGCCCCTGCATATTCGTGAAGAAGGCACGATAACACAATTAACAAGTTGCAGAATAAAAAAAAAGCATTGGTGCATTGCCTATCTCAAGTAACCAAAATTTTCTCCATAAAATAAACCAACCACTTAACTAGTTGATTCATCAATCACGCATGTTTATGGAAGACATTCGCTAATTTCCAGTTTTCAGCTACTCGAAAATACAAGAGGACAGTAATATGTTTTCAATTCTCAAGAAATTTTGAAGAAAATAGGAGCTAGAATGCAACATAAACAAGAGCATGCAGGCGNGGACAGTAATATGTTTTCAATTCTCAAGAAATCTTGAAGAAAATAGGAGATAGAATGCAACATAAACAAGAGCATGCAGGAGTTAATATCTACTTTAAGCCACTCCTCACTCATAGATTGAAAAACTAGGTGTATCAAGCGTGATAAACTAAAATAAATGGGGAGATCGATGAAAACTGAGGACTTAACAGAGTAACTGCTACAGTACCATCTTTTGCTAGTGAAGAACCTCTCGGTGGCTTTTTTGAGCATTCAATAAAGAAATTTCATTTAACTCCGCACCAAGAAGGTGTATGAAATTGTGTACAAAAGTTAGCTGAAACCTATAGAAAACATCTCGGTGACTCTGAATTGGCAAAAGGGACAATTGCCTCTAAGTTATTTCTGACTAGACCGTAGTCAAAGTAAAAACAATCATATTCACGGAATCCAGAGTTCAACAATGATTTTTTTTTTTTGCTATGCCGAAACATTGGTATTGATGCATTACATAGAGACAAAAATCTGTTAGTTCATTCTACGAACAGAGAAGAAAGTCGTAGATGAAAAGACCATTTTTGAAGATAACACTACCATGTAACAGTCCATTGCCCATGTTCAAGCTTTGATAAAAAATATCCATGTATATTGTCGACTCAGAGATCCATGTAATAGCTTGCTTGAACTCAATTGAAACTAAAATACCATTTGACAAAATCAGCAAATAGAAAAACCTTTGAACTCATTATCAGTTTAATAACGAGAAAGTGAAACCCAAAGAAATATGGAAAAGAAAACTAAGGAAAAGTTAAGGTAATCAAAAGCATAAAAGGGAATTTTACCTGGAGTAGTCAATGTAAGGCTTCAAGTCTATATTTTCTTGAAAAACGACATGACCACTCAATTTACTTAATCGACCACGAGCATCTTGACAGAACCGCTTGAGATGAACAGTCAGAATGGGCGGGGCCTTACATATAAGGACCCGTTTAGTAGCATCCCTCTTCACTTTCACAGTTGGCACTGTTTTTGGTGGGTCCTCACCCTCCTCAACTACCTCTGACTCATTCTCTAGGTGATCATCATCTTGTCCTTTATTCAGATGAGTCTCACCAGTTTGGTCACTGAGGCTCACCTGAAGGTCCGGTTTTGTAGTCTCATCTTCCAATTCACCTTTGCTTCTCTTGGAATCATCAGATTTCATGGAGTTGTTGCCTGAGTGTTCCAACTTCCCACTGCAAGCAAGATCATTGTTTGTGTTTCCATTGCAAGAAACATTATTAAGAATAACCTGATTGGTTCTGCTTTTATCTTCAGTTCCATTATTGCGAATCTTTTCTGTGGCTTTCTTTTTCTTGGACTTATTCATCTGGTGGAGTTGCAGGGCCTTTGAACATTTCTCGCAGTGCCAAGCATTATCTTTGGAAAGAAGCTCAGGTTTTGTAAAATGGGCCAAGCAACTCTCCACCGATACTGGAAAATCTGAGTCATCAACCTCACCAGGGTCAGAATCACTGCAATTCCCTGACAAGAAACTCTTCTGAACACCTAAAGAGGAATCTCCAGTATCCCGCAAAGTGATCTCAGGCTCAGCAAATAAGTCACCAAACCCATCAAATTCTGTCGATTCGTCTTGTCCAACTCCTGGACTTACAAGAGATGTTTCCATTTGTCCTTCCCCTGAGGTTACTAAAGAAGCTTGAGTATCCTCTTCCCTATAAGGTAGCAACAGGACTTCAGAGTCTTGTACTGTCAATAATGGCTCCTCATCTTCCCACGAGCTCTTTGAATGTTGCTTCTCATTTAAATAATCATCCACTGTACAATGATTGCTAGATCTGACATCATTGTTCTTAACTGTCGTTGGGACCATCTCATCTGCTACAGTTTCAGGACAAAGGTAGTCCATTCTTGTAGAGTCATTACCCAACCCATCCCTCTCATTGAGCACAGAACTATTATCTAGGGAGACGAGATTACTTTCAGCTGATAAAGGCTCTGAGGAGTCGAGATAATCTAACCATGCAAAACTATCTTCAGTAGCAGCAGCTGCCTTCTCAGCTGATGCCTCAACATGTGATGCACTTCCACCATTTTCATCATCCCTCATGTCCCGTTCATCATTAGTGACAGTAAAATCCCGCACCTGAGAATCACCTAAAGAAGAAGATACAGAAGCCTCAAGACACTCTGAGTGTGGCTGTGAATTGTCAGTTGATGTACTTAGAGAGACATCTCTGCAGACTTTTGCCTGCGATCTACTGGCTCTCCTAGGCATCAATTTTGCCTTCTTTCCACGAGAAGCAGGCAGGGATTTTTTCGGTGTGGGCTTCTTAGTAGGGACAGGGAGTGAGAGATCCAAGAATGGCTCATAAACTGTAGATGAGAACCCACATTCCATGCAACAGACACTGCTTGAAATCTGACCCCCAAAGACAGAGTCAACAAAAGTCACACCCTTGTTGTTCCCACATGAATTTTCTCCTTTTCTCATGTCAGATTCTTCAGTAGACAATAAATCCAATAAGCAACGGAGCAACTCATGACAATCATGCTGCTGGTACCCCCTAAATTGTGGAGCCTTTGAACAGATACTGCCAAATAGCGATCTTGGGTTGATCACATTACTTGTTCCCTCTTCGCCTTTTATTTCTGAAAAAAGCTTCTTCAAGGATAAAGTAAGTGGCCCCACAGATGATGAGTCTGATGTCAAGAAATGATCTGTCAATCGATCCATTGCAAGCAAATTCTGCATGACAGAATTAAAGAAGCACGTATTGCCAAGATTAACCAATCCCCTAACCACATATCCACCGCACCTTGTTCGGTCTTGACTGCCAGAAGCTACACCATCTGCTTTCAGAATCACTTCACCTGTAACACTTCCATCCCCAAACCCAATATCTTCTGCGTCCGTTTTTGAGCTCTTAGCACTCCGTCCTTTGATTAACTTGATCACTTCTCCAAACAAATCCTTGGATTCCCCACACTCTTCCATTTTCTCTACTGAAACAAGGCCACTACAAGGGAAACACCAACGAAGGTTGGGGTTCTCGAGCTGGATTGCTAATTGGTGGCGTGTAAGTCTTGCGTGACGAACTGCATGACTCTGTGGAATGGTCGGGAACCCAACCCCACCACATCCGTAATGCCCGCATTCCAAACAAATCCAAACGGCTCTTGATTCCAAATTCAAGTCTGCTAAAGCGCTTGTTTTCTTCTTCCCATGTTTGCCCTTCCCCTTATTGCCCCTACGATCAATGCCACCTTCCCTACAATCCTCGCATCTTATGGTCTCTGAGGACCTAAGTTTTTCCGACAGGGCAGTCAAATTGAGTCCCTTGTCGAGGTGGAGGCACGGTCTCTTCTCAATCGTTACGGAAACTCCATCATTGACTGTATTATTGCTCGGATCAATGGTTTCACGGGGGGAATCTTTTTGGATGCGGGTCGGGATTCTTTTCTCCTTAGAAGGTGTCCGGGCCTTCTTCTTCGCCTTCTTCCCCATCAGTTAGTTGTCCCTAAACGCCCACTCAGATCATTCCAAAGCTCCCAAAACCCACTGGAAAAATCCCAAAACAAATCCACAGGTCTAACTAGAGCACATAGTGTTCGGCACTAATCGACGACCTGGACGGAGACAAGTGGAAATAATAAGCCCGACTGAGAATCAGAACTCTCTTTCAAATCAGAACAGTGACTCCCGACCTGCTAGAATAAAAGAACAGTAAGAGTTCCTCTCTTGATTGGACTCACGGCCACACACCCGATCTCCAAATCAATCCAACTCACCGATTAGCAGAGAAACCAACTACAAACTAAAAAAAAAAAAAAAGAACTTTCACCTATCTCACTTCTTAATTCAGATATGCAGGACCTCAGCGCCTACAGGGGTTGAAGAATCTGACCGCGGACAGGCCACAGGTGGTGGGGCGAGAAAGAGAGAAAAGGAGAAGGCAATCAGACGCACGGCCGCAGAGCAAAGAACAGGAGTAGCACAAGGAAGAATAGAGAAAAGGAATGGGCTGGGCCTAGAAAATGTTGAAGATGGACCGGACCAGAGCCCCAGTCCCTGCCATGAAAAAATTGGACAACGCCGGTACCGTTATCGGTCAGAGTGAAGTCAGAAGAGAGAGAAGATGATGAGACGTCTCAACTAGACGTAGTAAATTGGGCCCCCCCGAACAGAGCACGACACTATTTCTCAGTCGGCTTGAAATTTCAAAATCGCTGGCCCAGGCACGGGTCATAAATCTGATATATCAACGTTCAATTACGTCATATGATTAAAAATAAAACCATCCAAAATAAATTTCTTCTATTAAAAAGAAACTTTTTTATACATATTTGAATTGTCTGTCCGAATGAAATTGAGGTAAAATAAAAATGATTTTCCATATATATATTTTTCCCATAGAAAGAAAGAAAAATTGCTGTTGAAACTAAGTGAATTGGTTTAATGTGAAAATATGGGAATTGAATAAGATGAGGAATGGAACTATATAATCAAGGGAGTTGGGCCGAGTAGTAAGCAGATCGGTGCCGCTTAAGAAGGTCTCGAACTCGAAATCTCGCGTACATAGACATCTACTTGAGAGCTTCATCTATCATACCAGGCGTGCAAACCCGAGAAAACCAACGGATTAATCAAGTATAATTTGTTGAAACATGCCATCTTACGATTAGTGGGACTTGCTTGGATATTGTGGCTAACAACCAATAAAAAGGAATGGAACTATAAACGTACCCTTCCACTATAAAATCCAAGAGGACGAATATTAAAAATGATAAATAAGCAAATGGGACAGCGGCTTCAGTTGGGTCTGGGTGGGCCGAGCTCCGGCCAGACTTTGCCCTCCAGGCGGCAGCCCCGGTAAGAGACTGACGTCGAAGAAACATTCATTTGCGTGTACAACATGTTGACTTGGTTAGTGTTGGTCTCCAGTCGAGATACAACATTATTGCAAGCTGTCAATGGTACCTTCATGACTCGTAGGAATCGAAATCTGAGTTTTTGCGATCTTACCATCAGATGGCAAATTTTCACATGAATTTTGATGAGGTTTTCAATGAAATTCACCGACATCACCATGTGTAAGGTCTGTATCATGCACGAGAAGGGATTGATCGATAGATGAAGTCACCTCTTGCATCACAAACGAAGGCCAGGCCTTCCTTAATTTCTTCATAAAAACAAGAAACAGATCTTAAAGCAGGCCAACAGTAGGCATAAGATCACCCTTCACACAGAATCAGTCGCACACCCGTTCCATGCAACAAATGTAGATGCGTCTCCATCGAGATCCAGCATTTTAAAACCACTTAATTAGATTGAGAAACAGCAGCTAATGAGCACCGGTGATGTGCTCATAGTGTTTTATCCTGTTCTTAGACCTGAAGAAGATGTCATGGTTGAGGCCGACAAACAGTGGGAGCTGCGCAGCTGCGAACAGGGTCCCCGGCAAGCACATGACAGCGAAAATTGGGTACGCAGCGTTCTGGAGCTTGTTCCTCACGTTGAAGTAGAAGCCGGAACCGAAAGAGACCAGTATGCTGGCAATGGAAGCAAAGAGAAACGTCAGGCCGAACTGTAGCCTACCGGGCAGCTTCACAGCAAAGTCTTCCTGCTCATAACGGGTCGTGAGGATGGCGATGAAGAAGACCATGGCAGACATGGAAGTGCACAGGGCAATGAGCGAAGCGATGGAGAAGACGCTGAAGGCAAACTCTTTCTCGAGTGCCTGAAACCATACAATGAAGAACCATTTATCACCGCCAGGAATACGCAAAATCAAGATTCCGAGGCAAATCACACCATTAACTACAAGAGTGCAGGCAAATTTAAAAGACTGCCGTAGCAGTAACTCACCGCTTTTCCCTCGTCATAATCTCCAGGAATGGTTGCCGATGTGGCGAAGGCAACTGTTGCAATCAGCGTCGAGATCAAGGAATATGCTGTGGAGGTCGTGCTGAGCCACTCGTGCGCTTCCCTCTTTAGGTCTTCGTGCGATTCTTTGAAGATCTCTTGAGCAGTCTTCCGGTCTTTATTTCGAAGAACAAAAAGGTTTGACGGCATGGAGTTCTTGACATACTGTAATCGAGGGATCATATGTTCAAAGAAACAGCACGAAGAAAGGAGAAGTGAACTGATTCAGGGAAAAAAAATAGAAAAAGAATGGGATTTGCATTGTCATTAATAGGATTTATCTATACCTGATGCCACGTAAGTTCCCATTTCATCTGCAGTGCTGGCCCGGGAGAGGACCAGGGCCGATTCGGGTTATAGAGAGAAGCCAAGTGAAGGGCACTGTTGCCATGAGCATCCTCCTGATAGAAGATGCTCTGTTTCACCATCTTCACGTTCTCCAGGAGCCTGTACACTCTGCTCTGCCGGTTCTCCGCCGCCAGCAGCACTGCGTTCTTCTTCTGGTTATCCTCATCTTCGATGGCCTTGGGGAACTTCTTGAGTATCGCTCGCACCATTTCCACGATCCCTAGCCGCGCCGCCGTCAATAATGGCGTCTCTCCTCGCACGCACGGTTCGCTGGACTGCAGCTGCTGCTTATCTTTCTTACATTGCCGATGCTGCTTTTCTTTCTTTCCAGGAGGATTCACTGCTGTTCCAGCATCGGACTGATCATTTCCTAGCTCTGTAACTTCGACATTGCACATTCACTAGTTCAGATACATCCAATGAAAAGTTGCATGAAAACAAAAAATTGAAACTTAAGAGATTCTTAATTTTTGAGTTCTTTAAGCAATCCTATATATTCACAATAATAATAAGAAGAAGAAGAAGAAGAAGAAGGTTACCTTTCACCGGCTCATTAGTTGTGCTTTCCGTGATGCATGAGGAGGAAGGTGCTTCCACCGGATGAAGTTGTTGCTCTTTGGATCTGTATGTGCAAACATTCTGGAGCAGCTCTTTCAGGAGCTGTTCAGCCAACTTGTGCGTCCTCTTGTTGTGTGCTATTGAGAGCAGTCTCTCTGCGTAAAATGTCGACGTGAATTTCATCATCACGACCATCTTCCACATGAGAAAGGAATGAAATATTATTTCTGTTGTTTTCCATTAGAGTTCGAGTTTGGGATGAGAACTACCCGAATTCTGGATATCAGCCATGGGGCGTTTTCGGGTATTACAAACGACATAGTTCTCTAGTGCGTAGATCACCGAAAACATTTTGGCCTAGATTATATTGATTTCCTATCCAGCATCACCTTGAAACACAACCCTTGAGAAATTTGATCGTGTCCATTTATCAGAACTGAAATTCTCTCGAAATTGATCCAGTGAGAGCTGTCGATACTCACCGCTTACAAGGAAAAGGAAGGGCACGAACGATGTAAACATCAGAATTCGGAATAGTACGTCACAGATTGTTGTGGATGGCCGATTCGCCTTCGTTCCCTTCTTTCCATCGGTGGAATCTTCCCCGGTTTCCTTCTTAATCAGTCCTGGGAATCCTCCTAGTTTGAACATAAGCCGGAGTGTCAGTACAATGAATTTGAATTCGGGTTTACCAACAATTCTTTAATAGCCCATAATCACATGAACTCGGTTCCCGCTGTGACGTCACATAAAATGGACCAGCGACGCATATACAGTTACCTTCCAAAGACCCCTTGTTATCTGTTGCGTCTCTTGCATTGTTGCTGCCTCGACCTACAAGGTGCACACAGACAGTTATGCGGGAGTCAGATTGATTAATTAGGTGACAGATATTTGATGAGATTCCGGTGGACTTGGGCTCTGCAATTCATCAAAGCAAGGCTTTTGATCCTATATATCATCAGTTCGGCAAAGCAGAAGGAATATCAGGAGGATTATGCCGGAGTCAAACGGACCGAATATGCAGGCGAACATCTTCTTGAAGTCACAACACCAAGTCCTGTAGTTTTGTGGGTGCTTCCGGGAATTCCGGATACGCTCTATTTCCTCCAAGAATTTCCTTTCCCTGTTAGTACCCTCCAACGTGTACTTCGGGATGATCATGCCTTCCATAAGCAAGACAACCACAGGTTTCCATTACTGCTCAGCAGGCAATTAATGGTAGAAGCTGAAGATGAAGAAGAATACAAGTTCTCATTACATCTGTAGAAAATGAGATCGAAGAGGCCTAGTTGGACAACGCTGCTCTTGAATGATTGAGGCTGAAGGGCGAGCACGTGCAGAGGCGTCAGTCCCTCCTCGTTCGCAGAGTTCACGAGATCCGGGTACGATTCTACTGTTCGGATTGCAAAGCCTGTACGTAGAAGATAACCCCAAAAGTAAAAGAAATAGAGAAAAAGAATCACACGTCTGTTCGAAAACCTACTCCTAGCGAGTAATGTATCGAGTCGACGACGTTAGCCAGCCACTCACCATATAACCGGATACATATTTCCGCTTACTGATAAATCAACGGGCTGACACTGAGATACGACAGGCCAGATGACTAATGGAAAGAAAAACCTTATGGTGGGGACACAAGATCATGTTCTGTAAAAGCTTACTGTAGTCCCCTCCGCTAATGGCAGAGTGAAGAATGGTGTTGCCTGTCGAATTTCTCAGCATGCACCTGGCAACGTCTTTCTTCCCGAATATGTACTCCAGACAGAGGAATGCATCCTCATGGCCACGGTGTGCAGCAAGGAAAAGGGGTGTCTCACCTATTTTGTTTAAAATTAACGAAGAAAACTCGAAGTTAAGTCGCTGATCACAACAGATAACTGATCCAATGGTCACTGAAATGACAACGCATCCAAAAGATAGCTCATGACTTTTTAGTAATCCTATAATCGAAATGATCCATGGTCCGATATGAAATCGAGATCAGAAAAACCTTCATTATTTGTTTCGGCTATGAGGCTTTTATCTTTTGAAGCGATGCTGTGGCAAATGTCTATACTCCCGTTTGCTGCAGCCAAGTGCAGAGGCGTGCACCCCATGCAGTTCTTCATCCTCAGGATCTCCAGAAGATTGCCGTCGGGTATCCCTTTGATGATCTCCGACACATGCTCGGTCTCATCGTTGGCCGCTGCGACAGCAACGTGCAGTGCAGTGTCCTGCTTAGCACTGCCGCCGCTGGCCTTGTGATTCTCGATGATTTCTCCAGACGAGTAGGTGTAGGCTTGGACGACCTTGTCCCAGTCACCCTTCATGGCTATCTCAAAGAGCTTGTCGAGATCGATCGAGCTCTTGGCTCCTTGCTTCACCATCTTGGAGTCAGGGTGCTGGTCAGTGTATTGCCGGTGCGCCGTTAGTGGGCAGCACTGCTCAATGAGGCAAGCTTTCCCATATCCAACATATATATAACCATAGTTGTAAAAACCGGACCGGGTTAGCCAATTCGACCGAGAACCGGCCACTTACCCGGTTCTATTTCTAGAATTAACCCAATTGTAATTAAAATGCAATCAGCTCCAATTGAACCGGCCGGTTCTTGGAGGGACTAGCAAAACTCATTGAACTGACAAAAAAAAAACAATGAACTTAAAATTAAAAAAATAATATAATATAATGTACTTATATTATTTTACTAGACTTATATTTATATTTTATGTTGAACTTATTGCTAATAATGACCATATCAATTATTTTTATTATAAATTATTGTCAAATTATAGCATTATGTTAACTTATTGATAATATTATACTATTAATATTATTCATGAAAATATACCGTTCAATCTATTGAACTCCAGTATGACCCGTGAAGTAATAAACTTATGCCTTACTGGTTCCCGTAATATATGACACCAAGTANTTATTGAACTCTAGTCTGACCCGTGAAGTAATAAACCTATGACTTACTGGTTCCCGTAATATATGACACCAAGTACTTGATAAGAAGAAGGGAAAAAAAACACACACACACACACATATATATATATATATGTATATATGGTCCTGTGCAATTCAACTGCACTTGATTTGGGATAAGATTACCCCTTCTCTATGCCTATGCGTGTGCCTGTGCTGATTCCTCAAAACCGGAAGGAAAAAAAAAGTGAAGAGAAAATGGGTTTTGAAAACTAAAATTCTTGTTGGGTGATAGAGAAATTGGTAAACTTGAAGTTAGGGTGTATAAAATTTCGGTGCCCAGATCTAACAATCATATATTTCATACTTGAATACTCCAATCTAATAAGTTATTATCTCTTGCCATGGCCAATGATCTCATTTTCCAAAAACCCAAGAGTTCCTTCAGCCCCACCAATAGCCAAATATGTGGCAGTTCCTATTCCTTGTCCTTGCCGATTTACGTGCCAATTCCAAAAGCATCGCGGTGTGGGGGCCAATTATGCTCATATTTTCTTCTTTGCCCGGAAGAAAATTGCAGTCTCCCGTGAAACACGTTTCAGCTTGCAAGTAGCATTCTTGGGATCTTTTACGTCTCTAATAAAAAAAAGAGGGAGAAAAAAAAATAAAGAGAATTACTTCAAACCTATTTTTACTTAAAAGTTCAAGTTATTAAATGACGGTACACAACGNCATAAAGAGAATTACTTCAAAACTATTTTTACTTCAAAGTTCAAGTTATTAAATGACGGTACACAACGTTCTCATAAGCATATAACATTTTTTTTTATTTAATCGATATGAGATCATATATCTCAATACTTATACCATTAAACGCCTACCCTCAACAACTATCTACAAACCGAGCATTCTTCTTCTAGTCTCGGACGAGGGAGACAATTGGTCACGAGTCGGGCAATTTTCTTTCGTACTCGGGCTTATATCAACCGACCACGAGCCAGACTTTTGAACTTGGGTCGGGCGATGTGCGAGCCCACTGGCTCTAATACCATGTTAAATTCGCTGTGAGTCCATAACGAATCGAACCCGTTTCCACTTAAAAACTTGAGCTAATAAATTGCGGTACTCAATTTTCTTATAAGCTAACAACGTTTTCTTCAATTAATCGATGTGATATCGTATATCTCAATACTGACGACAAGACAAAATGGTTATTTGTTTAGGTAATATACGTTATGGTCGAGTATTTAGATAAAAAAAATATTAATACTCCGGAGAATTTGTATATTTTTATAACTCAATTGGATTCATATTCGAATAAATTAATGAAACTAATTATATATTTCTCAGAGGAGATTGGAAAAAAGGAAAGTTACTTGTTGACAGCGTGAGAAGTGAGATGGGTCTCGCGCTTCTCGTCCGTCTCCTTTGACTGATGGATGTCCTTGAGCTTGAGCTTCCCATCTACCTTGCTTTTCTTTTCTGACGCCACCCATTCCCCTTACAAGACCATAAGCACAAGAGGAAATAAAAGGGGGCGAAGTAGAGTCTCGAATTAAAAATCTCTCCACTCTTAACATCAAAACAGTAGCTGACCGAAATTTTAGGGTAAGAATCGAACGTGTAACATCATGATCATAAGATCGGGAACGACATCACCGTACCGGACCTCATTTCTCCTTTTTTTTTTCTTCTTCTTATGTATTAGCTTACTATTAATAATGCCAAGACCGAACCCGATTGGCTCCACGATTTTACTATATCATAGTTGGGTTGGTATTACATGCTGGCTGGAGGTTTCTTTCTCTTCTCCTTGCTTTATCTTTTCTTCTCAGTTAGTACAAAAAGGGTAAGGGAGCATACATAGCATCGCCTTCGAAAGTGGCAAGATGGAGGAATAAAAGCCATAGGAGAAAAATGCAGAAGCTGAAGAAACCTTCCTTTTAACATAAGTATGGGATTAGTTCCGTCAATTTGATGATACCTCTCTTAAATCCGATTACGAGGGGTTTTACTCGTCAACAGATCAGTCTATCTTGAGCTCGAATAAGTTAAGGGTTGAGCGGATTTCCGAATATTACTATTACTATGTTGATTTGTGAAGGACAATGTGCATAATCTTCACGTGCTACCCTGCTTTTGGCCCTCATTGGCCACAGGAAAGAAAAATTTGCAAAAGGCAAGTGCATGTGTCGGAACAAGTGAGTACAAAAGACCAAGATTCCCCACCCATATCCCTATCCAATTCTGGTCCATTTCCACATACGCGTTTGAGTGACTCTATTGCTACCCTAGGATTCAATTGTCACCTTGCATAGAGTTTGAGAGTTGTCGCCCGTGATAAGACCCTATCTTCAACCGCAAGTTCGCTCACTCTGTGTCCAGATGATTAACAACTGAGAATCCATTTCTAAGCGTCACCCTGATGGACTAAATGGGAATACTCGATCGGGTACAAGTGCATCCTTCTTATGAGTAATACATTTGGTAAATGCAAAATGATCTAAGCAATACTTTTCTTAGCTTTATTTCTATGTGGTGATGTGAATATGACTATTCGGATCTTATCACAATTCGACAAGATTCTCGTCACACTTAGCATTAGATTTTATGGTAGGTTAGTGAGGATTGTCTCTCATATAAATATATATATATATATATTGTCGAGTTCAAACAAGTTTTATAAATCAACCATTTGATGCCAACCAATTAAATAGTGGTAAGATCGAGACAGGTATAAGTGAATTAAATCTTGAGGGCATGAGTGAGTGGAACTCAAAATCAAGATGGTGGAAGCTAATTTAATATCTCTTTTATTAAGTGGAATTTCGGATTCAGGTTATGAAAAATTTTACTCATCAACGAATCAGTGAGTCTTGAACTTGAATTAATTTATAAGGGTAAAAAAAAAAAAAAGCA